>JASGCC010000070.1:775467-1180467 GCA_030067915.1 Hydractinia echinata
CCGGAATCTTCAACGAAGTTAACAAAGGAAGAGCTTGTTCGTAAAGAGAAGCTTGTATTGACACCGCTCTAAAGTTAAAAGGCCACTGGGAATGCCCTCACCTTCGACAGTCATCCCATCGCCACACAAGGTAGTGCTGTGCAGCGAGGATTACCTCCTTTACGACGACTACGACAATGTAAAAGATTTTCTGAAAAACCCACTTAACAAAATTCACGAATACTCAGATTTTACGGAAAGAGTACATGGCGATGTTTCAACACTGTGACAAGCATGCGAACGAAAATATTTTTCCGGAGATGCAATGATCGGTCCTGTTGTGGAGATTGGAGAAGAAGACATGAAGGAGTTTTTGAAGAAACACGACTTCTGGCTCTTTTCCCCTCTAAAACACTGACTCGAGCAGTTATGTGATGTTTTTACAACAATGTTTGTTGACAAAACGAACACTATGGTGATGCGAACCAGCCATCAGTTCAGGAAAAGAACCTTGGAAAAGTGTCATTCCTGTCCAAAGTAAGTCTATTTTTGTTTTATGAAATAAGCAAATACGAATTAGAGATTTTCATGTTCTATGTTTTGTACAAACAAATTTTAAAAACATTTCATAATTTACTATCTTCAGCTATTATTTCAAGTCCAAAACTGAAGCAGAACGTCATTACGGAATGTTTCATCGGCACAGAATGTTCCACACCAGCCCGAACGGTCCGCATTTGAATGCGATGTATGTCACGCCACCTTCCGAAGTCTGTCTTCGTTAAATCGTCATAAAATTTGCTGTGGCCATTGTTGATGATCACAATGCAACATTTTTTAATTAGAAGATTGCAGTAGTGAGTGAATCGTGCTCACAAGATAAGGGTTCACAAGTGTTCTCTATACTTACTGTACAGGAAATTGAGTTTTATTAGGAGAAATAGAATTTGACAATACCTCTGGTCATAAAATGGGTTGCTTCAGATAACTTGCAAATGTAAGTAATGCATGTGCCTCGACCCGACCCTTTCTTCGAACAAACTGTGCACCTTTTCTTTTTGTTGTATCATAGATTGTTGTTTTGGGTGTCTACAAAAAGTTAAATACATGCAATGCACAATCAATAAAATTGACGACGATTACTACAAACACTTTGGCCCTCACTTTTGTGTGTTTTAAACCTTTTGGAAAGAGTTGTTTAGACTTTCAAATTTTGTCTTCTTTTATCAAACTTTAGATTTTATAAGTTCAATATTTTTTATCCGTCTCTAACGAATTGAAATACACATTTTTTTAGTCTAGAAAACTCAATTTTTCACAACTATATGCAGCCTTCTGAATCAGGGCTTTAAAATTAGGTACGTTGTCTAATTACAATTAGAATCGATACAACAGTGAAATCTGTTTGCTCATGTGCACGTAAAATCGATGTTTTCCATTACATACTATTCAAAATGGAAGTGCATCTTACAAAGTTAGATAGTCAAATCAGATTTCTATTTATTCATGATCCCGTACCTTCCTTTATCTTATAATCACTGATAAATCAAATATAAATTCTATCGAAATGTGCCTATTTCACATTTTCAAGGGGGACTTATTGCTATATAATCATGTTTTAGCAGCAAGGCTTAGCGACCTGTTATGAAAAGGTTATAACATAAAAAAACATGGTTAATTTACTATTTATTTGAACACACAATCAAATTTTGGGTATTCTATGACAAAAACTACACGCACGGCACCCACGCGTGTAGTTTCTGTCATGGAATTCCGATGCATACATATCATTTTTAAAATTTGCATGTGCTTAATTATTTTTTTTTAAAAGTAAAATGCTTCAGAAGGCTTAAATTTTCAATTCTAAAGTAAGAAATTTTACCTTTTCTCTCAAAATTAACTATAAGCCCTCGTTTAGTGTAGTGTAAGTTAGATTTCTTAAAACAAAAATAAAAAGGTCAACTAACTTTTTTTTGATTTTCTCCTTATCCAAAATACTATTATATTTAAAATAAATATAAAATAACTAGTCAGTGGCCTGGGAGAAATCCAGGCGTTCGCTTGTCCTTTATTTACCGCATTTCGTATGTCTCGCTAGTGCGGTTACCATTTTGCGTGACAGACAGACGCATATGGGTAATAAAATATAGATATGCAAAGAATTGCAAAAACTTTTTCAATATTGCCCTTTCATGATTTAGAGAAAGCTTTTGATAGAGTGCCACGTAAGTTATTTGGTGGGCTATGAGAAAATTAGGTGTGGATGAGTGGCTAGTTACGATGGTACAGTCTATGTACAGCAATGCTAGAAGTCGTTTCAGGTTTAACGATTCATTAGTGATGAATTTAGTGTAAATGTTGGTGTACATCAGGGTTCTGTACTTAGTCCTTTGTTGTTTGTTCTAGTCTTAGAAGCGCTGTCGATGGAGTTCAAAACAGGTTGTCCATGGGAGTTATTGTATGCAGATGATTTGGTTCTCATAGCTGAGTCGATGGAAGAATTAGTTGAAAAGTTTGAGAAGTGGAAGAAAGGACTAGAAGAGAAAGGGCTAAGGGTGAACACAGCAAAGTCTAAAGTCATGATTAGTAGCATTGCACCAAGTGTGACCTTGTAGTTGAAAGTGGCCTTGTGGAGTTTGCAGGAAAGGGGTTGGTAGTAACTCAATTTTTTGTAGACTTGCAAGCATTGGGTACATAAGAAGTGCAGTAGTATTGGTGGAAGGTTAAGAGCTGACATTCAGTTTGTATGCAAGCGTTGCAAAGGTGAGATTATAGAAATGAAGTATTTCCAGCTTTAATGATGTACAACAGTGGCTCGTTAGAGATAGTTGAGAACTTCTGTTACTTAGGTGATATGTTGGGCAGTGAAGGGGTGTTGGAAGAAGTGTTACTTGCAGGATAGGTTCTGCTTGGAAAAAGTTCAGAGAGTTACTTCTTTTGTTGACTAGCAGAGTCTTGTCAATTGAGGTAGTAGTTGTATGAGGCCTGTGTAAGAAGTGTTATGTTGTACGGTAGTGAGACATGGGCAGTGAAGCAGGAAGATCTTGACCGTTTAGAAAGGAATGATATGAGAATGGTTAGGTGGATGTGTAACGCCAGTCTGAGAGACAGAAAGAGTTCATATGAGCTAAGAAGCAGACTAAGTATCCGTAGAATTAAAGATGTTATCCAGATAAGAAGATTGAATTGGCTGGGGCACTTGGAAAGAATGGAGGAGGATAATTGGGTAAGAAAGTGTAGAGACTTGATAGTTCCTGGGGCAAAGCCCAGAGGCAGATCGAGAAAGACTTGGCAGGAGGTTATAAGGACAGACTTGATACAGAGGAAGTTGAGTTTAGATCTAACACAGTCTAGATCAGATTGGAAGAGGGTCATTAATATACCCCGTCCAACCCATGCTAGCATGGAAAACGGCGTAGATACTAAAAGTAGGAACCAACAGTAACCAACAGTAATTCGAAGTAACCACCAGAGAACCACCAGTATTATGAAGTAACCACCAGAGAACCAGCTGTTTTTTTAAGTAACCCACAAGAGAACCAGCAGTTATTATTAATTTACTCCAGATAAGGCAGCAACAGCGGCGCAAAGGTGTTATGATTTTTATGCACAACACTTCATGACCTTAAAACTAACCAAATATGATAAATAAAAGGGCACCTAGTTCCCAGGGCTTTTTTTGATACTTTATGCTCTTGCTAACCAGCTACTTTTAAGTTGTTTTCACGAGGTCCAATAAATGGATTCCGCGAAGATTAATTTTCGAAAATATGAAATAAAATTCGCCAGAATTAACCAACTTAAGTTATTTATTTATGTATTTCGCCTAAAGGCAATAATGGAAAACAAGAAGAACAGAACGAAAATAGTGTTTTCAGGATTAAAGTTCATTCTTTGAAATAAAAATGTAACACGTTTCAAGGAAAAAAACGTTCATATCGAAAGCATAATTTTTTTTACTTGAACAGAAACCATGTGAGAAAAACAAACGTATATTTTCTGCCGGATGCCACGATGTTTCTCCACAATATTTATTATTTCATTCGAACTTTACTTTGTCTACCAAAAGAAAAGAATGTCTCGTTTTGGACCCTCCTCCGTATAGCGTTTTATTTGGTTTACAATACACGAATTGCAAAATGAAAATCTATCGGTCAAATACATAATCAGATTAAGCGGAATAATGTTTTAGGAAGCGTTGAAGGAAGTGTGTAATCGCTGCAAAAAATTAACTAAAATTTGATATGGATTCTTCAACAGTGGATACAATGGCAGTAGAGGTATCACCACGCTCAATGACTTCAAACTGTGCAGTTTATTAATTCATTCAATTCATTCGAACTTTAACGTCTACACAAGAAACAATGTCTCGTTTTGGACTCACCTCCGTATAGTGTTTTTCGTTATATTTGGTTTACAATTCAGATATTAGTTCGTTATTTAAAATATTAATTTTGTTTTTGTTAATTCTCGCGTGTGGTTTTAAAAGCCTTCTGTCTCAACTGTTGCATAAAGCCCGAGTCACACCAGACATAAACATTTCAGAAAAATGGGTCATGAACTGTTGTGTACATTATTCACATTCGAAGCGGTAGTTGCGTTTATTTCGTTTTATCTATTTAACTGGTCTCTTGTGGTCATATTAGATCATATTAGATCTTACAACTTTTTGGAGGAGTAAGAAACAAGATGTTTGTTGGCTATAGCTAGCTAGCTAGCCAACATTAAAGTTGCTATAAATACACACTAAATATCAATAAATATTCATAATTTTTGTTTACCTAATTTACTGAAACTTTATATAACTTAGGTTATAATTATTTTTCCTAAAAAGTTACCCAGCTTTTCATCCTAGCCAGATATTATAGGTAGGATGTTATAGCAGCTATGCACACAAAAATGATGTGCTGCCCAGTTATGTATCGTTATTATTGTCACACTCCTCTGCTAATAAACTTTTATCTTTCCATTTAGTACACATTTGTAATAAGCATATTTTGGCTAAACCCAGTGTACTCAGTAATAGTATATTAATATTTTTGGTTTATCATTTCTTGAGCATGTTCAAGAAATGACAAACCTATAATACTAACCACAAATTGTTTGTTGGTATTGGTTCTGGCATAAATTATTTTTTTTCAGAAGGTGAAGACACCACTGAACATGCTGCTGTTCTTACAAAAATGTTTTAGATTCAAGGTTCCTAAAATTGTTCTTATATTCTTTAAAATAAAAGATACCCAATAACGAAGAATAAAATGTATGTGTCAACAACATTGGTTAAAGCTCCAACTAGCTACTAGTAAAGCTATAGTATAAAATCCAAATCAATCAAATTAGCTAGCTGAACACCTGAAAAGAATGTAAACCAGCAACTTTAATAAGCCCAATGGGTATAAAATAAATGCCTTTTTCTATTTCTTTTACCAGAAGTTCATAATTTGCCTATTTGACAAGTTAATAGAGAAATAATAAAGGTAAACAAGGTATATATGTGCATCACTTCGCTAGAAAATTAAAATTGTCTCTAAATTAATCTCGTTTCCATGTTAGTATGTTTATTCCGGCTGTGTACTTTGCGGGATGGAAATGGATATTGAAATAGGCTTATTGCAAAGGGAATTATTTTTTGCAAAAAAAATATATCGTGAAAATTAATTAATGGATTAATAAATAATCGCTATTTGCTGTCATGTCTTGTTTTGCAATCATAGTTTTAGGGCTGCAAATGTTGATCAGCAACTTCTGTTTTAGGTTGCCTTTAGGTCAGCAACTGCCATTTGCTGAGTGGTGACCTAACTTTCTTTGGCTGCTGATACAATTTTAACATAAACAACAAAAAAATAATGGAAGAAGAGTTTATAAGTTACAATTAATCATTTTATCATTTCATATACAAGTTTATTTTGATACATACTTTAATACTGCCTGTAAGTTGCAACAGCATCAAAAGGTTTGGAGCTTCATTCCAATTTCTGAAATAAATAAATGAATTCTGTTTACTTTTGTAATTTTCGCCATCTACACTGAAAAGCTAGGGTTATTATATTTTTTATCTCAAGAAGCTATAAGCATACTGTAGTCTACCTGAGAATCAAATATGCAAGAATCAATCCAACAGCAAATGACCATATTGAAAAAACAATTACAACATATCTAAAGAACAATAAAGATCTATTTTACCAAGCAAGCAGTTCACACTAGTCTTCACCAATCAAGAGAAAACAAGGAAATTTGCCATTCAATTCGTCTCTTGGACATTATCCGCAACAGTCATTTTTATGATCCTGTTAGCATTGTAAACACAAGGTAAATATTAAATATCATTAATTAGCAGCCGTTGGGCTTTCAGCAATGTAAAATATTTTTTTGTTCTACAGGAAGAAAGTTTAATATTAAGGACTATGTGTATTTTCAAAGAAATAAAATTAATTTTTCAGCGGGAAAAAATAAAATGAGCAAACGAGGCGAGCAATCTTTCGCTCATCTAAGATAAAAATAAACTTTTTAGGAGTGCGATAATCTGCACATGCGAAGTAGTTTGGGCGTGTGAAGAGGCGTGCACGTACAATGGCACATCTCATATGACAAAACCAACAGTAGAGGATTTATCCCAATTGGCTGCCTTGTTATTGGGAGAAAAGTACCCAGACTGAGAAATTTAGGTAGGACAACTAACATCGTGGACAGCGACGCGCACGATCCACGATGCTGTCACAATCACAAAAAATTTTAACATCGTTAAAATCGCGACAAAATTATCGTGAATGGTGAATGTTTGAAATCTTTATTACTTTGTGCATTTTTATTAAATAATAAAAACATAAGCAGTTAGCAAAACAGATCAAGGAACAAATATTAAATTATTCAAAATGAAAAGAATGTTTGTTATCTGCGTCATGTTGTTTTAAACTTTACACATATATGTTTTAAAGAAGGTGTAAAGAAAAAAACAAATTAAACTCTGCAGTTCTTAAAATTAACGTCCTAAAAATACAAATGTTGCAGTGTTTGTAAAAAAAGTTTTAAAGATTTACTTCTATTTTTATTATTTTTACAACACACAATTTAAAATTCGCAAAGTTGGTTTGATAAGTTTTAAAACTACTGTCAAAAAACCTGAATGCTTTATTTTATTTTCATTCTTTTCTTCACATGTGTTAATGTGAGCATGAAGAGCAAATAGTAACAACTGAAGTATTTCCTTGTGTTCCAAATTAAAGAAAAAATCTATTTTAGCTTTATTATTTTAGTTATCTTGTAGTCTTCTATTAACTTGATACATAACTAATTTTGTACAATTATTTTGGGTGGGTTACACAAAGTATTTGGTAGCAATTTCATTAGACAAGAATGGCTTGTCAGAAGGTCACAATGTTGTGTAAAAATTATTCTGTATAATGTCACTGTAGATTGTTTAAAACAATCAAAATCGGAACTTAGAACCAAAAACAGCATTGTAGATTGTTAAAAGAAATTGCTTAAAAGACTGTAGTTATTTTGATATAAGTTTCTTCTGCAAAAGTACTTTGAGAAGAGTGTGAATGTAAGTTATATAGCCATGTAAGTTATATAGCCATCCATGGGACAGATTAGGTGTTCTGAAACCAAATTCAGTGTTTCAGACATTTGTTCTCGTAAATAATTTTACACACCTGTGTTCACCTTTTCGCACTATAGTAAACAAGGCTTGTGGCTGTAGCTATATCTTTTGTAAGGCTTAGCTACACACAAAAAGTGCCTAGTTGGTAACTAGGAGTAGCGATGAGGGGGGAAATCTTGTGGATTTTCTATATGGGCTAGCAACTAGTAAGGGGCCTCATCCATACTCACATTGCCACGAGAAACGTCCAATGGACGTTTCTTTTCAAAGACACCCACCCACCCTGAGAAACGTCCACTTGTGGCAGTTATTTTTCCATAGAAAAAAATCTATCCTACAAAGACTACAAAGGTGAAAAGCCTTTTCCGCAGTTCTTTGGTGGTCCCGTGTTAGCGCGAAATAGCCTGTCCCTTCACCTGGAATTTAATATATTTGTTGCCCCCAATTCTGTCGTTACGGACTTTTCCCGTTATAGAAAATACAGTAAGTTTATTATTATTATTATTAGTAACAGTTTTTTCCAAAAGTAAGAAAAGCTATAAAAATAGGATGACAAAATTTGGTTTCGCTTCACTGTCATTTTAACTTTATTTCTTCTTAGAACATTCCTTGCATTCAAAGTTGATGCCCACCAATTCATCCTCCGTTAAATTCTCCAAGCCAACACATAATGTGTGGAACCATCGTGTACAAGAGTCGCAGAACACCCAAGATATGTCTTCACCATTTCCATCTTTAATCTTACAAGATTTCTTCGCGTCGATTCCGTTGTGTATGTTCTGAATATAAGGAACACATAAAAAAAATGATTCGACTCGATTTGATTTGACCACTATAAATTATGAATAAAGTTCTCTTGAAATCGAAATAAAAGAGTAGAGTATACCTGCAGACTTTTTATGACGATTTAACGAAGACAGACTTCGGAAGGTGGCGTGACATACATCGCATTCAAATGCGGACCGTTCGGGCTGGTGTGGAACATTCTGTGGCCGATGAAACATTCCGTAATGACGTTCTGCTTCAGTTTTGGACTTGAAATAATAGCTGAAGATAGTAAATTATGAAATTGTTTTGAAAAATTTGTTTGTACAAACATAGAACATGAAAATCTCTAATTCGTATTTGCTTATTTCATAAAACAAAAATAGACTTACTTTGGACAGGAATGACACTTTCCAAGGTTCTTTTCCTGAACTGATGGCTGGTTCGCATCACCATAGTGTCGTTTTGTCAACAAACATTGTTGTAAAAACATCACATAACTGCTCGAGTCAGTGTTTTTTAGAGGGGAAAAGAGCCAGAAGTCGTGTTTCTTCAAAAACTCCTTCATGTCTTCTTCTCCAATCTCCACAACAGGACCGATCATTGCATCTCCGGAAAAATATTTCGTTCGCATGCTTGTCACAGTGTTGAAACATCGCCATGTACTCTTTCCGTAAATCTGAGTATTCGTGAATTTTGTTAAGTGGGTTTTTCAGAAAATCTTTTACATTGTCGTAGTCGTCGTAAAGGAGGTAATCCTCGCTGCACAGCACTACCTTTGTGGCGATGGGATGACTGTCGAAGGTGAGGGCATCCCAGTGGCTTTTTAACTCGTTTAGAGCGGTGTCAAATACAAGCTTCTCTTTACGAACAAGCTCTTCCTTTGTTAACTTCGTTTGAAGAGCCGGTGGCCTTGATTCCTCGTCAACTTTGCTGTTCAATACAATATAATAATGTAAAGTCCTTTTTTTAATTTTTATTTAAAAAATATATAAAACTCTAGCGGATTTGATTTATAATAGTAAAAACTTGTGTGGGCTAATATCTTGATTGCAAAGTTTAACAACAGAAGCTTCATTGTAAATAATGTATATTTTGTTAAGTAAAGACTGTAGAGAAAACAGCTATTATTCGCAACAATTTAAGTCAAATAGATAAGTAATACTGATAGCTTTAAACCTGACAGATGGTTGCTCAACGGAGACCAAAGATGCTTAACGGGATTAAAGGCGCTATATCTTGCCGCGTATGAAAACACGTCAAGTACATCAAAATTCAAATTTAGGAAAAGGCAGAAGTAATAAATAGAATTGAGGACTGAATTCGGACTAAAGTCCGGTCCTCCATCAGATAGAGCCATGATACTCGTGAAATCGCCGCAGTCTTTATACCGATGGTACAGGTCACTAACGTGAGTAACAATGGTTGTTGGAATGTATTTTTGTGCACGTAAGTATACGATAGCAGGTCCTGAACTTGCCACTTTCAGATGTACCCTACCAAGGGAATCGTGAATTAGTTTCCTTCTACCAAGTAATGGAAATTTGTCTGCGTATTGATCTTTTGCTTCAAGCTGTATTTTAATGACACAAACTTTTCGTCTTCGAGAGACTGGATAAAAATCGGACTCTCCTGAGCATCAGTATGACTCTCGATTCTAGTCAAATCCTCGGCGTGAAACCAAGCAACTTTAGTCATCATCATCATCATTCTCGGCTTAACGTCCGTTTTCCATGCTAGCATGGGTTGGACGGGGTATATTAATGACCCTCTTCCAATCTGATCTAGACTGTGTTAGATCTAAACTCAACTTCCTCTGTATCAAGTCTGTCCTTATAACCTCCTGCCAAGTCTTTCTCGGTCTGCCTCTGGGCTTTGCCCCAGGAACTATCAAGTCTCTACACTTTCTTACCCAATTATCCTCCTCCATTCTTTCCAAGTGCCCCAGCCAATTCAATCTTCTTATCTGGATAACATCTTTAATTCTACGGAGACTTAGCCTGCTTCTTAGCTCATCTGAACTCTTTCTGTCTCTCAGACTGGCGTTACACATCCACCTAACCATTCTCATATCATTCCTTTCTAAACGGTCAAGATCTTCCTGCTTCACTGCCCATGTCTCACTACCGTACAACATAACACTTCTTACACAGGCCTCATACAACCTACCTTTTACCTCAATTGACAGGACTCTGCTAGTCAACAAAGGAAGTAACTCTCTGAACTTTTTCCAAGCAGAACCTATCCTGCAAGTAACACTTCTTCCAACACCCCCTTCACTGCCCAACATATCACCTAAGTAACAGAAGTTCTCAACTATCTCTAACGAGCCACTGTTGTACATCATTAAAGCTGGAAATACTTCATTCTCTATAATCTCACCTTTGCAACGCTTGCATACAAACTGAATGTCAGCTCTTAACCTTCCACTAATACTACTGCACTTCTCCACACCTAATTTTCTCATAGCCCACCAAATAACTTTACGTGGCACTCTATCAAAAGCTTTCTCTAAATCTACAAAGGCAAAATAGAGATTCTTTCTCTTTCCTAAATACTTTTCCTGAAGCTGTCTGAGTAAAAATATTGCATCTGTAGTGCCACGCCCTGGAACAAAACCAAATTGCATCTTATCTATATCAATCCTTTCTCTAAGTAACTTATCAATCACTCTTTCAATAACTTTCATTACTTGATCAACCAACTTCAAACCTCTATAGTTACCCCTTTCTAATGCATCACCCTTGCCCTTGAAACAATTCACTATTACACTCGACTGCCACTCACTCGGAATAGCACCATCCTTTATAATCTGGTTAGCAAGACTTGTAATAAGCTCAACTCCAATATATCCAGATGCTTTTACCATCTCTGCAACAATACCTGATACTCCTGCAGCCTTGCCAATCTTCAATTTCCTAATAGCCTCCACTACCCATTCTGTCTTGATCTGCATAGCTGGCCCTTCTACAACATCATCATCAGACAAATTATCCTCATCCCAATCAAACTCGGTGTTAAGCAACCTCTGATAATAATTCCTCCAAGCTACCCTTTTCTCCTCCTCTGTGCTAGCCAAAACACCTTCATCATTACGTATACACTTCTCACCTACAACATCTTGATTAGTCTTCTTCATTTGCTTTGCTATCTTGAATACCTCATTGCGCTGGTCTTCCCTTCTTAACACATCTGCAAATCTGTTTCTCTCTGCTTCTGATTTTGCCTTATACACTGCTGTACGAGCACGACGCTTAGCTTCTAAGTAAATATTTTTACTACCACCTGACTTCCACTCTTTCCAAAGTTTCCTCTTTTCCTTTATACACTGGTCAACCTCATTATTCCACCACCAGGTCTGTCTATGTCTAGCTGGTCCTTTCGTCCACCCACAGGTATCATCAGAAGCTTCTAGAAGACAATTCTTCAAAGTAGTCCAAGTACTTTCAACATTGTCACTATCACATTGACCATTGTGGGCTAACTGCTGAACTTTTGCACTAAATTGTCTTGCTACAATCTCTTCCTTCAGCTTCCAGACTTTTCGACGGGGCCTGTACTTTCCCTTGGCTTCTTTAACACTCTTCAAGATAATATCACAAACCAGCAACCTATGCTGGGAAACACACTCTTCCCCCGATATAACTTTCACGTCCTTCACCACTTTCTTGTCTGACTTTCTAACCAGGAAGTAATCTATCTGTGTCTTACAACCACCTGACTCATATGTTATCAGCCTACTCTGTCTCTTACTGAATGATGTGTTGCAAACCACCATGTCCGTTGCCATTCCAAACTCAAGCAATCTCTCCCCTTCCTTATTTCTGCTCCCAAATCCATAGCCTCCATGCACACCTCTATAACCTTCAGATGACTTCCCAACATGACCATTAAAGTCGCCGCCCACCATGACAAGTTCAGTGTCTCCAAACTTTGATGTGACTGCTATTAACTCATCATAAAACTTATCTTTATCTTCCTCACTGAGTCCACACTGTGGAGCATAAACTGACAGAAAAGTGACAATCCTATTACTATCCTATTACTATTATTAATCCTATTAGTGCGAAATACATTTGATGCTGCCTGAAGCACAGCCTCTACATTGGTATCGTTTTCACCTTAGAATATAAAAGTTTTTAAGAATAAAAAAAATATTGCGCAACACAGAAATTCGGTATACCTACCCTCTAAACATTTTGCAGATACATCTTGGTCTCTTTTCCTTAATTCTTCCATAAGTACTTCGCTACACTCTTCAACACTTACTTCTGCGTTCAAATGTAATTTCAATTGATCACAAATACAGGTGACTAAAGTAAAGGCAGGCGTTTCATCTTGAAAATCGTCCCTTTTAAGCCCCGAGGATTGCATGTTTTGCGAGGACGAATCAAGCTCCAAATAGCCAGAAATATTTAAAAGGTATCCTGGGACAGGAAAGTCGTGGTCGCTAAAATTGATGTTATCGTTTTTCGGAAGAAAGCGTGATATTTGATGGTACTATCTTGAAACTGCAGGTGGACAGACCTTCACCTTCGCCATATCGTCCATTGAAATCAGTTTGATGGAATCACTAAAGAGTGAAGCCATTTCTCTCCTCATTTTATTGCGAGCGAACAAGTAGTGAGCGTGTATATGTGGATCTCTGTATGAGTTAACTTTTGTGCCAACTCTCGCCTGAATCAACGCCTTGTATCTTTGACTGGCGCAGAATCCTTTGTTGGGGGCTTCAAACAACCGCCTTATCGTTGAATGGGAGATTTTGTGCGTTTTGACTGACGGAAACTTAAAATACAAATGTTTTCGAATTTGTTATGTCGGGACACCAGAAGAAAAACCAGTTTCGATACGACGTCTTGCTTGGGCAGCGAAACCATGTTGCTTAATAAAATCTGCAACCTCGTCTACGATTAACGGAAATTTTGATACCAAGGATAGTTGACCGCCAATTCCTTTTCGACTCACTCGTGGCTGGGAAGAATTTTGCGCATTGTTGTCTGGTGCATCATTTTCAGTAGTCGCATTATTTTCAGTAGTCACATCAAAGGTGCTTTCAGGAAATAGTAAAACATTGAGCATGCCTGGCATATACACAAATTCATGCAAATTTATGAATGAGCCACTTGAGTGAATTACGGGAAGAAACCTTATCAAAAACTGTATCTGTTCATTTGATAGTTGCACTTCTATCTCGGTAATACTAGTAGCAATATTTTCAGAAATTGTTAAGACAACGTCTTTAAGATTGGCCACTTCGGCGAAGCAAGTTGATTCACGCGAATTTTCAAACTTTACGATATCATCAAAAACATCAGTCCACGTATGACGCGTATTGTTTTCGCATGAAAATATTGTGAGTTCAGACTCTTTCCGAATAAAATTGCTGTCGTCTATTTGCTTTTGCTGCTTTATTCTTTGGCGAAGTTTGCGGAATAATTCACTGCTTAAAAGTTCGTTAATTCTGCCTATGGAAACCAATATGTCTCTTATCGATTCAGCCCTTTTCAAATATGTTTGTGAGATTACAAATGAGTTCATATCATTTGAACATTTTAGGGCTAACGCATGTATCAACTTCGCGTTAAAATCATCAAGTAAAAAGTCAAAGTTTTCAAGCTCACTTTTTAAATTGGATTTTTTTTTAAACAATTTCCCTTTTTCGTAAGAAACTCTCAGTGTTTTAAACTCGTTCCAGCGATAAGCCATGGTCGTAAAGGCAGAAACAAATGTTTTGTCATTAGCTATGTCCGTGGCTGCAAAAAATTCAATTGGATTGTCGGGAGTAAAACTTCTCAAGAGAGCTGTAACAAGAGATCTTTCTTTCGCTGCTAGATAGCTTTCTCTCCCCAAAGCGTTAATATCGGCTGCATTTAAAATACCATTAGTACAGGCCATTTCTTTAATAAAACTATGCCAGAGCTACAAAAAGCACCTGCTAAAAAAATTACGAGTGCTATGGTGTGCGAAAAATCGCACTCGTAAGCAAAATTTACAAGTGCGATGTGAATATTTGCAAGCGTGATTCACACTTAACTATTTTTTGTTTACCGCAACGTTAATGTTATTTAAGCTGTATAGAAATGAATTTTCACAAGTGCAAGGTTGAAACAACGTTGAACGCGATGATGTGTTGGCAGATTCGCTATATGTTTTTGGCATTAAATATATTTCTAGACATTTTTGATTTCTCTTTCCCCTTTTAAAAAGATTTTTTAAACTTTATTCAACATGTTTTTTCTTTGGTATTACATCACGAAAACATTCGTCCGAAAGCTGTATTAAGGTACAGGACACCTAACCTCTCCCATGTTCTGGTTATATTTAACTTGCATGGGTGCGCACTCTTCTCGCAGTATTCTCTGTGACGATGAAGGTCGGACTGACTTGTGGCATGGTTCCAAATGGTCTTCCGTCTTTCATTCGAGTCTCAGTGTAATGCACCAGCCGAGCATAAGAGTGTCAGCATGAAGGAAAGGGGCCGACTTTAATGTTCTCTATACTTTTTAAACAAATCAATCACGAAGAAATGAATGTTATGTAATCAGCGTAATAGCCTTTTTCATCGCTCTATAATATTTTAGAAAAAGAAAAAATTCACGAGTGCGATAAAAAGCACTCATAAATCTTTTTACGAGTGTGCGGGTGAGTGTGCGGGTGAGTGTGCGGGTGAGTGCGCGTGTGATCGCACTCGTCTCAAGGAATGGCCTGTTAGTACCCGCGTCACTAATTAAAATAGCCGGAGGAGAGGAATACAAGGATTGCTCAGTATCAGTTTGTTTGTTATCGTTGACTTTCTTTGAGATAAAAGCATTAGCTGTCAAAAGTCCTTGATAGTTTTTTCTTTGCGTTCAGGTGCTTTTTTGGATAAAAATTCAATCCGGTCAATATCAGTTGGATTTTTCCACTCGCTGATGGCCGTCTCGATAAAAGCTTGTTTAGAAGTAAAATTATTTTTTCTCTCGTCCCATTTCTTATTTATGTACCTTTCGTAAACTGATTTTGGGTTTGAAAAGTATGAATTTACGTGTTTAGCAGCTACTTTGTTTAGGTTAAACATCACAACGACGCAAGGAATTAATAATTATGAACTTACAATGCTCGATCACAAGATGGATGAAATATCAACAAAGAAAATTTGAAAATGAAAACAAAGACAAAAGCGCGCTAGAATCAAAAGAAAAAAATTTGAAAACATATGAACTGCAATGTCTTCATTCGATTGCAAAACTATTGAAAGCGACCTATTTTTACATTTCCGCCATGAAAACCTGAGAGAAAGTATGTATATAATTAATAATATTACATTTCTGTAAACAAGAAGAGGAATTATTTATAATTTTCTATTATTAAAAAAAGTTAACGAAAAATCAAAGATATTTTTCGCATCTGTTTTGCTCACGAACGCGAGTTTTGTGAAGATCAACGTTCACATGAAGAACACACTTTATTCACGTGTCTTTAGAGTGAAGTTCAACTCTTCATCGCTTGTTGATTGTAGTGGGCAAAAACGTAGTTTCGAATTGCCACGAAAGAAACGTCCATTGCACTTTGAGAGGTACCCACAAACGTCCATTGGACGTTTCTCGTGGCAATGTGAGTATGGATGTGGGCCCTAAGTCAAAACTAAAAATGCTAACTAAAAAATCTGTTTAGGAATTGACACAGAAAAATTCATAGCTATATGCATGGTAAAACCGGAATTTATTATGCTCTTTTATAGGGTTATGTTTTTAAATTTTAAAAAGTAAAATAAAATATAGAGTATAACGCTGACCTGATTAATGTAAGGGTGGAAAATATGAGGAAAAGCAGAGATAAAATCGTTACTGGATTCACTTCCGTATCTGCCATATTTGAGAATTCACTGTCGGCCGTTCGTGTTCTTTGTCGTAGGGACTCTAAGTTGTTTCCTCCGTCTCTGTGTTAACTCATGGTACCCAGAGATGCCTCCTCTTTTAATATTTGTTTTTCCCCTTTTTTCTCCTTCTATAAATTAACAGTCACGACAGGCTATGAAAGATTTCTTAAATTAAAATCTCTAACAATAACCTCCCAGGAGGAGAACAATTTTTATGTTTTCACTGCTGCGGGGAAAGTGGGATCCGGGATCCCCGGACTCTAAAAACGGGAGGCAGGATAATCTTTTTAATGGTTTGTTCCCAAAGAGTAACATTTCGGCGTGAGGAAGTTGAGGACGTCCACAATATAAAAACGCAAAAAGGGGTCCTGGGGACGAGTTTGTGAGGAATCAGGTGTTTCATTCGGAGTATACATCTGTATAACGTCGTATAGCGGCGGCATGTCTACTTACTTCTATAGGTGAAAAAATATTAATAAATGCACCCTTTTTTTATTTAAATGTATTTTATATGCATAACGACTTGTGGGTTTAAAACTGAAATGGTTAGAGTGGAGTTTTTCTTGGTCAGGAGATTCAGCGTGATTTTTCTTACCTCCGGAAAAATAGAAAGTACTCAATATAAAAATCCCCGAATTGAAAAGAAAATAGGTAAAGTTTTTCTTAAAATTTCAACAGAATATCATGCTTAACGGAAAGTTAAATTTAAAGTTTACCAAAAAAAAATTAAAAATATATACTCTGTAAAAGTGGTTACCTATTTTAGTCCTTACGCAAAAAGCAGCGTTTTGTGAAAGTTCCTCTTCTGGTCAGTGTAATATTTTAAAAAAATTGTCCTGCGTCCTGGGCCCGGGCCCCACTTTTCCCGTATAGCCGTGCGAAAAAAATATTTATGCTGGAAGGTGAGAAGCTCACACAATTTCAAGCTTTTTTTTGGAAAATACGCTTTTCAGGTCTCTTTTTACCACTAACTTGTAAACTTATAAAATCTACTACATTTTTGAACATAAGATACATGGTCATATCGCTGAATTTAGATTGTGTGTCCCTATAGCTAGATACTCTATGTCCAAATTACACGTAATTTGAGAGTATCTATTAATTCCGTGATTTCACCTTTCTAGTTAACTTTCTATTTTCACTGGCAACAATGGATGATTATGACATGATATCTTGTATGCTACTCCAAAGTAACATTAATACAGTTATTGTTATTCTAAGGATGGCGTATAGTAAAAACCATAAAGTTATGTGGCCAGGAGCGCGGGGAGTTGCCAGATCAACGAGATCGTCCCGTAGATCTGTTTGTTTAGGTAATCTCGTAATTAGGACTGTATACGCTAGCTTGCTAGGAAAGGAGGGGGAGAAGGGATGTTGTGTGGACAAAAAAAGATGGGCTAAGAAACAAGTGCATCATGAAATACACAAGTCTTGTTATGTCTTGTTGATGAGGGTGCCGACTCGCCGGAAACGCCGCAAAAACCATGGGGGCTGTCGGCGACTTCCGGCGTTTTAAAAAAACTCAAAGTTTCGCCCGGAGAAACCCGAATCAACCCGAAACAACATTTTTTTAAACATTTATTACCATGATGTATATACAATTTATTCTTTCAATGTCGAGCAGTGGTAGTGGATGTTAGACGTAAATCTCTGGTTATGACGGAGGGTTAGTAAACGAAATAAGAACGCGTATATTTATATTAACATAAATGTCTGTCTTCTGTGTATTAACGAAGTCCGTAGATACTTTACAGTACAGCTACCGCGCCATTATAGCGTATTTGCATATCGGCACATAACGGCATGGTTAAGGTACCCAATACCAAACATAAACATAACGGTAGACTAATAGTCACTCCTCAACAGTGGAAGTTCTGAAAAAACTGTTTTTTATATCATTTATTCGATAAATATAGCTGTAATAAAATCCCACAAATAATAAACTGAGAGTTAGATCTAAACTGAGTTTAGATCTAACACAGTCTAGATCAGATTGGAAGAGGGTCATTAATATACCCCGTCCAACCCATGCTAGCATGGAAAACGGACGTTAAGCCGAGAATGATGATGATGATGATGAGAGTAAAACGACAAAATAGCACCTTCCTTCTTCACGACAAAATTTAAATGAGAACAATGAGCCTCACGCGCATAGAATTTCGGGGGGATTTCGGACGGGCCCAGGCTTTTCCGGGCGGTTACAGACGAAAACCTTGGAAAAAACGCCCGCGGCCGCCCTAACATATACGGCGTTTTCGGCGAGTCGGCACCCTCGTTCTTGTTGTAGTGCCTTCAGCTTGTTTGTGCTATAGATGACTTCCGTTGTTTACATTTTCAGCGGTAAGCTCTTTCGGCTTTGGCATTTGCGTGGTAGCTAGGTGAAGCAAAGTAATTATCAGTCCATTTCTTCACACAAAGGCATTCTTAGGACTTTTAATGAATCCAAATAAATCAGAAGGCATCAACCTACACTCGATAATAGTTTATAACCCCAATGATGTTCCCGTTAGAAGAAATCCACAGTTCAAGATAGCCTAGTTAACTAAGCTTTCTTCTTCGAGTTGATAAAATGAGTTTCTCTCAAACTAAAAAACTAAAAAAAGTAAACAAATGACGTCACGCTGGAATTCATCTATTAATCCATGAGCTGGAGCTAAGCGATTGGTATAGATGAATTCCAGTGTGATGTTATTTGTTTACTTTTCAGCGGTGAGCTCTTTGGTTCTCGCATTTGCGTAGCAGGAAAAAAGATGCTAGGATTTGGTGAAAGGTTTTTTCCTGTGGATTTCTTCTCACAGAAACATGGTTTGAGGTTTTAAACTATTATCAAGTGTAAATTGCTGCCTTCTGATTTATTTGAATATGTAAGTCCTAAAAGAATGCCTTTGTGTGACAAAATGAACTGATAATTACTTTGCTTTACATAGCACCCTCATCTTTTTTTTCTGTCACGCAGATGCCAGAGCTGTAAAAACCTTACTGCTGAAAATGTAAAAAAAAAAAGATTTTATCTATTACGAACCTTGTTAGGACAAATAGTTGACCTTTTAATAATTATTTTTTTAATTCGTTTCTTGGCCATTTTTGACTGAATTAGTACTAATTAAATTAACTTTTTTTATCCTTTGAAAAAATTAAGAAAATTGTAGCAACTATATATATAAGAATGTAAATTAGTTAACTAGGTAACTAATTAGTGAAATGGAACAGACATTGTTTTTAGGTGACAGGTTTTTGAACTACCTTTTTCCAAATTAAGTTCTTGTAAAATGAGAGTTTTTTTTAATAAAATTCTTCTGTCTTTGATTTCGCATGATGTCCCTGCTTTTATACTGTTACCCCATTATGGTCAAATTTGTTTGGCAACGATAAAGCAGAAGGCTCAGATAATAAGTACAACTAGGATATGGAGGATGAAAGGAATACTTTTGATGTTTTCATTTAAGCATATAGATAGTTGTTTGTTTTGCTTTACTTGCTAGAAGTTAGTTCGTTGTACATACATTTCTTTAATAAATAAAGGAAGAAGGTGAAACTTATCAAGCATTTAAAAGATCAATATCTAAACAATACTCTCATTAATGTTCAGAAATTTTTTTTTGAAAAGTATGCTGAAGTGTTACCATGGCAACCACTAAATTTTTTCAAAATTTTTTTCAAAAAAAATTGTTTTTAATGGTATCAAATTTGATGACGTTGAAGTCATTACATCAGCAATTTATTTCAACTGAGTTGTTACTACAAGGAATAATAACTCTCTACTCTAACGAAACTTATGATGGGGCTTGGTGATAAGGCAAAATTGCTTTCTGCAAGCTCCAGTCAGTCTTTTATTCGTATGGTTTAAGATCTTTAATATACTACCTGATGTATGTATATATTTTCTATTTACTTTTAAACGATACAAACTTGTATATATAAAGGAACTTGTAACTCTGTTTGACGAAAAAAATACACACTACTACTACTACTACTACTACTACTACTAAGGTCTGGACAACACTTGTGGTAAGTTCCTATTAAACAACAACTTAAAAGTTACAGAAAGAGGGGGGAATTAGGTCATGTAGTTATTTATTTTAATGGTAAATGTCATAACAAACCAAGTATATATGTCAAAATAGAGAGGGAGATAAAACTAAGCAAAGTCTATTTAAATTCAATTCAATTTTCAATGATTTATGTGCTCCAAGCCCATCTGTTGCACTTTTATATTTATATACCTACAGTCAATAAGGCAAGTCGTTTCCGCGTCAAAGTGAAAATACTTAAAAAAAATAAAATTAAGAACTATATGCTAAAGGTAAAGAAAAGATGTGGCTGTGTTACTTAAAGGATTGCATATTTTATAAATCATCAATCCCTAAACACGCCATAATAGAATCTAAAATCAGGTATATTATATTCTTAGACTTGTGTTACTGGTTTTAGTCACGTGTCATTTATTAATGAGTTTCCACTTTGTGGTTGTTTTTCTGTCACCACAATCTACTTGTAAAATTTGTACTTTCGGTCATTTTGTAAATATAATTATTTTTGGTTGCTAAGAGACTTAATAATGCTTGATTCCAATTCTTCTTTTTTCATGTCTAATTTACATCAATACATAGAATAAGTAGGATTATGAAATATAATGTTAATCTATTTATGAATATGACAGTAGATGTTATCATCAGTGAAATTTACCTTGAAAAATATTTTTTTTAAACTGTATGCTCGCTTTTTTGTTACCTGCATGTTCATCATATTTCTTTGTGTATATTAAAAATGTATTAGCAGACAATTATTGTTTATTAAGAAAGCCTATAGTGTAAATATAAATGACAGTTATGTCAATATAACATTCTTTGCTATTAAAGGAATTCAGACTGTTGCCAACTTTTTAAGTTTTTTAATGTTGAACACTTTTTCTTCCTGCAGTTAATAAGTAACACGCTCATAAAACTTATATAATCCTGTTAAAAACAACTAAACCCTGATTCCAATTCCCTGGTAATTTATTTTCATAAGCCTTTTTTAAGAGGAAATATCCTATATTTATAAAACAGTGGTATTCTTACGGATTCGCCCTTATGATTCTGAAAGAATCGCAGCTAATGAAATATTTTTTAAAAAAGATGGAATAATATGTTTTGGTTTCACAATATATATATTTTTTTGTTGTGAATTTTTGTTTTAACATTACATTCATAAAGGAAGTTTATCCAATGGGATGTTTTCATAAAAAATATCTTCCAGGTTGGAGATCTCAAGGGAAATTAATAGAAACAAAATAAAAGCTTAGAAATAACATTTACTTGAGGATTTAGAAAATCAAAAAACTATTTACTATATGCAAAAGAAAACATTATGTTTGAATGTTCCCCATTTTTTAATTTTTCACCTTTTCAGTGGCCACAATGAAAATACATCCCATAAGGTATATATTGTATATATACAATCAGATTAAAAAGAATTTCTTAAAGCTTTTGCTAATTGTTAAAATCTTTTGGGGAAATATATATATTATACAAAAACTAATTGTCAACTCATGGAATAAAATATGACTTCACTCATCATCAAAATTAAGCAATTTGTAGAAACTCATGGATAAAACTATATGTAAAGATATAAAAGTATTGTGAGTTTGAAATATTAGATTTTTTGTGATGTTTTGTAAGTTACCTGTGAAAGTTGTATTGAAATAATTTTGTTTTAAAACTTACATATTATGTCTTATAATAGAAGGTGTGTCGAAGGTGTTTGTTGCCACAAAATGTTTACACATGGTTTGCTTTCGTACTTTTGTATAACATTCTTTTATGGTTTTAGTTGACACAATTATAATATGGTCTGGTGAACATTTTTTCGATGGTATCCACGGCAACAATGATGCCAGACAGGACAATGAATCTTCTTGTAAGTGAACCTATTTTTTTTCCATGTATCTTAAATAGCATCCAGTTTTCGAAGATATCATCGACCTTCGTAGTTAAAGCCCTTTTTCAAGAGACAATCAAGAGACAATCAATTTTTTTTCCTATAATGGAATGGAATTTTAAAGCAAATGCTAATTTTGATGCATTTCAATATTAACTTTTTGAATTATTCATAGGAATATGCATCAATGTTTATTGTGTATTATTTTCACTTTTTGTTTCCATACTATTATTAAGTCTCATTTTGACAAAATATCATTAAGTGTCAAAAAGAAACTGATTAAGTAGTTCTTGTTGGTTTTCAGAATAAATTATCGCGTCACGTTAACCATAAGAATAACTTTTGATTTTGTTGACAGTCTTATTCCTTTCTACTCAAAAGAAAATGGACATAGTGTCCATTGCATTGTTGATGGACAGATGTTTCTAAAAATGGCTTCTTGTTTTTCATAACAATCTATAGTATGAAGTGAATGTCAAAAGTTTTGTTTATTAAATACAGACCGAGATTTTCTGAATAAACATGTAAGCTGTCAATTCTGAGTTTGCTCAAAGACATGACTGGGCTTAAATAAGTACAATACATTATATAAGCTCATTTCATAGCTTGGAAATGGCTTCTTACTTTTGATGTCTGTTGTATGAGTTTTTAAACTTGTGGGTAAGTTTTTCTATGTGTGTTATAGAAATATCATGTTTACATAACTCTTGATGTCTTATCTATCATAGTTGAGTGAGTATGCATAAATTATGCTGCATTGATGTTTTGTGGACAGCACTTATAAAATGGAATAAAAATGTTCAGACAGTCTAACATTTCAACTGCTATGTAGTTTGTTTTTGCATTATTTTGGTACCCTTTGTATGGATTAAAATGAGAATAACAACGGATCACAGAAAATAACTCTTTAGTATCCTTTCAAAATTCCTCCATTTGTTGATAATATATTTGATATTTTTGTACATAATTTACTGTATTTAACTGAAAATCATTGTTCTAAACCACCTGCAACTCCAATCATTTTTTTAAATTACGAATGATTAAGGTGTATTTACAGTTACTGAATAAACAAACTGATATATAAAGAAATTCTAATTCGTTTTTTGTTAAACTTAAAGCTGTTAGAGGTGTGTTGCAATAATACGTGACTTTAACCAGTGATCTTTGATGATCCAATAAAATAGTTTGGGTAATGAACTCCAGGCCTTTTTACCTGAATGGACAACATTTCCTAACATTTCATATTCTGGAAATATATTGTACTTCACAAAACAGTAAAAAACGTTTGCGACTTGAGTTTGTTAGCAATTAGAACAAAGCTTTCACAATTGTCATTATGTTTATAATTCTTTAACTCCCGTTAACTTGATTACTTAAGTAAATACCAAGTGGTTTATTTTTTCGTTTTATGGCAATTTAGTAGTATCTTGAAGTGACAACACAATTTAGTTGAAGCTATTATAACCTATTATCACCTGAATAATGATTATACATAGTCTCGTTTATTAGTTTATATTAGACGTTTTTAAGTGTTCATCTTTTTTTTAAACGTCGTAGGGTAAAACTTGTGAACACAATTTTCTCATGCTTCTCTGCATGGTGAAGAAGGTTGAATGATTGTTTTCAGTCTAATTGGAAGGTAACGCATAGGCGACATTTTGAATTTTTAATATACATATAAATTAAAATTATTGTTATTATTATTATTAACATTAATTATTTTTTTTACAAATTGCTCTTCTCCCTAAACATAAATATATACAAATAAAATTTTTTTTTTGCAAAGTAGCATGCTTGGTGTATATATGTTTAAAATTTGGAACTGTAGATACTGCATGTTTTTTGTTTTTTTGTTTGTTTGCTTGTTTAATTTTTTGTTGTCTACTCTCGCGTGCTATGAGATACCATGAGAAAATTATTTCAAGTAGCTAAAGAATGCAAAAGTTAAAATGGTTTTTTTTGTCTTTAAATCTTTTTATCCAGTTATATTTAAACTGTGCTTAACATCTCAAGTGGATTATAATGTTTGCTGAGGCAAATTTAAAAAAAAAAAATTTATAAGAAAATGATCGAAGATGTAAAAAGTGCACGCTTCAAAAGAATTATCTCTAATTTTTCTATCCTCAAGCTCCTGGATAATTAATTTTTGATAGAACATAATTCCAGGGAATCACCTTGGGGCGGGTTACCACTGCAATAAAAAGGGATAAAACAGAACGACCCTATGTTATTTAATCGAATGACGTGCGATGATCTCAATAGATTCGACCAGTTTCGTTTAATTGGATAACTACTTATAGTCACATTATTTATACACGAAATAGCAAAGGTGAGATTTTTCGGCGGGCGAATTTCCGTGGATCTTTCAACGGGCTAACACTAAAATATTGCTTTCCAAGACGCACCCAACAAGTAGTTTAAATTAATACGCAAAAATTGTTTGTTTGTTTGTTTGTTTGTTTGTTTATCTATTTGTTAATTTATTTTATTTTGGTATTTTGTTATTGCTTTATTTTTTTATCATTTTATTGGTCCTTTCTCTTAACAACTGAGACTGAAATAAAAAATGGAGTTGCTAACATATACAAAAAAACGTCTAGTCCATACATCCCATCGAACTTCAATTCCTTATTATGTAATAAGTTTTTCTAAACTACACCTTACATCATACCCTCGAAAAAATTACTTTGTAAAAGATCTGTCTTTTGTAAAATTGACAACCACTTGATCGGTCGTGGTCTTCTGATGTAATGGATACAAAAATAACTTGATTCGCGCGTAATGGATAGACTTTTCTCCTCCTTCAGCTGGCATGTTCCTGGTGGAAGGAAAAAAATAATTAATAAATTATGCAACTCATAAATATCAATGTATAATTAAAATGTGGATTATTTTCTGCTTACAAGGTGCTGTATGATGTTAGGACTTCTAACATTAACGTGTAATGTCTCACATGCTTTCGTGCGAGAGCTGTGAAGAATATGGTCTTTGCTTACATCTCATTTTTACGCCTCTTTTGTTTATGTCCTCTCCGCAAACATATCGTATATGCTTGTTCAGGCTGTACCTAAACTTCACTGTGGTGAATTACACTGTAGAAGCTAGAAGTTTATTTGGGGACGTGTGTGTTGTTTTATTTTAGATGGTGAATCAAAGTTCTATTTTATTTTATTTGAATAGGATGAACGGTTCAATGTCGATGGCTGTGTAGATAAATTATGCAAAAATAAAATCTTTATGAATGGAGAGATAGAGAAAAAAATTAATATTTTATAACACCATAAGTTTCTTTGATATTGCTAAAAATATTTTACATCTCCAATGATGGTGTTTGATAAAAATAAGTTCATTTGGAGAGTTCACAGAAAGTATTTTTATTTGACCATGCTTTGTTTTATGCTTACTGTGTCGAAAGAAGTTGTAAATATGCCATGTAAATAATAAATAAAAGTTCGAGATTTATTTCAACACGAAAATATTGTGAGTGTTTCCAGATGTTTTTCTTTTGAAGACGGGGTCTTAAGTATAACGGACGGTATGTAATCGCTTTATGAACGTAAACATACGGTTAGGCTCCTAATTGGAGGTCTGGGCTCTAAGTAGCATGTTTACATAACGTTTGTTTTAGTTCTAAAGGGTTTGTTTATGTTACGTCAAGGACGAACCGATCTGTTTTCCAAGCAAATAGGATTGCGGGTCATTAGGTAAAATGGCTGAAGAGATTCGCGTTCAACAAATGTGTTCCTGAAGTTCAAGCTGGAGAGACGTATGTAGTTGAGGGAAGACTGGTTGCAAAGTTGTTTTAGTTTCAAACCAATGATTGTAAACAGTGTTATTGATGTGTTTTTTTTCTTTCACAGTGTCATCTTGAGATGTTTTTAGAACACATAGTAAAAGCCTACAGGTTTGAACATTCACACTGTCACGTTTATGTCTTGTCTAATTTTTAGACAGTGTGAAGTTTATGATATATAGAGTTTTCCTGATGATACTGAATGCTAGATTTTAAAATACACATTGTTTCATTGTGCAGGAAACTTGAGTTAGCTCTGACGCAATGTATTCTGCATGAGACAAAGCACTGCAACTAAAGCGTGCGGAAACGAACATTCTTGTGTTTACATTTTTAATTCTGCTAAGTCGAACAAATATACTACATTAGGCGAATCTCCACGGGACGATTTTTACGACAATCGTCATCAATACTCGAATTTGATTGGTCGCGATTTTCGTCATGACGAAAAGTTGAATTGGTTTCTACGTTTCGTCACAAACATCGTCGCGAATATCGTCCTGTGGAGATTCGGCTTTATAGGCTAGCTGATACCACGCCCCTTGACCTTGCTACAATTCAACTCAAATATCCTCGGCTGTTTGTTCTATTGGAATAGTTTTTTGTGAGTGTCTTAGTAACTAATGCTCAATATTTGTTGTTGTTGTTTGCAACTTTGCTTTGTAATTCGACTAAAACATAATCATGCTATCTTCAAACTTGTTTTTCCGCAATGCTATTGAAAAGATTTCTAGTTGACGACAGGAACGATTAATCGCTGTGGGGAGAGATTATTTGTTGTAAAGGCACCCTACCAGTACATGTGGGCGGCTTTGGGTGTTACCCGAACTTCTTCTCGCCACTCCTTTTTACTTCTTTTTTATGTTTTTCTTGCTCGGAAAATGAATGTCGTGTATTGAAAGTTTGTGTGCTTATGTTTGTCTGTCTATTTGAAGAGACTGGGTACGAAGGGGATGATTAAGCGTAGGTTTCAATAAATTTTTTAATGGAGTTTTATTGCTATTTTTAAAAGCACGTAAATTTAGCGTGTAACTCTAAGCTTCACTCTCCTGCACAGATGCTACATATCTTAATTGTGAATTCATGTATGCAGGTTTTTGTAAATCCTCAAAGAGGAAGAATTTTAGAATTGTGAATCAAAAGATGTAATCAAATTTTGAAATAGTGTATGCATAATACCGAGGCTAGTCGGTTTATGTTTCGAGAACGAGTTTTGAAGAGAGATTATATTTTTCTTTTAGGCGAGATTGTTTTATAATTAAAGACATTTGTGCTGGGGTGGAGTGAAAAAAGTAAAAAGCCAAGATATGATTCCGCTCCGTGTTGGGATATGTATCATTGAGTACACTCGTATGAAACTTATGCTGCCCAAGTTGTTGGAGGATATCTGTGATGATGGGAGCATGCAATTTGTGGTGATTGATATGAATAAAAATTTGCACGATCAAGGTCCATTTGATGTCATCATCCACAAGATTTTAGAGTGGTACAACCAAGGCGATGAAGTTGGGAATGCAAAGCTGATGAAGTTAATGAATTACGTGCGTTCGTGCGTCCCGCAGCCGAAAATGATCGATTCAATCACAGAAACTGTCAACTTAGCCGATCGTTTTTATTCGATGGAGGTCATGAAAGCATGTGAGTTTACCATGAAAGGCATCAAAGTGTTTGTACCGCGGTTCGCACTTTTAGAGAAAACAAACTCCAAAAATGTGATGGATGTGGTGAATAAAAGCGGAATCAATTTCCCTATTATTACTAAACCACCGGTGACGAGATGCGATGCCGAAGCGCATGATATGTCCATAATATTTTCGGAGAAAAACGTCAGTGACGTCATGTCGCCGTGCGTTATTCAAGAATTTGTCAACCACGGTAGTATGTTGTATAAAGTCGCCGCCGTCGGACAACAGATGTATATTTGTGAACGGCCGTCGGTGAAGAATTTAAAATCTGGCTTGGAGCGTACTGTTTATTTTGACAGCATGACGGTCTCGAAACGCAACATTCACAATGTCGACTTGCACGATAAAAATCCGCAATTTATGAAATTTCGCACGAGTGTTAGCGAGCGCAACGTTAAAACGTTACTAGACGAAGATATCGTGAAAGAAATCCTTTGTAGAATTACAAATAAAATCGATTTAACTTTATTTGGAATTGATATTATAGTTGAAGAGAACACAGGGAATTACGGTCTCATCGATTTGAATTACATGCCTAGTTATGATGGCGTACTGACGTATTTCGCGGAAGATTTGTACCAGAAACTTCAACACATCAACGGTGAACGGGTGCGGAACAATATTGATGCATAAGTATTTTGTGATGGCTCGATAAAAGAAACAAATTTTTTATAACAAAGTATGAAATGTATTTACCCCCCTTTAATCCGCCCGTTGCGTTGCTGAACGAGGAAGGTTTTTCTAATTTTTAAAACTAACTAGTTGTGCTTGAAACGGTTCTTATTCGGTAAAACACAAATGCATTGAAGCGCTATTTTGCAGAATGAGGGAGAACGCGTCAATGCTTGAACCCTGTCGACATTTCATATTTATATATAAAGTTCAATTTATTTATTTTTCTTACATTGTTAGTCCAAAATTTGAAATCAAAAAATTGCACGAATATTCGAGACTACTCACTTCTTAACAATCGAGTCAAAAATGTGAAATCCAGCTAGCTCCCACTTCCCCTTCATGAACTGTATAATATATATATCGAATATGTTGTTTATATTACAGGTTTTAATTTATTGATGGAAGATGTATATATACCTTGATTTAATAAAACAATATGACAATTCAGGGCATTTCAACATCAAGTTGGTTATTATTGACAGAACGACAATTTAATCACCCACAAGACTGTTATAAGGATATTGAATTAACGCCTTTCGAATTAATGCTATTCGAATTAACGCCCTTCGAATTAACGCTATTCGAATTAGCGGATGTGCAGTGTACACCTTGCAAGGCCTTGGGTCATCAACTCCAGCTGTAATTCGGCGCTATGAGATACGAACCGCCAAAACAACTAAAATAGAGAAAAATGGACCCACACGACCAGACCGACAGAATTTTAAACGTGACCTCAATTTAAAAAATATATTCGACTGATGTTTACAAGTGATATTTCTTTAATTTTAATAGGTTGTTTGATGCAAATTAATGTGCAAAAAAATAAAATTAGAACCGTTTAAGTAAAACCACTTGTGTACGAAAGTAGCTTTTAACAATCAAAAACTTTTAATGGTTATATATTATTATTCATTTACAACCGATTAAACTTTAATTCATTCTAGACATTCACACGCTTTCGGCTTTCCATCAACTTCCATTGCGTCGCAAATGACTTTTATACTGTATACCGTGGTATAACGTTTTGTTAATGTGTCAATCCTAAGGGGTGGAGAGAGAGCATGAATAGTCAGAAAGGCATAAGGTGTCAAGAAATACAAAGTAGGTAACACAACAAGCGTGAATTCTAAAAAAATTATGAAAAGGGGATCCAAAATTGAGACAACACTTAATTTGAAAAATTTTACCACCCTTTGGAATTTTTAACGCCAAAAAAAAAAAAAAATTACCCCCACATTTTATTATGACACCACCCCTCCCCTTCCTCCCACCCTGCCTGACCCTCTAATTATTCAGAAGAGTAAGATGAAAAATCCACGCACTTGAATTTATCCCCTTCCCCAACTATTAATTTAAAAAAAATAACATTTTTACCCCTCCCCCCTCACTCCCTCTTTTTAATACCTCCTCATCAAGAGAGATACCCGGCCAACGTCGTCCCCAAGACTATTTGCTTCTCAACGGCGCTGCGTTTTCTGATAGTTCTAGTTTTCGCCGCCACGGTAAAAGGTGCCGGGGTCGAGCTTGATACCCGGGAAGCTGGAAATTTGAGTTTAACCTTCACATATTCAGCCTGAGATTGTTCTTATTTTCTTCATCTTTGAGCATTTTAACTCATTTTACAGCACATTTAAATTTTTGCGACCTACAAGCTAAGTATACAGCTATAAGTTTTTGCAAAATTGCAACAATTGATTATGTTAAAAATTATGCCTTGAAAGATATGTTTGTTGTGGTTTCTGTTTTTTAGGAGAAAAGAGAAAATTAATAAATTTCAGTCTTTTCATTGTTCTTAACTTGTTTGTATTTCTTAGTAATTTTTTGCCTCGTTTTTCCAAAAAAAATTTTGTATCAAAATTTTCAAAGAAAGAAGAGTCGTATATTTCATTAGCAACCGTGTTTCTATAGGCTAAGATTAGAGTTAAAAGTTTCAAGCAATAGCTAATCAAATTTAAATCGAGAAATCAAGACAAGATAATCAAACAAGCAATCTACGAAACAAATCTAATAAGTCATAACGTGTATGAACACCCGAAACGTTGTCAATACGTTGTATTTATTTTTTTGTTCAATATTCCAAATGTCCATCAAGTCATAACGTGCTGAAATAGCAAGTTTAAAGATAAAATTTTGCCAAATTTAAATACAACGCATTTTACTCAACCTCGATCCCCAGGGCGTTTTTTCTCTTTTTGATAAAGGGACGACGTCCCGTTATAAAAAAGAGACAAAAAATCCCGAGGTTCGAGGTTGGATTTTACCTTATATATCAATTGAGTCTGAAATGAGAAATTGAGTACAGTCGTTATTTTTAGCTTAAAGATTTCATGTGTGTTTCAGCATGACCCAGGTTTAGCCAACAGACAGACAACGGCTATAATTATAGAGAATGAACAAACGTATATGTGAATACGTATATATATAAATAAAACAAATCCGCTTGATACCAAAAACAATCTACAATCCAAAATATTGAAAAAAAAGGCAGTTTTTTCGTAATTTCTCAAATATGGACAAAAGTGTGTAACGGTCAATGCTTAGTCGATACTGTTGCGCACACGTTGGCCAGGCATGGAGCTTTAAAGCTTACCAATTTGCATTTTTTAGCACGCCGCACGACAAAATAATCCACGTCGAGGACCACAAAGGCCCCGAAATTCGCGGGAAATGGGCATGCTGACGTCAGCAACAATTAGCACATTTCAAGAGCTTCGATTTAACCTAAGATCCGAAGTCCAAAGTTTAATCTAAACATTTTGAATATCGCCAAGTAAACTTTGACAATCTCAAAATGTGTGACTGTCTGATATAGAATTAGCTCATACAATTGCTTACAATTTGGCGAACTTCAAAATTAGCCTAATATATTTTGACCAGGATTGTATAAAGCGATCGGTTAATTCTAAATATTTGTAATAATATGTATTGAATTGGCAATAAAGTTGTTATTCATTTACATTTTAAATGTTTTAATGTTCGCCGTACGAACCTCGTCCCCAGGGTATGTTGTATCTTTTTTACAACAAGACAGCAAAACGAACATGACCCTGGAACAGGTCCCTCGGTTCTGTGCTAAAAAATTATTTGAGCAGCGTGGAAAGAAAGAGAGCGAGAAGTCGAAGGATAAGCAGTTTTGATGGCATTGGAGTTTATGATGTTCGTATCGCCGTCCAGATGTCAAAAATATTCAAAATGTCCTGGGGACGCGGTTGTAGCCGCACGTCTGTCCATAACCAAAATAATAGCTGCCAGTAGCGACAGACAAATTCCCGTGGATTTTCTGACGGGCTAGAACGTCTGTTAAAACATAGTCACAAGTATGACACATACTCGGGATAGAAACGCAATAAAATTAGGCCAGGAGAGTGAGACACTAAATGTACTTGCAAAAGTATTAAACATTTTTCTTTAGGTAGAAAGGTAGCTTTTTGCGTCATAATTTTTCCTTTTCACAACTTATAAATGTTTGATTTGCAGCTTGTTGTCGGCAGCCTCAATTAGATGATCAAGATCTTCGGTCAAAAAATTCTGAATAAGCACCGTCCCAACCTCGTTCCAAGGGCTCTTCTATACTTATGATATTAGGAGCCGTACCGTCAGACTTTCACAGCCGTATCATTTCCTTTCTATCACTTTCATCCTTCGTATAATAATTGTTACCAACTCTTTGAGTCGTTTTTTTTTATCGTCAATGACATTTTATCAACCTTGACCCCCGGACTCTTTGTCTCTTTTTTTTAACGGGACGGCGATATATCAGAAGGAGAAAAAAAAGCCCTGGGATCAAGGTTGGCCATTTTATGATAACTTTACACGCTATTTCACATCCTCGTCCTCAGGGTTTGTTGCCTGATGTGAAAGCCGCTAGCGCTTACTTGGTGTTCGGTCTCGATGTCGAAAAGGCAAGAACCCCTGGGGACGAGGTTGGCTATTTGAACCTCCTTGAACATATATCATAATCAACATCTGAGCCTATCGCGAAATTAACTCCTGCAGAAATCATTAAAATGATCATTTCCGAAAGTAATTTCTCCCTCGAAAAATTTCCCTTGATCATGTGATTTTTTGGATTTGAAAGTTTCTTCCTTTAAATTAGATGACATCATGTCCGTAATTTAATCTTCCTTTTACTACTTTTGTCTTTTAGGTTCTAAGGGTTAATAAAAAAGGACTGTCAACTTATAGAATCGATTGTCCCCCCGGTGACAGTATATAGCACAAAATTTAGAAGGAACAACGTTTGACTTTAAAAAAAATTGATTTTCGGAGAATTTGAATTAGTGAAAAAGTAAAGTTTTAAAATGACAAATTGGATTAATCAAATTTCATTTCCGCATTAGCTGATAAATATTTTGGATTTATATTCCACAAAAGAAAGTGCGTTATAAAAATTAAGTTTAACAAATGGATGCTTTCAAAAAATTTAGATTTTTTAGGATGGTCAAAATAAGATAAGAATAGATACAGGACACGGCAGCTCGCATCGCATTTACCATTACACTTGACAATGACCTGGTTACGCAACAGTTCGAAGTGACATCGCCAATCACCTTCCCAGAGCTTCTTTTTCAATTTCTGATACGTAGTCAACATCAAAAAGCTCTGGGGACGAGGTTGTACCGTCTTTTCTATATCGTTTTGTTTTTGACGATCGTGCATTTGATCTCGTTACCCCCTCATTATCTAGTTTCGACCACCATTAATTACGAAAGGTGATGCTAATCTTTCTAATTCGTAATGAATAATTAGCCTGAAAACGCACATAATCAATTCGTCTAATTAATGCTTTACCCGCAATAATTTAACATCTGCGACGAATCCGTAAAACTACTATTGATTGTTAACCCCCTGGGATCTTTCAGGTAAAACTCGATTTAACTCAAGGGGACGAAAATAGACTTTTGGTAAGGTCTTTTTGAAAGTACGAGTCACTAAAAACTTGTCATTTTTGACCGAGTAATTTTGTGACAAATAAAACATACTCGTAACTGTTAGTATGAAGTGGAGGTACAAAGTAATTGTTAATTTTTTTAAAAAAGTAATAATTTATGGCAAAAAAAATAGTTAAAGTAATGGTCGGTAAGAAAAATCGCAAATTTAAATTTTACATCAACCGCAAAGTTGAAACAAATGATATGTAAACATTATCGCATCGATTTAGCTTAAGTGTACTTATTTTTGTGGGCACTATTTTCGCGAATTTTAGAGAGATTAGCGGAATATGTAACTGCGAAATATTATTAAAATACGATTAATACTCACAAAAAATCAAGAAATACGTGATTTTTTTCGAGGAGCGAAAAGGAGCGTAAAATCATAAAAAATATTTAGTTGGTAAAAATTGAACTTTTTGGTATAGCTACATAGGAGTATACAAAATATATGCAAAAAAACTCAAATTACTCCCTTTTGAATATTTTTAGGGCATAAACGTTCGCACACTTTGCGTTTTTCCCTCTGGAAATTATAAATCAGCAAAACACGAAAGTTTTTTCACCACAAATAATCAGCAACAGGGAAATCTCAAAGTTAGTAATTTGTTTCTTCTTTAATCGTCAACTTCGACAACATTTGGTGTTCTCATTCTTCCTTAGTGCTACGACCATTATTCGGATTTACCGATTCCTTGAAAAAGTAAACAGTGAAAGAGAGTATTGTTACCATTCGTGAAATATTTTCTGTTGCAAATAAAGCGATTTTTAATTTACGCAAAATTTTGTCACAAGATTAAATTCACGAAGTTTTTGTTGCAAAATTTCCCAATTTTTTTGATCTCGCAAAGCTTTCTGCTCACGACAGTTTATGCACCTAAAGTAACAGTTTCAACTTAAATGGAAATCGGAAATGCCCAATGCTTCTGTTCTGTCAATAAGAGGCATTTTAGCCATTAAAAAAGAACAAGCAAAAATCTGCAAAAAACTTAATTGGCAAAAATTAAAATCAGTAGAAATTGTAGAAAGAAAAGTTGGTAGTCACTTTTTCACTGACCTTTTTGCTGATAAAATGTGATTTTGTATAGATTTTTCTTCAAAAAAAATCGATGATAGAAAATTAATACCTGCGAAACATTTATGAAAAACCCTTCGCGAAAATATTTACCCGCGAAAATTAGCTAGCATCGGGTAAGCGAGATTTGTCGAAAATTAATACAAAGGAACAAAGAAGTACAGAAATACGTCCCGAGCATCAACGCCGTAGATTAACAGTAATAAATAAACCTCCTCAATTATTCGTCCAAGTCATGATACTAAAAAGCCAGAAAGCAGGTCTTGGAGGAAGTGGGGGGTGGGGTGATTTTACATACAAGATCAAGGTACTAATAAGGGGAAACAATACGAGATTCAATCACTATACAAAGAAGTTCTAATAAAGTAGTTAACAAAAATAAAGCTTGATAAACCCACGACATTATTTGCGTCACCTATGTCAATACTTCAATAATCTTAAATCAATTCTTTGTAACCTGCAACTTGATAGCCATATATGTTAAATACAGGTTTAATTGTTGCCATCATCTTCCCGCCTTATTGAAATCTACTAATTGAACAATAAAATGCGTGCTTATTTCTTAACATGTGAAGTAATCAACTTATTTATAGATAAAAATTGCAGTTATTCACAAAGCTTGTCAATTACCATTTCAAAAGGAAATGTCGGCAAATATTGGATTTATGTGGGTGTTGATAAGACGGATCGCTTACCAATTTCGTTTTCAGTTCAAATAAACAGAAGATTTATACAAGACTTGGGAATACTAACTAAAAATAACGTGTCCTCTCTATAAAATTAAACCAGAATGAGACATGGAAACGAAGTTGCGCATTCATTGATTGAATTACGTCACATATAGTTGGTAAAGCTCTTTAGTTGATGCGATAGTAAATAAAATAATTGCGACATGCGATTAAGCATATTACAAGGTATGCAAATACGTACAATACTGTCAGTCACTCTCCATTACAGAGCCTAACTGACGTAATAGAAAGCGCCGTGTGTTATGAAACCACCCCGATGGAGGGTGATAATTTTTGTTATAAATAATCGTTTCATGTCGAAAAAGCAATCAAAATAATTTCACCTAACCAAAATGAAATTTCAAGTTGAAGAAAGAGTGTTGGTACTTGAACGTATACAAGAAATTTTACTCGAAAGAAGCGACGACATAATGAACGGAGAAAATGAACAGTCTAACAAAATAACACGCTCCAATAGCGAAGGAGAACACTTTACAAGCGATAAGACAAATAACAAAGCCAAATTAACTCGACAAAAACTTAGCCTAGAAATTGAAATACCTCACGAAAAAAAGACAAAAAAGCAGTCATCGTTTAAAAGATCAACGTCTGTTGTACGGCGTTGCCACAGTAACAAGATTTTATACCGATTACCGACACCAATACCAGGTAGATCTAAATCGGCCACAAAACCACCGACGCCGTTTCCATCTTCGCCCGAATCTGCACACAAAGAAAGAAAGGTGTTTTCTTTTGATCAATGATGTGATAGAATATCGACTTCGATTGTTATGAAATCGATTCTTATCGAGTTTAAATCAAGTATTTATTTATTGGCATTATTTGTATTTTTAAATGAATTTATAAAATTTATAAATTATATACGCACGGTTGTAAATATGTATTTATAGATGGAAATATAATTACTGTTCTCGTACGCTTGATTTCAATCAAATTTTCATTTTATGAACAACAACTAATCAATAGAGAAAAAAAGTGGAAGAATCATGTTAGACTAACTAGTTTATGTCACTAGTGGGCGTATACAGAAAAAAGTTTTAAAAAATTGAGTTATTACTTTCTTCACGAACAACACAGGGTATAAAATGATTCACTTTTTTAAAATGTCACTATGTTAGGTCATGTTTTACGTCATCGAGTTTTTGTTCCGGTGAAGAAACAATACGTCACAAAAGAGATCGTCCAGCACATAGGTCGCAGTACATCATGCAGCACCCAACATTAAACATGGATTGTCCAACATAAGGTACTTATCTTACAACATTACGCACAGATGTCCCAACATGACGCATCGCGCTTCGTTTCATTATTGCGTTGATTGCAGTAAGGAGTATTTTGTTAAAAATTCAGCATTGTGCTTTCCCTCTAATGTTCTCCTCGCTTTGTTGTATATCATACCAGTGCGTTCTAAGTCATTACTTTGTAGTTGTTTTTCAAACTTTAAATAAGACAGCCAGACATCTAAATAAAACATAGAAATAAAAACAACTGGATGTCGAGACAAGGTTTTCTGGAGAAAAATTTAGTAATCCACGGATTCGCCAGTCCTTTATATATCGCATTCCATGTGCTATCACCATTATGCGTAAAGACAGACAAAATACGGTCTATTATTATAGACTAGTCGTTAGCCCGTGGAAAATGGTGGCAAAAGTCGATAAAAATATATCGCATTTGTAGCTTTAAGATTTCGTGCTTGGTTAGCACGACTCGCCAGACAAAATACGGCTATAATTATAGAGAAGATAGCGGTCGGCGAGAAAGGAGTAAAAAAGATGATAAAAGTCTATCCTGATCTATGTTACAGCTATTTAACTAATAAGTTTTAGCTAATATTTTGAATTACGAAGGAAACTGTAGCAAACGGCTCGTGTAATTTGTTTCAAATATCAACGCAAAAATGTCAAACGGTTAAGCCATCGATTACGACAGTTCAATTAACATCAATTACGTTTATAGACATGTTTGCGTCATTGTTTGTTTGTTTGTGATGTTAATCTTTCTGTCGCATCCATCTGACGCAGGGAGATGTTATCTTTCCGTTTCGAAACATGCTGTCGTAAACACTAGCAGTCTACACAACGTTTATTTATTCCTCCAAAAGCCGCGAACTTCACAGCTCATGTTAGAACAATTTCTGCCACATTAAAATACTCACAGAAAATACGCCCAACCTTGTACATGCTGGACTGACATTGCACCTACCTGCATTAGTGTTTCCATAGTCATCGGCAGCTTTCTCGTGGAGAGAGCGCACATGTTTTACGCTGACTTCGTCCTGAATAAAACAGGTCAAATACTTGAAATACTTTAGGAATGTATCAAAGATGAACTTTGTTGCAAAGCTCAAACATTTTTCAAATAGATTTAAGCTTGCTTCCACAGGTTAATTTAATTATAAAAAAGCATGGAGGGTTGTGTAGGAATTTCAAAATGCTTTTGAGATATCTCGAAGGCTCTGAGTGTGGTGTTGTATTTCACAGCTTTTCCAAGGTATATAAGGATAAAAATGATTTTTAACCATTCGGTTTGGCGTTTGATTATACATAAATGTTAATATTTAGTGCAGGATAAAAGCAATTACATGTTCAGAGTTAGTTAACGATGTCATAATTTCGCATAATTAGCGAAACTTTTAAGACCGATATCTTAAGAACCAATAAAAGATTTTTTAAAACAATAAAAAGATTTCCCGACAACTTTCAGAGCTCATAATCTTTAAGATATTCACGTTTTAAAAGTTGTGACAATTTTAATATTCTGCATAAATTATAATATTATGTTGGCCCCACATTGTTGATATTTTCTATTATAACAATTTCGAACCTGTAAAAGGATACAGATTCAAACTTTGCCAACATAAATGGGTTACATAAACAAAATGGAGAACATTGTAAGAATCCTCAAAATGGCGCTAGTCCTCTCAAAAACAAAAAGACTACAAAAAATGAATTTTGAGGGACGTATCTTGTTCTAAAGGGCTCTTTATATGACGGGCGAGACGGCATGATTGCCGTCATGACTTTTGTCCCGCCTTATTGTCGGGATGTTTTTTCTTTCAATCAAAATATACAAAAATTATCTCCACGTCCCGGGACGGTGTGTTTATATGGAAAACACGTCCCGCTTGATGCGGAATCCCGCCTAGCCCGGACGGGAAAAAGTCGTTCTGGGACAAAAATTTATTCATATAAGTACAAAGTGCTTCTTAGTATACTTGTTAATGAGAAGGGGATCCAGGCGTCCCGTACCGCCTCTCATGTAAACAGTCCAAAGTTATGCAAAAATTCACACGAAAAATGTTATTAAGACTAGCACGAGCTCGATTTCCATTGTTGCCCAACCGAGCAAGCAAATACGCAATTTGAAGTAGGTAATAAGTAAGCAACAGATAAGCATGTAAAAGAGAAAAATGTAAGCAGCTTTTTGTCTCACCTAAAATTTTTTGTGTTTCTTTTAAAGAAAGAAATATGTTTAATGACTTACGAAAAACTGTAAATACCTGTAAATCTTCAATACTTAAACATTTCTCGATGACTTCTAGTTCACTGGATAATTGGAGTAACCTATAAAACAAAATACAGTCAGAAAAATCAGAAAACTTTAAGAGAGACCAAATTTTCTAAACAAGAAATGTCATAAGATGAAAGGGTACAATAAAACCAAAGGTAGTATTTAACTCCTGGAATAGTTTAAAACAAAAAAATTGGATTTTTCAGAAGAAAATTATGATTTTCAGGACTTTGTGCTACAATGGCTATTACTGCAATACTTTAAGAAGGTAAAGAGATCGCACATCAACATTTCTCGCACGTGATATATATTTAAAAATGCGTCTTCAGTAGTATCGTTATTTGAGAAGAAAGCACATGTGCAGAGTAAAGGTATAATTTGGAAAAATAGAATAATTACCTACCAGATATAATAAAAGTTTAACGCAATTCCAAATTTTAACATTATTTTTTTCCCAGGGGCAAATCGATATCATTGTACACTATAGTCGTAAAACTTTTACCCCCGCCCCTCCCCCATTTTCTTCGACTCCATTCCCTTCTTACCTATTATTTCTGAAAAATCCACAAAAACTGTAACAAACGCAACACTAACTTTTTATAAACTTTTCTTGTTTTCTTGATACCCTTCGTATTGTGTAACCAGTCAAGATACTGCGATAAGAAGAGACTTTTCAAATCTTTCTGCTCTCCATTCATAAGCTCCTGTCGAGATAAACACACCATGTTAGATACAACGCATCAAACTGCGCTTGTTTAGAAACACTATAGTGCCGCAGGGACCGAGGGGCGGGGAGGGGGGTCAATAATTTTCAAATTGATTTTTAAAAAAAGAATATAAAAAGTATTATCGCTTCCTCAACTCCTTAAAACCAAACCTTTGCATATGAGGAGGGAAAGAGAGGGCATTAGGATCTCCTTGTCATTTGAAGGATTCATTACGTGAATCATTGAATTTTGTGAGAAAAGGAAATAGATTTAATAAGTTCGTCATGCGCTTCACCGTAGCACACGTTGCTTGTCATTTCGGAGAATAATGATACTTAAATATTGTATTTTTTGATTTGACATTAGGGCAGGAGGTAAAATCTAAACGTTGGAATGACGTTCAGCGTATACTTTTAGGCGTGTGAGTCACTTCTTTAAAATTTCGACCTTTCCAAAGACGGATTTAAGTTTTTAAAATGTATTTATAAGTCTGCAAGCAGCTATGACATTTCTGATGTAGATGAGATTCAATTCATTACACTGTGAAAAAGAGCCTTTGTGCAAAACCTGCAACATTTTAAAAACCCAGGTTACCAGTCGCACGAAAAAATTCATCACAGAACAATACAAGCTGAATATCACACTAGCAAAAATATTTATACCTCAAATAATAGATATACTTTATTCGGAGAAAATTTGGTAGACGTAGATTTTTTTTAAATTTGGTCCGAATTTACTTTAGCGTAGATTAAGCGCGGATTTAGTTTGGCGCAACTAAAAAACTTTCATTCATGTGTTGTTAGTGTCTGCGCCTGTTACTGTAATTAACCAGTTATTGCTGGAAAGATACAAATATTTGTTTGAAAAAAAAAGGAAGAGGGAATTTTGGGGACATTTTGCGGCGACATCCTGTCAACAAAATACCTTAAACCAAGAAACCGAAGTGCCCAAATGTCTATTGATTGATTATTAGACTCTAATATGGTTTTTTTGAAGTTTTTGTTTCTTTAGGAATATAATGATAAACATGGAAAGAAACTCGGTTAAGAAGATTAACATTGTTAAAGCAAATTTCGTTTTTTTTATTCGGTTTTTCGCCATGGATTTAATTTGGCTCAGCAAGAAAAAAAAAAAATTGGCGCGGATTTAATTTTGCGATTTTTGCCATTTTGCGAAATATTCTCCGAATAAAGAATATACCACGAATAAATAGATATACCTCAAATATTCTTTCTGTTTCTTCCACATCAACTTTCATTGCGCAGTCTATATACATTTGATATATTTCTGAACAAGCCTATACAAATTCAAACACAGAAGGTATTTACAATTAAACAAAGGCAGTTTTTACATGTAATTTACTTGTAACGCCTTTACGACACTTTCACTCGTTCCGCCCTCACATGTTTCATTTGTTATGCTCTACAAAACTATTTACGCCCCTACGCAACTTTTGCTTGTTACATTACTAGGAAACCTCTACTTGTAACGCCCTGCTATATTTAAGTAATTAACTCAGGCGATATACTTCACTTATTACACCCTTCTTACACATATCACCTGTCAAGTCCTTGCGACAAACTTCACTTGTTACGCCTTTACGACAAACTTTTGTTACGTTATGGCAACATTACAATCTCAATATTAAAGTTGTATCAATCATACTTGGTTTAATGTGGATGTGCATTTTTTGAATTCGTTTTTTAACTCGCTCCATTGATCTAGAAAAGCACCAAAAAATTCAAAAAATTATATGGAAATCTTTACATTCACCCCATCATAATTTAATGAAATGAAACCTGAACAATACAGGAAAGGATACTGATCAGATTCTAGTTTACATATGTCCAGTACTTTAACAGCTTTAAGCCAAATAATATCAATACAGCATTTTACCTGTCCCACCAGCTTTCAAAAGAAGATAAGTTTTCCAAAGTGAGGCATTTTGTTTATACATTTCAAGGGCTCTATACAAACATTTCATGGCTTCAGACGTATCACCAAGTTCAACCATGAGATCAATCCAAAAAATATACATTGATTCGGTGGCAAGTTTGTTCTCCTCCGCAGATGCAAATATGTTCTTTATTAAAGCTATCCTCTAAAATGACATAGTAACTTTGTATTTGAACTCAGAATGGCTGATACACATTGCTTTTTTTGGTGTTCATATTCTCACTAAGAAGTCATTTAAAAAATTACAGAACTCTATATTCATTTCAAACCACCCCCTGTAACGGTTGGCAACGTTGTCTAAATATCCCCCTCCCTCCCCCGCTATGTTTTCCACCATTGAAAAAATTAAACGTTATTATAGTGATTTTTCTTTACTTTGTGTCATAAAAAGCTTTGAACAACCCACTGTTCTAGGCACCACTGAATATTTAAATGTCCCCACCCACTCTACTACATAGTATGTGAAACCATGGACAAGTTGTTTAGTAACAATTCCATACTCACTCTTTTCGCTTGTTGTGGAGATGTGCTTTCGTGTAACAATTCACCAAATGCATTCAAATATTTTTCCCACATGTTTGCTATAAAAATAATATTTGCAACGTGAAAAGAAAACAGGTTTAACACGCGTTAAGTAAATTTAATTCGTCAGATATCTGCTAATCTAAAACCCACACAGACAAAATTAAGGGAAACCTAAAAAATTGATATGTCCAAATCTAAAATTCACTTACAAGTATTTATTTTTGTAACAGCTTGTTGAAATCGTTCGCTCATGTCGTCTTCTGATTTTATCCATTCATCATCTAAGAAAAAGCATTTTGTGCATGAACTTCACAAAACTAAATAGTCAGGGTTTTTTCATACAGAGAAACATCGCTCATTTAACTCATTATACTTTTTTCGCTTTTGTAAGCCTTGGGGGTAGAATAAAGAGCCCATGGATAATAAGTCCTGAAAATGTTTACAAGTTTAAACTTGCCACAGTGATAGAAAAACGTAATACGAACACATTTGTCAAAAAAATCTTTTAAAAATGACATCATCAGTATCCTTAATGACGTCATACATATGTAAAATATAAAATTCTGAAACACAAGAACATCAATGTCATACAAAAATAAGGTTATGATTAAAGATACCATCAGTACTTTGCGCTTCTGCCCCACCCTTCCCTCAGGAATAATAGGGTTTAAATGGTTAAGACCGCAAAAAGACACCGCTTAATTTCAATTTTACGCAAACCTTACCTTTTATAATTCTATCTAGTTGTTTTTTTAACCGTACTAGAGGTAGTTTGGAGATAGCTTCATGAACTTCTTCCTTGTCTTGATAATCAGCAAGTGCACTAAAAGACAGCAGTTATTCATGAAATTACTTAAAAGTTTTTTATATTGACCTTTGGATCTTTAAAACCTAACAAGTGTTACTGATGCAAAAAAACCAACCTATTCTCATACCTAATGTTACTTTAGCAATACACAAATCAAAATGGCCTATACAGATATAGACCATAAAGGCTTTAGAGTAGTCAAATAACTTTCATCATTTCAATTCATCATTCGCACAGGCCTTGCCAGCTATTTGTCACTTCCTTATTTATGCCATGCATTGAATTAATTATCTAAGCAGGTAAAATTATTACATCTCAATTACATTGCATGTTTTCATATAAAAATTACTCTCAGACTGGAGCTTGGATGTTTCTTGACATTGAGGAAATTTGCATAAAAAGCTCTGAAGGCTGAACTCTAGTTCATATTTTAACCTTCATTGTTTGAAAACCATTTCCCGCTTCCTTCATTTCATGGGCACAGTACCGCTTTCCTACCACATGGGAACATGGGAGAAGTCTCCACCAATTACAACCCCATATTGCTACCGTACCCAGTGAAGGGTTATGTTTTAGCAAGGAAACTGTTAAGTTCAATTTACTTTTTGAAATTCTTGTTAGCAGTTACAGTGAAATGAAAAGATTTATTATAATGATTTATTATAATGCCTTGTTGCCCCTCAAGTTTTTATTTGTTTGCATCAGCACGCTTTAAGCTGATTTAACACTTATGAAAGATTACGGAAAACCAATACCTTTGACATATCACTTCCTCCAGTTCGTCTGTATCTTCAAAACGTGCACACACATTCAAAAAATCCAAACGGAACTTCAAATCATCTATGGAAAAATTTAGATTTGTCAAATAGAGAAAAAATGTTTCCCAATCAATTTATTTCTTATAAGAATTTATCACAGAACTAATTTTATTACCTTCAGAAAGTGGATCATTTTTTAGAACTATGAACATTTAAGATTTTAATAATAACTATTACCTGGAATAATTTTGATTGCATTTTCAAAAACAATTCTTGCTGTTTTGTTTGCTAAAAAAGAATCCAATTCTTTTGGTTCATTTTCATCATTGTCCTAAAATATCCAAATTTGTGAACTTTTTTAGTCAACTTTTTAATAAAAAAACAAGAAAATCTGTGCAGCTTTACCACTTGTCCCAAAAAAATCCAACTTAAAATGGACCTCCACCAACGGACGAGTGTAGTAAAAACAAATCTTAAATCATGGAGAATTTCACAAAAAATAAGAAATCAGGCAGCATACAAATCTATTTTTTAACACAAATTCACGTTTTATTTACTGTTTAAAAAAAGAGATGGTTTTATAAAGTAATTGTTGTTAAAAATTTTAAATCAGTACCTTTAGCTCAATACCACCAACTCCAAGTAGTTTTCTTCGTTTTTTGATCTGAAAAAAGTGGAACACGGTCAGTGTTTTAAAATCAGAGATAAAATATAAAAATATATACCTTTTCCAGGAAATTAATGAGACACAAAATTATTATGAGTTTTCGAAATCCAGGTTAATTAAATAAGGGATTAAAAAATATGTTTTTAGCTGTTGCAATTAAAGCTTACACACACACAGGCATACTTTGTTGTGATGCAAGAAAAAAATTAAACATTGTCCTGATATGGTTCACTCACCAATTGATTAAGGTAGGCTGAATGGTAGCTGATATTTTAAAGTTATAAAGAAAACAAGAGAAACAAGTTGTCAACGAACTCATTCTCAAATAAAGATAAACATTATTTCTTGATTTGCGTCAGCAGAACATTTTTTTAATTCTTTTTTTATAGTTGTTATAGGCATTCGTGTTAATTTCTTTTTCGTTAATTTTGTGATCATTAATTTTATGCCTCGTTAATATCCTGGAATAAGGTAGGTAAAAATAACTGACACAATAAAATCTTACCTTATCAACATGAAGTAGTTCGAGACGAAATGACTAACAGTGAACAAATAAAAAACAAATAAAACAAAAACAATGTGCAATTTTCAGAATATTATTATAATTATTATATTATACTATATTTAACCAGGATAGCCTCTTCAGTTCCTAATGTTACTGTTATCAACGAGGGTCCTGCAAATGACTTTAGACATATACACATATCTTGTCATATCATAAAACAGCCTTAATAAATTAACGTAAATTAATTCTGAGCCTGGCCTGTGTAAATAATAATAATTGAAAATAGAAGATTATGAATTTTTCCTACTTCATGCCACAGCTTCTTAGACAGTTTATGTACACGTAATGCACGCTGTAACAATGACCTAAAAAAGATGTTGAAGAATAAGTACTGTCTGTTCTACTATCTTGACAGTACATTAAGGCAAACATACCTTGCATTTTCAACATTATTGGCTTCTTCTAATTCAAACTTTGCAGCTAGTAACCACACTTCTACAATAATATCAGAAAGATGAAAAATAGTTTTATACTGGAGTAAAAAAAAAATGGTTGTAGCTAGTATGTAAATAACATAAAGTCTCATCACAAGGAACTTCAAATTTCATGAAGACATCTACTTACTGTCAAAACGTTTTGGGTAAATTTTGGGTATGCTTTAAAAATTGTTGTTGTTTTTTCAGTCTCACATGGCTGATTTTAAAAATTAAAAAATTTTTCTCTTAAAATGGCAAAAACATTTTTCAATAAATCATTGAAGGTCAGAGTTAAACTTTTGTCATCAATCAATGTGTGCGTACCTTCAAAACATAACAAAACTTTTTGACACAATAAATTCTGTTAACAAAACATGCATTTTCATGTAAGATTCTTGGCATGTATATACCTTGATTTGAAGAATGTTTTTGAATCATTTTTCCAAGCGCAGATCCCATTGCGCGGACACTTTCCTAACAATTAAAATCATTGTGTAGTACAAAAATCCTACAAAAAGTTAAATAGGTTAATAAAATTATTTACTGTTTTCTTGCAAAAATCTAAATATTGCATCCATAACTTTAAATCATCCTAAAAAACAGAGAAATATTTTGGAAAACTCGTATTTGATCAGGCACGAAAATAGATGAAAGAAAAGGTCTATTTGATGCTGAAACAGAATCGGGAAATAGTATAAACATAAAAAAACTGTTCCGTTATCAGCAAAGGTGAAAAATAAATTAAAATAGTGTATATATTTACCCCAAACTTTAACAGTGCTTTCTAAAAGAAGATTTTTTTGAATAAAAAATTGCATTGGATGGAAAGCAAAAGCATATCGTAAATCCTCAAATAAATGCTTGGAATGTTTAATTTTTCAACTTTTGAGGGAGGGTGTTTATTGGAGGGGGGATTAAAAGAGGAAGGTGTTTATTTAAAAATCTCAATTTTGTATTTATACAAGTTTTTAAAGGTCCTCTGAATAATATCAATACAATAGTCTTCTTCTGCATCTTAATCCAAAAGGTTGAAGGGAGGGTTTTCCTCTTCAACATAATTCTGTTGGAACCGCAATGAAAGGTTTTGTTTCCATATTAAGTATAAAACATTGAAAGTTCATTATTAAAGTAAAAAAGATTTATAAAAAGTATCCACTCTTTGTTTAATCATTCAGACAACTTGAGGGAGAACAACTTAAACACTAGTCATTTGTGTTAACGTGTTTAGTAATTTTTCTCTATTAAAGCCCTCCACCCCCAAGTCTATTTAGAGGGGGCGTCTATTAAACATTTTGGTTTTTAGGAGGTACGTGTATTAGAGGATTTACGGTATTAACTTAACTAAAACATAATTAAAGAAACTAAAATGTTTCAACTTTTTTGAATTCAAAACACTTACCTTAAAGAGCGTGTGTATTCTGTTTGTCACAGCCAGAGCTGACGTGGAATAAGGTTTTAATTTTAATCTCTAAAATTACAAGAAACATTTTTAAAATAGAATCTAGAAACAAGATGAAATTTTACATATGTAAAACATACCTTGCACCTTTTCTTCCGCAGCAAATCCAATTTTAACTCATACTAGAAAAGAACATCAAATTTGAAATGTCTTTGTTGCGTAGCTATTAGTGCCTTAGTTCAAGCAATTCTCAAGTAAGTTTTTAAATTGTTTTTGCATCTCAGTCTGCAAAGGATCATCCACTTCTTCTGGCATATGCAAAGATAAAGAGCATAACAAAAAAGGCTAACAAAATCAAAAACGAAGCAACTTTAATTGTCCCAATTAAATAAAAAAATGATATTATCCATCAATTTTACATTGTGAAATAATAAAAAATAAGCGATATTTCTTTTACCCTAATCCAGGAAATTAACAAGGCACAAAATTACTAAGTTATAATTAAATGCTGTGATATTGCAGGACAGCTGATATTGCGAACGTTTTAAAGACAAGAAAAATTGGTTATCAATTAGCTCATTCTCAAAATAAAGATTCGTGTTATTTTAATGCTTTTTGTAAGTCAGTTGAGCTAAATCGTGATTATCAAAATTCTTTTTTTATAAGTTGGCGTTAATTTCCTTCATGTTAATTTTGTGATTTTGTTATTTTTATGTAGAAACAGGGTTATTGAATTCACTAGTCATCCTTTCATTATATTTTTACCTCTAAGTAATTCAATATATCAACTTTATCCATGATTCGTTTTTGTAACTTATATTCAAAATCAGTTCTTCGTTTAATTATGATCCTAAAAAGAAGAAGAAACAAAAATGTGACGATTCCAGGGAATTTGATAACAACCTATAATTATCGATCACTATTTGGCGATAATTCATGAAAAAAAGAACAGAATTATCGATAAATAAAATGGATTAGCGATCAGGTCATTAGCGATAAACAATGCTGAGCTATAATTATCGCTAATTTGATTTGCTTTGTCAGCAGATTATCGATAATAGTGCAATATGGCCGACGCATAAATTTTTTAGCTTATAATGCGAAAAGCAAGCTAGACAACATTCTTTTAATGTTTGTCGATTAAATAACTTGCAAAACAGCAAAAACGGTTTGCTTGATGTTTTCATAAAGTGTATTAATATTCTTTTTAGAATCGTAAATATAATTTGTTTGATCGTTGTAAAGAATATAAAAAAATAATTTAGTTAGTCTCTTTTAATTTTTTTCGTTCTGCAAAATATCGTACGCTGTAAACATGCGGCGCTGTCCAGACCCCTTTTATTTTAGATTCTTCTTTTGGACGCAATGGCTGCGCTGGAACAAAACGTTATTAAATTAACTTACTACTTTATAACAAGTAAGAAACAAGTTTCTTTTTGTATAAAAGTCTACGCCAATAAATTTACAGCTTTTTTAAAACTAAAACAAGTCTGAGTTACGGGAGCTAGCTAGCCTCTAACAGTTGAATTGGAATAATTTTAATTGTGATCGTTTATAATTTGCCAAACTTTCAACAAAAAGCAGGAACAAAACCTTATTGAATTAGCTAGCTACTTTATGACAAGTAAGAAACAAGCTTCTTTTTGTATAAAAGTCCACACCAGTGAATTTATAGCTTTCTTAAAACTAAAACAAGTCTGGATCAAGGGAGCTAGCTAGCTAGCCTCAGCTGTTGCTTTGGAATAGTTTTAGTTGTGATCGTTTAATTTGCCAAACTTTCAGTCTGAAAAATTATATTATATCGGCAAATAAAAAAAGAAAATCTGCTTAAATGCAAATTGATACATCCAAATTAGGGGTTTTTTTGTTTGTGTCACTTAAAGCCCTGTTTACACAAACCACACAACATACAAAGCACTACTGGAAAGTCCTGTTTTTAACCATGTTAGATTTTTTTCACTGCTTGCATGCCGGGAGATTTCTTTATATTACACAAAATTGCAGTACCAAAAATATCATTTTTAGACACTGACACAATAAAGCTAGTGCGTGGTCATTCTGTAACTAATTTTTCCCACACCTGTTGAATTACGTAACTTTTTGTTATAATTTTTTTGGAGTGCCAGTAAAATCCGGTATCGGACATTTCATTTATGGGAGATGGTGTCGTCAGAAATTTGATATTTTGATACCCAATTTTTGGGCAAAAATTTGCATTGCATATTCCTTTATATTTAGAATTATGGTGGAGAAAAGTTTTGTGTGCTTCAGAAATCTTGATGGTTCCCATGGTCCACTCCTGAGTTATATATTTATAGTAATATAGTTTAACCAAAAAATAAATTTAGCCTCTTATTTTTGGTCACACGCGATAGTGAAGTTTCAAATTTTTTTTCACATTTTCTTAAAATTGATAAAATATAACCTGAGAACAAGATTATTTACCAATTTCAGTTGATTTAATGCTACCACCCAAAATTAACCGTAAATAAGGTTTTCATGTTTGTCTAAAAATTTCATTATTTATTCTCATGTTTGATAATCGCGTGTGAGCATTAAGATGTAAAGTTGTTTCACTGTACAGAAATAATTTTGATATGGTTTACATTATTAGTAAGTAGCACAATTTAAATTTTAGAAAATTTCTTTGTTTATATATATATATATATTTTTTTTAAATATTAAACTGTTGTTAACTATAAATTATAATATATCATGAGGAAAGTATTTACATCCGTAGTTTTTGCATTTTACGTTACAAAATAATATGAAATGGAAATGTTTATGTATTCATTTTAGTTTTACCTTGTGTTACCAAATTATTTTTTAAATTAGAAAAACAACTGTGTTGCCATTGGCTTCATAGGTAACATCCCCTCCCGAGGTCCTTCTTGATGTGGTCTTCCATTCTTGAAGTTAAGCAGAAAAATTCCCTGGATAAAAAACACACTAAGATTTCCATTTAAAATGCTTCTCATGTAAATTGAGAACAAAACGACTTGTATGTATAATCCTCTATTTCCCCCCAAAGGACAACGAAATCAATAAAAATACAAAGACCCTCTTCCCCCAAAAATTTGGACGTCCTTTTAAGGATGACTCTATGCATTATGAAAGAAAAATAGCCAATGACCCCTTCCCCAGCCTTGTTACAAAATTTGTCTGGGATAGAAAGTGACGCATTTTATTTATTTGTAACAAAGAGTACATGAAACGCGCGCCCTATTAAATTCCTTGGTTTACTGATTTTGTTACAAACTTTGTTTTGAAAAGAAAAAGTGATACAGTTTCCTAGAGCAAGAACTACATGAACACGCGCTGTTGAAGTAAACAAAACACATAACTATCCACATGTTCGACGGCTATCCTCTTGCTTTATTCTCTAGATTATGATCCTATAAAAAATAAAATTTATCCTGACTAAAAATCAAGGTAACTAGCTAAACTTTCTTGGTCAATTTTGAATCTTCTGATTGCTTTCCTTATCTAGAAGATAATTATCTAAAAAGAAGAAAATAACACAGATCAAATATCCCCAAAGTCCCTGATTCGCTACATAGTTTTATTCTGAAATTTTTATTTTTATTTCCATTTCTACTAATGTTAGTAAGGGTTAAGAGCAATTATATTATAAAAAAAAAAAAATAAAGAATTATTTAGCTTTCAGGACACGGTGTTTTTCCCAGTGCGCATGAAACTTTTCGCAGCAAGGGATCAAAACTCAGCTTCCTTAGCTCGCTAGCATTTATCAAGTACCGCTGTCATTACTATTTTAATTTATGCTAATTTAGCCCTAGCAAAATAGCGATAAATAAAAAAAGAAAATCCCTTAGCGATATTTATCGATAATTTTATATTTTTAATCTAAATTATCGATAAAACTTTTTGCTTAGCGATCAGGCGCTATAAGTGATCGATAATGAAAAATTATCGCTAAATAGCTTGTTATCAAATTCCCTGAAATCGTCACAAATAGTGATGCAAAATTTTTTTCAATCATTTTTAACTTGGGCTACCTTATTAAAATGTATGCAGAAAGCGCGGCATAAATACACTACACATTATGGCATGTTATAAAAACTGGAAGTAGTAGCTCTACACTGTAATTAACATTTCTCATATCAATGTTCCATATGACATATTCAAATTTTTATATAGTGTACCAAAATTTTTGTTTAATTCCTCTTAGCTTGTATAAAATATGTTATGCCTTAGAAATGGACAGTGAAGCAGGAAGAACTTGACCATTTAAAAAGGCATGATATGAGAATGGTTGAGAGATAAAGACGCAAGAAGCAGGCTAGGTATTCCTATGTCATAAGAAGGGATAGTTGGTTGGGAAACTTCATAGGAGCAAAGCCTAGAGGTAGACTGAGAAAGCCTTAGCAGGGGATTTACCAGGGTTCGAATTAGAAAAGTAAAGTCGGTTCGCAAAAATTTCGGCACTCTGTAACGAAGTAAACCACTATCTAGATGTGGCCTGGTAACACCGTAGATCAATTACCATTGGCTTGTTCATTCAACCCTAACTTGTTTTTCAACCCTAACTTGTTTTTCGATGAGAATTTGTATTGCGAGCTTTACTTTTTCCTGCGTTATTATTTTTTTGTTGGAGACAAGTGGGGGACGTTTAAACTCGTGAATCCCAAACACGAGAACTGAGCGTCTGAACTAGCGACCCTCTCAGTTTTAACTTTCTTGTCTCCGATAGCCGAAATAATGTTGCAAAAATGAAATAAGTTTATTTTTATAGCATGCTGTAAGAAAATATTCAAAATGTAATTAATGTTTCAGAGGTTCTTAACCAGTTTTTGTGAACATTACAACGCAAGTTAAATACAGTATACTGATTAAAGTTGCTTTCACAAAAAATATGTTTGTTTCAAACATGAGTCTTTAGTAAAATGCTGTTTACAGTACTGTCCAGATGAAAGCGTGCGCGTACGCTCAACTTGCAAAAATAATTGCTTTCATTCAAAAACACAATAGGATAGCGAGTTCCTTTCAAATCACGCGAAAATAATTGCCTTGTGTTAAATTTTTAAACCGCGATCTAAAAAAGCATTTCAATCGCCGATTTTCGTTCTTAAACTTTTAAAATGCGATCTAACGAAGCTTTTCTATCGCCGTTCTTCGTTCTTAAATTTTTAAAATGTGATCTAAAAAAGCATTTCTATCACTGCTTTTCGTTCTCAAACTTTTGAAATGCGATCTAAAAAAGCTTTTCTATCGCCGCTTTTCGTTCTTAAATTTTTTAAAAAGGGGTTTAACGAAGCTTTTCTATCGCCGTTCTTCGTTCTTAAATTTTAAAAACGCGATCTAAAAAAGCATTTCTATCGCCGCTTAAAAATATTCGATTCACAATTTTATCATTTTCTTCGCAAAGTGATTCGTAAATATGGCATTCCGATTCGCAAATTGCGAACTGCTAATTCGAACCCTGTTTACTGCAAACAAGTTCAACTGTAAATAAACATAGTGTAGATCAGATTGGACGGTCATTAATATACTCTGTCCAATCCATTCAAGCATGGAAAAAGACGTCATGCAGGGAATGATGACCATGGTGATACACAGATTTTGAAGACTGCCATAACATTGCTAATACCTTAACTCTTCTCTTGTAAATAAGTCTTGTCGTTCAAGATCTTCCAATTCAGGAAGCATTCCCTCCAAACTTTGAAATACAACTTCAGCCATTTTGATGTACCAAATGATACAACTGAATACAATATTATAACTGGAAAAAATAAAAGAAATTTGCTACATAGAGAAAGGGATTTTATTTTTAGCTAAAGCACTTTTATTTTGTGAAAAAAAAATCAAATTAGCTGAATATATATCCTGGCCACTTATATACATAAAAATAAAAATTTGTTGTAGTAGTTGTACTGTAAGCAAGACATTGGCAGCTGAAAACGCTCTAGGTACAACATAAAGCAAACAAATATGTTTTTGCTTCATGTTGCTTCAAAGTTTTAACTCTTTTAAATTTTTTTTTTTGAAACTTACCTTTTGAAGCTCATTTCACTGATGCTCTAAAAAACCTAAATCTATGACCCGTATGACATATACAATAAACTAAGACAAAACATTAGCAAAACGTGCAACTTAAAACATAATCACTCTATTATAGAATAATAAAGCTGTAAGGCATGGAAAAATATCCTTACAGGCAGAAGAACATTGGAAAACATAATTAACTTTTAAATTTTTTATGATGTAACAATAACTGTTTCGAAACATATAATTTTTAACTTGAAAGCATCTCTATACAATTTAGAAATTAATTTTACACTTTTTCCACAAAAAATTGTTTCAAATTTTTTTCGAATCACTTCGTTGATTTGAAAATCGTTTTAGTTTCGCATTTGTTTCCAAAAATCAAAATTAACTTGTTTCAACATTATTATTCAACTATACCTGATATTTGCATAGTTTGATTTTTAAATTAGATTTTTTTAAATCAGTAAAACAGGATCATAGAAAGCGAAAACATAGCTGTGACTAGTAATCTTACAAAGTCTCAAACATTTGGTTTTGAAACTATAAATACACTAATTTACCAGTCCATTGAAATAAACCTTCCTAAAAGTTTTTGACATCTTTCGAGAAAAAAATGAAATGTCTAAAAGGATAGTTTCACCTGATAAATTTATCACACCTTTAAGTGTTTTTTAATTGGGCAGTACTGAGAATGCTTTCCAAAGACAAAAGTTAGCAACTTCACCTAAATATTTATTAAATACTCCCAAATTAATTGTCGCAATAGCCCAGTTGGTTAGCACGTTGCACTATGATGTAATGGTCTGCTGTAGTGCTGGTTCGAATCCCCTAGGAGTTTTTTTTTTAATAAAACTTTGCAAATTGAACCTTGTTAATGACGTTGCAATTGCAATTTGGGACATTGATAGATATAGTTAGTTAGTTAGTTACGAGTTAGAAAACAATACTAATTATATGAGCTATACATTTTATACAATTTTGCGCATGTGCTCAATCGCACGCCTTGAAGGTTTGTGTGCGTAGGCATGATCACACTTCTTTCATGTATGTCGACAAAATAATATTATGTCAACAAAATATTATATTGACATAAAATAATGTGCACAAAATGAAATTATGTTGACAAAATAAGATGTCTACATGCTATATGCACACACAAAAAATATTATGTAAACAACATACCTACTTCTGCAGATACCCCTACCTCGTCGCTGTCTGTTTAGTTTGTAACCCTCTGCCTGTACCTCCTAGTGTATCTCCCCAACAAATAGAAATGACCAGGCCATTAAAAATCTCCTTGTAGTAATGACTAACTGGCTTACGGAGCTAGTATAGTACACCCATATAACCAGGTTTTTGGTTTTCCACGGTCAAAACCCTATTAAAAAACGCTACTTTTAGACCCCCTAAAAAATCTGTGACGTCACAGATTTCATCATGCCTCAAATGAGTAAACAAGTCCCGTGATATTCAACAAATTTGCTGACATCAGCAAAAAAATGACGGCACTTGACAAAACTGCTGACACCAACAAACGCGCATGCGCAAATCTGTTTGAGTAGAAAGGGAAGTTCTCTACTCAAATTTTGTCCACTTCAAAAAAAACTCCGAAAGTCCAAAATCTATAATAAAGAGATGCCTTTCCTATCTGCAGAACAATTTGATGCCTTGAAATCAGAACACGAGAGTATTATGAAGTGGCGTGATGTTCCCACTGGAATCATATTCAAAATTGAGTATGTCGAAGAGATCAAGACCAAAAAAGGTGATGCAACTGTCATCACATTGATCGATTGCGATGGTGAACGATTTCAAGCATGGGCAACGAGTGTACTGAGAGAAGCTTTGATAGGTCGAACAGGTCAGATGTTCATCAAATCACTGGGAAAGAAACAATCTACGAAGAATCCTGGTCAATTTTACTATGATTACGACCTTGTGGAAGTGGAAGACTAAAAAAGACAAAAAAAAGTAATCTTTTGTGACTGGAGACAGTCACAAAAATAACGAAAGCCTGGCGCTGTTCACATAAACAAATGGACAAACTGCGATAAGAAGCTAAAGCCTTAGGTCTCAAAGGGTACTCTACGTTGAAGCGAGCAGACCTTATTGAGGCCATACGCAAGGTCAAGTATAAGGATGCGTCGACACAAACGGACGGACCGTACTGCGAGCCTTGTGTTAAAATTGCATGCCAGAAAAATCTTGAACAATATTTGAGGGATCTCGCTCAGCGACATGTCGTACATGATGGCGACTTGCTCATAGATCAAGATACGGGAGAGGTGCTTGTAATCTAGTATGTTGACCACATATTAGACTTTGTAAGCGGGTGGAGACTCTAAGTAGCGCTGACATACTGCGCAGATTGCAGTTTTTTAAAAATTTCATCTTTAGCTTCTTGCCTGCCTTGTGCTAGCAACTCTGTGCGTTCATTATCGTTGATGGATTTCACAGCTTTTTTCGTTCGTTGTCGGATCTGCTCCTTGAGTACCATGTAGCGCTGTTTTTCCTGCATGATCCATGTAAACTCGTAGTCTGAAATTGTACCATCTTGGATAGCTCTGGAAATCTTATCGTATACAGTGTCTAGTTTTGATTCAGCTAGGAGTTTGATGCACTCATGTTTGTGCACCTTATACTGTATCCTTTTGGAAACATTCTTGAGACCTACTTGGCCTATGCCCACTGCAAGAGCCGCGGCTTCAAGACCAATTGCTATAGGGGCTCCGAATCCGGTTGCAAGCGTGGCAATACCTGCTGCGGAGGTGATGACAGTAACAGCAATCATGCCATGATCAGCATAGTGAAGCCCCATCCCCCAAAGCTTGAACTTATTGTAGAGTTTTTCTCTCTCTTTGATCTCAGACCGCAGGTACTGCTCGATTTCTTCGATCTTTTTTAGTCTGTAGACCTGACTTTCTTGCTCCTGCGGAGCCGCCAGGCGATCAGGCTCATGCTCAGGCGCACTTGGCGGCAAAGTTGGGTAAAGCTTCATATCAACCATTTATTCTATGAGTAAATGCATCGTAATTCTGACGAACGAAACATTTTTTTCATGATGATGCTCGTCTGTCAGCATGAACTCCAGTCTGTCTGTTGAGCCCTTCAAGGGAAGGTAGATTGGAGTGTCAAAACTCCATGTAAGCATGTCTCCCCATGCGATTAACTCTTTGGTGGGAAGCAAAGCAAGAATTTTTGATTTCTTCCCATCCAGTAGGCAATCGTCTTCATCCAGCTGGGGGCAAACGAGTCTTAATCTTTGGTACACGTCAGTTTTGTAGTAGCTGTCATAGTCGCCTTTGGTAAAATACTTTTTTGCAGGGTTGTAGGGTAGCCCCATAAGCTCCTGTAGTTTTCGATGGATTACCACAGTATACCCGTCACTAACCCTAAGCCTACAGAGTCCATTTTTCAGGACAAACAGCTTAATCTTGTCCCCTGCCTGACTGTTGACGATGGCCGCGATATCCTCGATCTTGTACAGGCCGTTCATTATTTCAATTCGGGTAACAGTCTGATCAGGTCCTACTTTGCGTATTGTAAAATCGTTGTTACTGTAAAAGTTCAGCCATACAGGCCTGATACTTATCGATTTCAGGGCAATTCTCGTGTCCTGCCCTAGGTAATCGTCAAAAATCGTAGGCTTTTCTATATCCGTGACATACAGCTGTCTCATGTTTCTTTAAAGAAACATGAACATTTATAGCTATAACCACAAGGCAAAATACAAGTCCAATAGAGGCGAATGGCCTCTCGGTGTAATTAATCTAGAACATCAAGACCTCTACGTTTCTACAGAATCACACATCCCCGTGACCTTCTCGATGTTCACGAAATACCCAATAAAAATCCCCACTAACCTGTTGAACGACCCCGTAAGTGTAAATTGGACCGGTCAAACCCTTGGCTACTGGAATATACAAGTTAATTTCGCTTGTCATTGCGCTAGCACCGCCCTGGGTATATCCGCCAAACACTTGAATGGCTCCGTGCCTCTCATCAACAGTATCTTTAAATTCCACGTCTATTACCACATGCAGCGTATCCTAGCGAGAATGAAGGTACCCATGCCATACGATGACGGCTTTTCTCAATACGAGAACCCCTACTCTACATCTGGATATGCCCAGATTTGTCGCGAATATGGTGCCGACCCCAATGCCCAATACAAGTTTAAGGCTATCATGTCCTCGCTCACAAATGGTAGATGGTGGCCGCAAGTAGATGGTGATTGGGCCAAGTTTATCATGCCTACGAGCCAAGGCCTGACATCGGAAGGTCTGTCGAAGCTTAGCGAGAGTATTCGTGTTTACGTGATTTTACTACTAGGGTCCCAAGCTGATGCCAAGGCATCCCTTATAGGTTCGGATGCTGACAATTTTACAGCGAGACAGATACTACTACAGAAATTCGAAGCCATGGTACAACGTGAGGAGAACGTAGGCCACGATATAACCGAGTTTCAAAAGATACTTCAATATGCCAGGACCCCAGTGAATTTTGCCGTGATGCACCACATGTACATGCTACCATCCGATATGAACCTGCGTATTGGTAAAATTGTGGGGTATAACAACAACATCTTGATCACGCCGGCGAGTGCGATGATTGGTATAAGGCTAGACCTAAACAACAAGCCCATTACCACACAGCCTCGGGGTTTAAAACGAGTCAGGTCACCTGGGCAAGAAATATCGAGGGGTGGTGCCCATACAGACAGGGGGTCTGAAAAGATGCCACCGATACCTCAGTCAGGTCTAGGAGATGGAAACCCTCACGAGGACACCAAGGCCACCTTGGTTACTGCGGGAGTAGGTCTCATCTTAGCATATCTATGGTTTAAATAAAGGTCTAATATGTTTTTTTTTTGTCAACATACTAGATCATCTACGACTTCTTGCCTCTCTTCCCAACATAGGCCACAACAAGAGCAGCAGCGGCAGCGATCGCTATGTAGAGGTGTTTGGCTGCGTATTCAACAACTTTTGCTGCCACTCTGAAAAAGAACGAGACAACCGTGCCAATAATCCCTGGTAGCGCCGCACCTGCCTTACCTGCTAAGTATTTCAAAAATTTTCCAAGCCTTTCCAGCTGTTTTTGTATAAAACCCTTCCCTGCGGCACTTCCTCCTGCGCCTGTTGCGGAACCTCCACCTGTAACTGCGAGCACGATGGTGGAAATCAGTAGACCAACAGCCGCCACGATGCTTGCAATAGTAATCCCTTGCTCCTTGAACAAGATTCTAAGCTTTTCAGCCAGAGATTTATCACCTTCTGCGATTTTCATCAGCGTTTCCTTAATTGCTTTCAGTTGGCTCTGAGTGTCAGATGATAGTAAACCGTGTGCTTCTTGTACTGCTTCCTTTTGATCTTGGAGTCGTTCTAGATCCTCCCTAGCCTTTCCAAGGTCTTCGTTCCAGATAGTTTGCTGTTCCTCTGATACTCCAGGTGTAGCCTTCTTCGTCTCAAGCCTTTTTACCTTGGCTTCTGCTTTAGCGATCTCGTTGTCGTAGAAGATCATCTTGCTTTTCAAGTGCTTCAGGTTACCCTTTAGCGTTTGAAGCTCGAGGTTGAGCCCTCTTCTTTCACGCTCTGTGAAGCTGGCGCCAAAAGGAGTCTCTTCTATCAGGCTCTCCGTTTCATCAAGGACGTTCTCGAGCAGCGGCATCATTTCGATATCATCGGCCTTCTGTTCAACATGAACAATCTCGTTAAGGAGTTTCTGGGCCATTGCTTTACTACCTTTGTTTGGTGTAGTATAGTCGGTAAACCCCATGGCTCGCAAGCGATAAGTACCTAACCTCCTCTTTATCTCGGCAACGCTCCTCAATTCACCATGCCTTTTCGTGATCTCTATGCCATCGAAAAGAAGCTGGTTTCCTCGTGCCTCAAACTCGTTGTAATATCTCGCGATTGGCTGCCCCAGCTCCTCACCAAGGTGTTCGTAAAGATCGTCGACCTTTGATTTTAACAGCTCTTCCCTCTGTCTTGTCGTGGTGTCTCGTGCTGAGCCGGATTGTTCCTGATCTTGCTGCTGATCGGGCGTTAGCGTGGAGCTGGCAAAAGGCTGGAGCCTACTGAAAGATCCATCCTCGTCTGGAATGTTTTCCTCTGGCATAAAGTCGTCTCCTTTGTATATTGGATTAACCTGCATTGCATTTATTTGAAACGAAAATCAGCTAATAATAAAGCATGAGTAACATATTCGGAACTAAGCTCGATCCCTACGCGGAGATTAAAACAATGATGGCTATGAAAGGGAAGAAGCAGCGTGTAAAAGTAAGTCATGTGCCTAGTACGATCAATCAGAACGAGGACTTGTATGTTGACATTCCCAACATGGGGCAGAACGATGTAATTTTTCCAGGCAGTATCAAACTACTTTTCGATCTGGAACTTACGGGAACAAACACGAAGCGCACTATCGTCAGCAATATAGGTAAATCCTTGGTGCAAAATCTTCGTATCACTTTGAATGGCAACGAGGTGCAAAATATTAGCGACTACAGGGTGCTCGCTACCTACAAGGACCTATGGTTGCCCAAGTTTGATCGGGAAAACAACTTGATCCTAGAGGGGATCAATCCCAACGACGGTACAATCCGCGCCCTACAGGTAAAAGCGACTGATCATGCAGGCATGGACGAGGAAAAAGCGATCGTCGCAGCCTATGGCAGCACCTTTTGCATCCCTATCGGTAAAATGTTTGAATTGACACGAGACTTGCCGTTCTACCAGCCAGGGCTACACGATAGGCTGCAATTCGTTATACATTTTGCATCATATGGTGACGTTATCAAAGATGGTGGTACCCCAGCTGTTGGAAATACCGCAGCTAAACCCGCAGACAGTGCGTACAAGATCACTAATATCGCACTAGAGTTTGACAAGGTTAATAACGAGGGTCTCGCGAGCGCTATGATGTCGCGGTATAGTCGTTTGGCGCTACCCTATGAACGGGTACTCCGTAGCAAGGTTGTCACGATAAAAAAGGCTGACACAAGCTACAATTTGCAAATTGATACGCCTGCAAAAAGTTTGAAAGGCGTTTTACTGCTCTTTGTAGACCCTGGAAAAGTGAAGGCTTACTCGGGTGCTAACGAGGTCTTCTACAACCCAAAGATCGAAAAAATCTCGATCACTGTCGAGGGTGAGCCTAATGAGCTCTACACGCACGCGATGCTCCCGAAAGATCACCTCGAGCAGATCGTAAACTTATTCGGTAGCCACGATTCAGGGGTGACAATTGGGCAGTTCATGACTGAGCGTTATGCGCTGTTTGTTGATTTCCGAGCATCACCTGATCATAGTCTCCATGGTTCGGGAAGGCCGTTACAGAGATTGTCAGACGGTATAACCTTGCATATGACAAAGAAAGCAGACGGAACAACGGGGGATATTAAATGCTACGTTTTCCTACTTCAAGATGCTCAGCTGAACATCTTAGATGGTAGATTTCACAGTGTCGAATATTAAAATAAAGATGGCAAGCATATTAGTACTCACGGGTGGGGCTATAATCAATGCCCTCGCGTTTAGCGGATCGAATTACTTAATCAGTAAGCTGTCAGGCCATGGTGAGGCCGAGCGTAAAAGGCGTGATAAAGCAATTGAACAACTTCAAGCAGCTCAAGCACAGTGGGTAAGAAGAGATCGGCAGGTAAAAGATTGGTATAACCATCAACGAGAGCTGAAAAGGCAAGCTGGAGAGAGCTTGAAGGAGCTCGATGAAGGTATGAGAGACTATTACATCGCAACGATCGAGAAGGCTCCTAAGTTATCCGACTTCTACAAGCCCAGCAAGCAGCAACAAGACGGTGAGCTAACGTTTATCGTTGGATCCTTAGCCCTCCTTGGTTTTGCAGTGTACAAATGGGTGTAAAATGTTTTCGACATGTAATAAACATGTCGAAACATATCATTACTCCAGAAGAAGCGAAAAAATTAAGCAGTATTTACTATACACCTGAAAATCTCTGGACTGGTCGGAAGGCTGTTAAATTACTCGCTGAGCACAGTGGACTACCTAAAAAGAAAGTCGTACACTGGCTATCTCGTCAGTTGCTCTGGCTCAGACATATCAAGGGGCCCAAGCGCATCAACTACCCGCATTTTACAATCACAAGGCCTAATGAAATGCACCAATTTGATTTGCTCTACATGCCTCATGATCGCCTGTATGGCTCGAAATACAAATATATCCTCACAGGGATCGATGTAGCCTCGCGCTACAAGGTAGCTAGACCATTGAGAACGAAGAAAGCCAGCGAAGTCGCCGACATGATCAAGGACATTTACGCGAAGCCCGGAGGCAAAGCAGGACCTTTACGCTATCCGAAGATCTTCCAGTGCGACAACGGTAGTGAGTTCAAGTCGGATGTGACAAAACTGCTAGAGGGCAAAGGGGTCGAGATTAAGCGGGCAACCACCAAATATCATCATACCTTCACGGCCTTTGTCGAGTCATATAACAAGGTGCTTGCGGAGAGGCTCTTCAAACCTCAGGATGCACAAGAGTTGGTCACTGATGAGACTAGTAGCATCTGGGTGAAAAACCTTTACACTATCGTGAAAAGTCTCAACGGCACCAAGACTGCCATGATCGGGATGAAACCCAACAAGGCGATTAAGATGGATGAGGTACCGATTGTGAAAGACGGGCAGCACCCAGAAGAAAAGCCGTTACCTGAGGATGGTCTCTACCTCTACCTGCTGCAGCCTGGAGAAGAGCATGGTGATGCGAAAAGACGTACAACGGACGCTTGGTGGAGCAAAAAGACGTATAGGTTGGATCGCATCGAGCAGCAACCAAACAACCGTGTGCTATATTACTTGCAAGACGGGTCGCCTAGCGGCTCCGCAGGAGCGCCAGAGCGGAGCTTTGTTTCAGAAGAACTCATGGAAATTCCAGAGGATGTACAAGTACCTCCGGAGCATGTCAAGGAGTGGTAAACTTCGCGTAGTTTTTGTAATCTATCAAGGTTACAAAAAAAAATCCTAGATCTCGGCAAGCTCCATCAATCTCTGATGTGTATAATTACGACCTAATCGAAAGTGCCTTGGACGTTCGGGATTTACTTCGATGCATCCACGCTCTCGGAGCCAGTTGTAATGTACAATGGCATTTGGAGTTTCTGCAAGAACGACGAGTTGACCGTTGGGATGATCTGTTAACTTGTTGCGAATCTTTTGCGCTACATAGCCTTGTTGCCCACATATAGCGACATACGGATATTCATCGTCGTTATTCTTTTGGATTATAACCATCCCGTTATCCTTTCTAGGGTCTTCAAGGTGAGGAACGGCTCGCTTATGTAGTTCTTCAATTTCTTGCTCTTGTACGGCAAGTTGTCTATCTTTTTCTTCAAGATCATCCTCCAGCACCATAAGTTGTCTATCCCTGTCTTCAAGATCATCATTAAGGAGCGCCAGAGCTTGACGCTGCTCTTTGATGGTCTTGAGCTGTAGTTGCTCACGGATTTTTGGGAACATTGTGTTGCAGCAATATTTCCTGAACCTTCTCGCTTTGGGCTGCTGGCTTCCAAACACCAGCTCATACATACCCTCCTCATTGATGTAGAGGTCGTATTTTTGAGAGTCGGATGGCCATTTCACAGGTTCCCCCGTACCGGGGGAACCGCTCAGTTGCCACTTTTGAGTGTAATTTTCCTGACTACAGTGGTTGCGGATGGTATCAGATGTGTCTTTTTTGTACTCCAGTGCGCCTTGTACTACTTCTTTAGCACGAGTCCAAGGGCGACCGTTGATGGTTACGGTATGTAACTTGGTATTGTTAAATTCAACTGCTACAAGACAAGACATCTTTATCTTATATGTCAAGAGTCTAACTTGCATCCAACAATCTTGCTTGGGACAGAACTCAAAAAATTTTCCAAGTCCTGGGGTGCTCAAGTCTGATCCAAAGGCAAGCGTGCTTTGACTTTTTCAGCTGAGCCTTGATGTTTTCCCAGTCGCTGATCATGTTTGTTTCCTCGTCGATCAATTTCAAATCCGATCGTTCGTGGGGGTACCACATGAACAACTGCTTTTTTTGCCTTCGAAGGTTCTTCGGCAAGGCGGTATACGACTGCGTTAGTAGCCAGAGACTGTGTTTGCGATGTCTACCACTGATGGCAAGCTCAAGCAAGGGCTGTCGCTTTTTGTCGAGACTCTCGTCGGCTATCATATCGTCAACGATAAACAACGTCTCTTCGTCCGCCAGCAATGACGACAATTTTTGGATCCACTCGAAGAGTTGATCCTTGGGGTCCACCAGAAACACGTAGTCATCCCTCCATAGCGAGGATCTCTCTTGATAGGTCTTGTTCCAGCGGAGGGTAGGGCAGAGAATGACAATGTTGTCGAAATGCTGCCTATACTCGTTCTCAAGCAAATCCAGGACACGCTGCGTCTTGCCACAGCTTGTCGGTCCAGTAAAGATTGCTGTATGCGGGTCTTTGACAATGTCTAGAGTCATTTTATTCAAAGCCGTGTTTGCCCTCCACGACAAACACGGCTTTTTCGCTGGACAGTTATTTTGGAGGCATCATGGAACGCTTATACCACCCTTGTTTTATCGCGTAATCGTCGAATAATATCGCTCCTGTCATATAGCCAGCAAGCTTCAAGCCGTCCTCCATGTCCATCTTGGCCCCCGGTCTAGAAACTCCCAGAGCCTTTTTCGCGCCTAGCGCCAAGACAATAGTATAGGATACTAGTCTGACAGATTCCCACAAGGAATCCACGACTTCTTTCTGATACTCTTTGCTGCTCATTTATTATAGGTTATCGCATCTTGAAAATATCGATATGACGCTCTTCGCGTTGCTTTTGCGTGGGTTGAGACGGCCCTTGCTTATGCTGAGCCGCCAGGCGATCCGCTGGCGCACCTGTGGAGACGGTTTCAGCAGGCTTCTTACGTATGTAATAGACTGCCACGCAAACAGCAAGTACAGCAGCTAGACCTCCAGTGACATAGAGATATGCACTGTCCGGGGACTTGTGAGGACCTGCGATAGGTTCCTGACCCTCTTGCGAAGTACTTTTGCCCAAGTTCTTCTGTAAGTCAGCCTTGTTCTTGCGATTCCATTCAGCAAGTCTCTTGCCAGCAGCAACACGACCCTCATTCTTCTTGGTTATGACTTGGTTAGATTGTGTTTGTTCTTCACTCATTTATCTTGTAAGTCGTGAGACGTACAAAAATCACTTTTTTTTTACATCAAGACGGCTAGATCTTGATCATACAGCTGGAGGCCTTCAAACCGTTTCTGGCAGCGTATCCTATCGCGATAGGATACGAAGTCCTCACTAAATTACACGCCTGTGGTGGAAAGCGATCAGCTTCTGGTGTCAGGATTACCCAACCACGTAAGCAGGAGTCACCGTAAATGCTGCACCAATCTGTGTACCGTGCTCTTATTCTGAGCATTTTCACCCTGCTTACACTATCAATATTTTCACGATTGCTCATGCGTATCTTCGAAAGACTGTTTCCCATCTTCTTCTTGATGTTCATCATCTCGCTCTTTATCTGTCTTATGCTTCACGGAGAGCTGAGTGTGATTAATGGTATGAGCAGCAACCAAGAGTGGCGCTAGAAATTTTCCAAAGGCAGAGTACACAAGGATCCCCAAATCTGCCATGGAGTCTTTAATGATGGGGTCCTCTTCGATGTCTTTTTTCAGACCCTCCGCACTGTCGAGTTGAACAACATTGCCTACGGCCTTGGCGTACATGCTAATCGCATGTGAAGAGAGTGCCTTGGCGGTCTTTTCTCCCTTCTCGTGAATTTCACGTTGAACGAATTCCGCATACGCTTTTTCGATCACCTCATCTGATGCCTTGTCAACAAAGCTTTCAGTACATTTCTTCGGCAAGAGATGCTGTTTGCCTTTGCGTATAGCTTCTTTCAAAGCTTGACGTTTGTCGATAGGTTTTTCACGATGTTCAAAAGCTTCTGCTGGTGTGTCTACAACATCAAATATAGCTGTAATTTCACTCATCTTTATTAGAAGCCTTCTATAGCGCAAAAAGCAGAGCACGATCAAGACGTACGGAAGGATTATTGCTACAGTGAGGCCTATGTCGTTCATCATTTTTATTTTTCAAAACAAAACCCTCGCAAGGGAACCCTCTAGGTTTTTGTTGTTTTTGTTGTTGTTGTTGTTTGAACCCAGAGGGTTTTTGATTCTGTGAGTATACCACTCAGAGCCTTTGGTTCACCATATCCGAGGTGTTTTTCAGTGCTGTCCTACTTTGCAGGCTTAGCGTGCTTGCTCTTTATACTCTATACAGAATGTCGTGCTTGTACTACGCATTAACGAAACCCACCTTTTTAAGTGAGCACTTTCAGAGGCCGTTCCTTGCACTGACATTTAACCGGCATTTTGGCGCAATTTTCCCCGACTGGCACATTGTGTGGGAGAAACCGGGGCGAGACGGCCGCTTCCAGCTAGGACGTCCTCTCGCCCGCGCACTCCTAACCTTCCGCCAGGATCTAAGCCTTCTCCCACAATTTTACTATAATTCGAGCTTGGTATAAAACTATTCAGTATCACCTTGAGTACTACCTGTGTGAAAATTCACGCATCACCAGCTAGCTCATTTGCGCATCATACATAAAACCTTGCTTATTCAAAAATGTTTATCATTTCTGAATGGATGAGGCAAATGAGTTTGATCTTGTTGCTACAGCTTTATACTGATGAGGAGTGACTCAAAGTTGTGAGAGAAAAAAAAAAATCTTTTCAACGCGACTTACAACTCTAGCGGTACTGTGTGGATGCCATCCTCGACTACCTTCCGTTTATCATAAAACCCCGAGAAGCTCAGCTTGTTTTGTTCGTACGTAACCATCCCCTGGTTGCGCACCCAGAAACCTACGTTTTTCGCAGTGTCAATAGAGCCATTCAACGCGTTCTTATACCTCTCCCATGTCATAGCGTTATGCTTCTTCGACATGCCTTTACAGGAGAATTTTGTGCCTTCCTTTCCTTCGACGAAATAGCACTTGGCTGTCGTGGCAATCATCCTAAACCCCATAAACTCAAGCTTAAACAGACCTCCTGTTCGACTCGAGTACTTATCGGTGACGAGCCAGTTTTTTACGTCTTTATCGTACGCGTCAAGCAGTTCAGGGTGAACGACATCTCGCAACTCTTCTCCAGAGATGGCAAAATAGGCACTGTCCGTATCCATGTAAATATATTCAAAGTCTCGACGATCCACGTACTTGTCAATGAAGTCGTAGTAAAATTCCAGCATGCGCAATTTGGCCAGCTGGTACACCGCAATGTGTCGATATACACCTTTTTCTTTCCTTCTCGGATCTCGTAAGCATCACCTATCTCTTCAAGATCTTCAAGGTATGGCGATCTCATCGCTGCATCCACCTTCTTTTCATATCTCGTAAAGGTGGTGTTCGCGTGTCTCGCTAGGTCCTCGATCATTTTCCCATAGAACGAGTTCCCTTTCAGCTTGGCTGTATCTCCCGCAATACGCTTGTCAGGGTCTTTATCGGCTTGTCGTCGTGCATCCGCAATTTCTTCTGGAAACCATGCAAATGGCTTACCTCGCTTGTACTTGATGAACTGGTGAAACGCTGTCACCTTCAGGCCATGGTCGAGGTACCACTTTAGCACCGGAGTGTACAACAAGATCTTTTTAGCTTTCATCAACCCTAGAAGCTTACGCGTACCTGGAACACGCTTGCGCCCCGTAATTTTCAAGTACTCTTGCATGTGCTCGGGGATTTGATCGTCGGGTATCTCCTTGACCACAAATAGCGGAGCCATCTCGCTGAATTTGTCATACAGTTCCAGAGGGATCTCGATGTCGACCTGCGCAAAACCAAAGAGGGATCCATTTTGCACCCCTTCTGTCAACAGTCTGATGTTGTGTTTCGCTGTCGGTGTAGGCACCTTGATCAGCTTTTCCTTCCCACACGGAAAATCTTCCAGCAGGGTACTCGGGTACAGCATGTTCGCGTCAAGCCCCAAAACAGTTTTGCACTTCCGTGGCTCCTCGTATACGTGAGATCTGATATCCGTCACGTCTCTCTCGTGGTATCTACAGAACACGATGGCAGGCCCTCCCACCATGCCCGTCTGCAAGAGCTCGTAGGCCTCATTCTTCGTACACTCAGTGCAAGCCTTTTGCACCTCTTTGCAAGCCTTGCACTTATTGGAACTATGTTCCGCGTTGCTGTTGAAGCAGTCTACCTTACACTTGTGTTTGCACGGCTCCCCCGGAGCGTAGAGCTCTAGCTTTGGACTCAGTCGTAGAGACTTGTTCAAGACGTAGCGCATCGACACACCTGGAATGCTTACCGCATCTTTCAAAATGTCTATCTCGTCGTCGTAGTACTGCTGCCTCGTCTTGTCCACTGCTTCGATAAAGGGTTCCACATCGGCTAAATTGTACTCACGCAACCAGTCCATCATGGTGACGCAGCCTCGCTTGTAAAACTCTGCACGGAATGTTTCGTACTCATCAAGAGAGAGGGTGTTTTTCCCACTAAGACTGCTATAGAAGTGTTCGTACGCCACGGGTCCGACGTGGGTTAGCTTGTCATAGCTCGTCAGCCACTCGTATGGGAACACCAGCTTTTCGAGCTTGCAATCCAGAGACTTGCACCATCGGTCGTAGCTCAGGCCAGGAGCAAGAAAATTTTTGATATCGAGAAATTTGAACCTCGAGGTCGTGAGGAACATGTAGTCGTTGTCTTTCTTCGCCACGTTGATCTTTTCGCTATCGTCTTTGGCAATTTGATCGACAAAGTACCGCTTGATCATGTTCAGGTCATACTTGCCACTGTTGAAGCCGATCACGGCCACTTGGTTTACCCACTCGTTCCATGTCTTCTGAGTCTTGTCTGGAAGCATGTCAAAATCATCGGGTCTCGGGTACATTCTCTCCACCTCTTTCACGATGAGGGCGTGTCTCTTTTCGAGCTGCTCCACAAATCGTTTAACCAAGATCTTGGGATCATCGTGCTCCAGGAACGTTGGATCCCAGTTCAGACTATCGTGAATGGCGACGCTGACCGGCACATGCTCCGAGATGTATGTTAGATCGGATGTTTGCCGCTGGTGTAAAGGTGCTAGGAGGGCCTCGAAATCAAACACGATGTAGTGAGGGTAGGGTCGAAATTCTTTCTTGAAGTACCTCTTGGCTTTGGGTGGGCTCTCACACTCCCACACTGTCACGAGGTTTTAGCCAAGTTTTCGGATGCCTTCCTCCTTAGACTTGGTGGCCGTATATCGATATTTATTCGTGTTTGTTCCTTGGCAGGGGCATCCGTGCCACTTGCAGCCGTGGTACTCATAGACTGTCTTGGTCTGAGGTTCATAGCCGTCTACAAGGTAGACTTGGTTTTCCTTTTTGCCATAGCGTATGACTCGTTCTCCTCCATGCCCACAGAGTGCGTGATGGATGTGCCTTCCAGTTTCCCTCGACATGTGCTCGAGCCATTTACAAGCGTCATAGCTGAAGCCCTCATCGTAAAAGACCTTCTCTGACTTGCTACGCATGCGCTTGACCTTCTTGCCTTTGCAGATGATAGTCGGCTTTTTTCCTTCACATATCTTCTTATGTCTCGTAAGATCTCCGCTGCTTGTAAACATTTGCTTGCAGGCTTCGCATTCCCATTTCTGTCGTGCCAGTACGTCTAAATCCTTGATGTAGAAACAGTGTCCATCCAGCATACCAAGGTTGATTGTGTCTAAATCTTTTTTGTATTGATTCTGACCGTACACGAGTCTCCATGGCGCTTTCTCAGAGTTGGTCTTGGGTTCAAAGACTCTGATGTTGATCTTGAAACGCTTCGCTATGCCCTCGAAGTCAACGAGCTTCGTAGCACGTACTTCTTCCCGCTTTAGTTGGGGATTCTCGTAGTACTCGCGTGCTAGTTTGAGGGCTGGCCTTGTAAGGTACTCTGTTCCACGTTCTACCCCGGCCCTCTTTTCGATGGCTAGGCATCGCCAGACACATAGGTTGTCCGTTCGCTCTTCTTTACCATCCACAGCGTAGATGCACCTCTTTTTTCGCAACCAGTCTGGCAAAGGTCCACAGCCTAACAGGGGCTCCCTTGTGGAGATGATCTTGATCTGCACATGGTTGAAGACTATTTTCCCTTCGTACGATCCTGGGGTCTCGATTGTTCTTTCTGGTGGCAAGTACGCCTTCCCCCAAAACTCGTTATCTCCAAGATCTAATCGCTGCATTTCACATTTTTCGATAAAGGCTTCGATGTCAGCTAGGCTCGTAAGCGATCCTTCGCTTCCCTTGGTTTTGTGATACGGAGCCGTGCCACCTCCTGCTTCGTAGATGGTGCAAGCAAAACTGTAGACTACCTTGACTCTCATGTCTATGTAGGGCGTAATTTTTCGCATGATGGCCTCCGCCAGTGGCTGATTAAGGTTCTTGTTGAACCGCCATGTCTTGACGCGATTTCCGTCTTCCAACATCTGTGTGTCATTTTCGTCAAAAATATGCTGAATGTCTTCGACGCCTTCGGATCGGTTTTTCTCTTGTGAGAACATGTGCTTGATGTCTTCGACTCCGCTGTATTCGTTTTGTATGTCTCCAGCATCGTAAAAGTCCTCTTGCGCCTCGGCTTCGATTTCATCGTGCAGCGTTGCCCTTCCAGCAATTTGCTCCCTCGCCCTGTTATAATAAGAAGTGACAGTGTCTTGCACGCTCTGTAGTCGATCCGCAAGAGCATCGCGAGTTGCTGCTACTGGCGCTGAGACAGCGCTGTATAGCTTGGTGATTGCATTCTTGAACCAAATCATTTCTCTTTATTATATACAGATTTTGGACTTTCGGAGTTTTTTTTGAAGTGGACAAAATTTGAGTAGAGAACTTCCCTTTCTACTCAAACAGATTTGCGCATGCGCGTTTGTTGGTGTCAGCAGTTTTGTCAAGTGCCGTCATTTTTTTTGCTGATGTCAGCAAATTTGTTGAATATCACGGGACTTGTTTACTCATTTGAGGCATGATGAAATCTGTGACGTCACAGATTTTTTAGGGGGTCTAAAAGTAGCGTTTTTTAATAGGGTTTTGACCGTGGAAAACCAAAAACCTGGTTATATGGGTGTACTATACTAGCTTACGGCAATGCTTTATAACAAATTCCAGGGTTTATATATTCAAGAGGGTGCCGATAAGCCGCAAACGCCCGCATATATACGGGCGAGTTCGGGCGACTTTTCGAATTAAATTGACGGTTGTCCGCCGAAACCGCCCGCACTTTCCCGAACACGCCCGGAACATTCCCGAAATGCAACACCTTGTAACATAAACATGGCGGACGACAGTTGAAAGAATGCGTTTGAAGAGAAGGGAGTTAATAAAGTTTATATATAAGTTATTTATCAAGTAAATCTTATCAAAAATCATAAAAAACAGTTCTTTTAAGAACTTCGCTATCACATAGTTAGTTCATTTTAATTTTTATACTTTTTAAATAATTCTTCGAGAGTCATTTGCGGTGAATCTTTTTTTTTTTCGGGCATTGTTCAGGACTATGTGGGTTTTTTCGGGCAAATACCTGAATTTTTTTCAAAACGCCGAACTCGCCCGAAAACGCCCGTACTTTTTACGGCGTATGCGGCTTATCGGCACCCTCCTCTAAAATTATTTATTTATCATATGCCAGAACAGAAAAAACAGCTAGCTAAAAGCTCATTTACCACAACACCAATCTTTCAATAAAAGATGAGATGTAGTGTATATATACCGCCCGTGTATTACATGAACATCTAAATTACGTAATTTCACTTTTCTGCCCTATTTTCTCTTGCAACACTGCATGGTTATGACTTCATAATCCTTAGCCTTAAGTCTATGATCTACCATATTGCCAATTTCACTGGTACAGAACCTCATACAGGGGTATATATGACTTTTTAATCCATTGTTTTCTTTGCAATCATTCCTTAAATACAAAACAAACCTATATTGTTATGAAACTATAGACATTCTGGAGAACATTTTTACGGAAAAAAAATCATCATCACGTGCATGTGTCACTAACTTTTGCTAATATCATGTCTGTTTTTTTTACTAATAGAAAAATATACGTTGATCTCCAGTGGATATCACATTGAAATAAACACATCACAGAATTGAGGCGTAAATCAGGGGCGACTAGGACATTTCAACTGATACCTTTTTTGCTTGGCCCTGGCAATTAGCTACCCCTCTGTTCACTGGCAATAATACAAAGTTGTTTTAAGGAATAGCTTGTAGTAAAAACCATAAGGTTGTAGCAAGTGCAGTTGCAAGATCGTCGCTAGAGCCTTTTGTTTAGATAAACACGTAATAAGAACAGTATATACGTTACGTTAGGGGGGGGGGGGGGGGGTAGAGAGATAGATTTCATCATGTGGACACAAACGTCAAATTAAATTTTGTTGTTGCACGTTTCTTTTTTAATGAGAGAGATTAGCAAGCTAGGCAGAGCTAAATATAAAAATTAAGGTCACACATCACAGACTTATCTTCTTCAAAATTCGTCGCATGTGTTCGCTTCACGCTAAGGCAGCCCTTTTTAGCAACACAACCTTTTAGCTATATAAACAGGACCTAGAACCTGAACCCCGCACCTCTGCTTTTTTTTAGCTTAAAAATACATTTTCAGCACAAGTTCTTAATTTTCTTTATCTGCGCCGTGCGCTACGAAGAGACCCCCACACACGGACAACATGCAGATTAGACCTGTCACATGACACAACAAGAGCAGCCAGACACCAGACACTAGAGGTTGTAAACGAAACTGGTGATCACAAGTTGTAGGTAACTTTTATTTAGCTAGGGGTATAGCTGCCTAGCTAGCTTGTTTTGTTTTATTTTTTTTTTGACTTGTTTTACGTAATTTTAGCATTTTAATCCATGTAATAGTCTGGAAATGGCCGTAAATAAGCAAGGAGAATGTTCCTCTTTGAACAAGCAAATAAGTGATGAAGAAGAAGCACACCAAGAAACACACCAAGAAACACAAAGTGACAGCCGTCACAGTTGCTGGAAAGATCAAATTGATGAAAAGTGGTTGATGGACGAAGAAGTAGCTTCTTTATCTAAAAACCAGCAAAAAAAGTTGCTAAAAAAGAAACTATTTCAACAAACACGCTTACAAAAACGAAAACAAGAACGGGAGCGTAAGAAGGAGAAACGTACAGAATTAAGAGAGGCTGGCTTACCTCTGCCAAAACGAATGAAAAGAAAAGATATGATAGGTGTTAAGTACAGTGACATTACAGTTGGTATTGATCTTGATTATTATGACTTAATGAATGAGAATGATTTAAGAATGGTTGTTAAGCAAGTTAAAAACTGTTATGCTGACAACAGGAGAGTAAAAAACCCAATCCAACTACATCTTACAAGTTTCTGTGGATCTTTTAAGGATTTATTTATGTCTCTACAGCCTGGTTCTGCTAATTGGGATTTATCGAAGAGTGAAAAGAGCTACAGAGAAGTATTCACAGGAAAAAATATTGTTTACTTAACTGCTGATTCAGATAATGTTTTGGAAACTGTAGATGAAAATTCTGTTTACATAATAGGTGGTCTTGTTGATCACAATCAACATAAAGGTCTCTGTTACAAACGTGCAATTGAGAATGGAATTTCGCATGCACAACTGCCAATAAGTAAGTATGTAACGTTAAGCACTCGAAAGGTTTTAACCATTAACCATGTTTTTGAGATCTTGTTACAGTTTAAAGAAATTGGCGTATGGAAGGAGGCATTTTTTAAAGTTATACCAAGACGTAAAGGCATTGACGAAATAGAGAAGGAAGACAAACAATTTGAAAATTACGATAATACGAATCAATCAATTCTGGATAACAAAAACCCTGTTGTGCAAGATTGATTGGTCACATTTCTTGACCTTAGCTGGAAATTGTTATATTAATATTTACTGCTATATATATGTAAACCTTTTCCAATCAATAAAGCATTGTGGTTCAAATTGTTTTGTTTTGTTTTGTTTTTTACAATAAGTTGCAATCAATTAGCTGAAAGGGAATGCAAAGTTATAAATAATGTAAGAGCTCAAAAACGTTGTTTAATATTCTTAAATTTTTGAAAAAGTTCTTTTGTTTACATTTTAAGGTTTTGATATATAATGGCCCTGCAGAAATTGTCAATATGTCTTATTGTGTAATTTTTGACCTGTAGAGGGATATCGATTCAACATCATTATCACCTCGGCTTCCCGAGTGGATTGCCCTCGGATTGGGCACGGATATAGCTTCACTAACATAAAAAAAATTAAAATGTAGGTCCATAATAAATGTATACGCCCACCAAAAGAAGACATTTTTGTGGGAAGAAATTATTACAGTATATCCTTTTTTTACAATTTAGACCCTATTTAGAGCAAACCACAAAAAAATTCTGCAAAAGTAGGTAAAAGTTGATTAACATTTGGAATTCTTCACCACGATGATCTTTAAATAATGTATTTTACTGAACATTTTCTCTTGGTATTATTTTATGCAGTGATATGTTCTTGGAAAGAAAAACACTTTTGTTGTTCTTTAATAAAAAAACAAATCCAATTGCAAAAATCACCTTAGATTAATCAATGCTGAATAAATCTTTGCTGGATTGATTTTTTTTGGATTTATATTAATATCAAAATATTTCTTATTTGGCCGAATTTATTTTGTGAATAAAGTCACAGAATTTATTTTTGCAAATCCCATATTTTAAACATGTTTTTGGCAATGAACAGTTTTTAGGATTTTTAAAATTTATTTTTGCAACTTAAAAAAAAAATTTGTGGCACTTATTTTGGTGAATATTGACTAAATTTGCAGAAAATAATTCCCCCCAAGATTTAATCCAGGGCTGTTATAAAATCTTCAAGGAAGTTTAACATTTTTTATTAATGAGAGCTGCCATAACATTTGCGAATTACCAGATTTTTTCATGTTTTAAAAATAAACCGTAGCGAATTGAGCAGGATAATACGAGGTAAGGAATTAATAAGATTATAATAAATTAAACAATTCAGTAACCTCTTTAAGTAAAGCGCCACATTAGTCAGTAAAATACTGATAAAAATTAAAATTTTGGAGAATATACAACTTTTTTTACCATAGAATACGAAACATATTTTGTAGGAATGAACTTCTGTGTATACTCTCCCAGATTAACAATTCAAAAAATAGTCCAAAACTTCTTTTAAAGCAATTAGCCATAAAATAATGTTGTCATGTAGAGTGTTTTATATGTTTTATATGTTTTATATTTTATCTTTATTTTAAAGATAATTAATTATGGGCTTTTTATCATCTATAAAAAAGACGTGGAAATCAGTTCGTACATGGACATGGCATCATGCAGCTGTATTTATTATGACATTTTTGTCATATGCATTTTTCCATGCGTGTCGTAAATCCTTTAGTAACATTAAAAATACATGGGATAAATCCTTTAGCCCTCAAAATAATACTTGTCCGATGTTCCCTAAAGATGTTTGGCAGAAAGAGCAATTATTTGGTACTGTCAAAGATGCGAATGTTTTCCTTGGTGAACTGGATTCCCTTTTCTTGATTGCCTATGCAATTGGTTTGTTTTTTAGTGGTATGATAGGTGATCGAGTCAACTTACGATACATGCTCTCTTTCGGTATGTGCAGTTCCGCCATCCTCACTTTTTTGTTTGGGTATATAAGTGAGGTTATACATATGGAAAACTTATTTTACTATCGTTGTATATACTTCCTTAATGGACTCTGTCAATCAACTGGATGGCCTGCCTCAGTTGCCATTATGGGTAACTGGTTTAGCAAATCATCTGGTGGTCTTGTGTTTGGCTTCTGGAGTGGAAATGCTTCCTTTGGTAATATTATTGGTTCATTAGTTGTATCAGCTGTCTTAAGTTATGGTTACGAGTATGGCATGTTACTGAACAGTGTGTTGCTATTTTGTGGTGGTGTTATTATGTTTTTTTGCTTGATTGTACATCCTCAAGATGTTGGGTTAGATGGTCCAGGTCACAAAGACAATACTGTCGAAGTTATTTCACAAAGTGAAGATCATGTCGTTAAGCCAGCAAAAGCTATTGGATTCTTTGAAGCATTCTTACTTCCTGGCGTTTTGCCATATGCTTTATCATATGCCTGTTTAAAGCTAGTCAACTACGCCTTTTTCTTTTGGTTACCGACATACTTAACACAAGGTTTAGGATGGAGTGACAAACTTAGTGATGAGCTATCAAACTTCTATGATTTAGGAGGTATATTTGGTGGCATATTGGCAGGAATTGTAACTGATCTAATGGGAATACGTTCTCCAATGGTATCACTAATGTTGTTCCTTTCCATGGGATCTATGTACCTTTATGCTAGTATAGGATCAACTAAGACCATCAATACTTTAGTGATGGTATTAACTGGGTTTTTACTTGGTGGTCCTGCAAATACAATCAGCACAGCGATAACGGCGGATCTTGGTAAACATGAGAAAATCAAAGGTAGTGCTGAAGCCTTAGCAACTGTAACTGGAATCATCGATGGCACAGGTTCTGCAGGAGCTGCAATCGGTCAGTATATTGTTGGTGTTATTGATAAACATTTGGGTTGGCACTATGTATTTTACTTTTTGATTGTAATGACTGGGCTTAGCTTAATCTGCATTATTCCGATGAATATCAAAGATTTAAAAAACTTTCAAGATCGAAGAAGGGCACAAAATTATCAAAGGATTCCAGCTAATGAAGTGGATTAAATTAAGTAATAGATATATAAATAAAAATATGAATTATTCCTAATTTCTAAATGTCAGTATGTGTTTTTTCAAATTTTATTTCTCTCACCTGTAACTTAATTTTGTTTAAAAGTATAAGTGTTTGCGAAAGAAACTTTTGCGGTTTTTGGAAAATTCACAACAGATTAGTGGTTCCAATTAGAAATGAACTCTGAGAATATCGCTTCTTCATAGAAAATCATAAAAACTAGTCGCTATATATGTCTGCAAGGACTGTATGTACTTTAACTAATCTTTAAAACTGAAAATATAGATAAGACAGTAAAAATAAACAATGAGAAAAAATATTTCATTTCCATCAACCGCAAACATTTCGCGAACATTTTCTTCATGTAAAATACTTTCCAGGGACAAAAATTGCAGGGTTTAGCGAACAATTGAAACTTTATTCGTCTTTTTCGATTTTACCTCTTTTTATTCTCCTCTTTTTTTCGATTCATGGAAATACGCTTTTCTATGTTCCACTTGAATGATTTAATTTCCGCATTTGCGAAATAAAGAATTTACTTTTATAGAAAAATATACTTTTAAAATATATATTAGTCTAATTTGCATTAAAAGACTTTTTGTAAACAATCCTATTTTTAAACAATCGTCCCAAAAATTTCCAAATTTTTTAGCAAATGCTAGATAATTTGGCAGGGGCGAATCAGTGGTAGGTAATAAAATAAACAATTCGCCTGCTGTAAGTCCTCTAATAAACGCCCCCTAATTCTAAACGCCCCCTCTAATTCACGCCTCTCCCCTAAAAAACAGAATATTTAATAAACGCCCCCTTTCAGTTAAATATTTTTTGTGTCGTAGAAAGATAACTGGTTTTTAATAGACAATTTCAAAACCTTGTACAAAAGAAGATTATAATCGTCAACATACTAATGTCGAATTAATTTTGAAAAATTTAATTTCTTAAATTTGAAGTCTTTTTTCTCCGTCCTAATACGACATGGTTGCTCATTTTTTTTAAATAGCGCATTTTTCACTTACTACCAACACTATTATAGACCTTTCTCAACCTTTTTGCTGTTTTCAAACTTTAGATTTATGATATTTTTTTATTATTTTTCGATTTATTATGGTAAAATTAGAATGGTTGTAAAATGTCAGGTCAGTATTTTACTCCTCGACTTAAAACAAAGTACAACTTAATGAATACTATAGCAGGTCAATATTTCGTATTTCACTTCGTCAAATTTTTGATAGGGTTGTCAAATATCGTATCTATTTTTTTTTGAAAAAAAATAAGAAGAATCTAGTAGGCATATTTTCACTTCTAGAACGGAACAGAAAGAAACAACAGTCCTTCTGAATTAAAATGGTTTTTAAAATGTTTAAAAATAACAAAGGTATAATTATCAGGATAAACCAATCAATTTGCAGTGTTTTCTCTTCTATTTCTAACTGGAAAGCTATTTTAGATAATATATTAATATATGTATATAAGATTGTACGAAAGAATAATTTTTGTAAAGTAAACATAACGCACGGCACAATTGTTAGCATTTGTTTGAATATTCTGATAATAACATGTTGCTGTTTTCTTCTTACTTTCTTTATACAACATATTGCTCTATAAACATTTTATATTTTAATGATCTTTTGCATATATAACCACCCTTTTAAGCCAGGCGTTCAAGAAAGTCAGGGAATATCAGGAAGGAAAATGGTTGGGTGTCAGGGAAAACTCCTGAGAATTTGTGCTGATTTTGTCTTTGGTAACCATATAATGTATCATTTTTTTCTCGTTCTGACACTTCATCAGTATATACTTTTCTTCGGTGTCAATTAACGTATGGCATTTTTATGTTTTTTTGGCAAGTAAGTAACATATCTTTTCAATAAAGTTCTGTTAGAATTTAAGAAAAAAACCAGAGGATATCTGAAATAATGGTTCATGGTTAGTGAATATTAGGGAATTTAATTTTGACAAAATTTGCCAGAAACTCTGTATCACTGAAGGTACAGTAATTTTTATTAGAAACAAAATCACAGTGTTGCCACGCCTCCTTCCTTAAAACTCCTTTAAAAGTAAATTTTTTTAACAACTTTCTTAAATCTCATTAATTTTGATGTTACTTGATTTTGATGAAACTGCTACATTTGCATAGTAGTATTTTGTTTATTACTCGAGGCATCACCTTATGAATTTTTCTTCAAATATTCTCAATTTTTTGGAAAATCTCATTATTTGTTTTTATGAAAATACCGCTATCGTCTAAATAAAGTTTCATCTAAAATTCTGTAATTTGACTTTATATAAAAAGCAAGGCAACCCTGTAATACTTTAATAACACACTATTGAATTAAGATTTTGCCTAACGTAGCTTTCAAACTGAAGGTATTTTCAACTGAGCAGCGAAACATTCTAATCATCAGGGCACTTTGAGATAAAACCTGAAAGGCTCGGAGTTTGTCTTAAAGAGCTCTGGGGTCGTGAATGGCAACGAACTCGATGGAATAAGTACTACAGGAAATCGAAGCCAAAGAAATAAAATGTTTATCGCGGATAAGAAATTGAAATCTGCGAAAGAAATTTTTGCGGATGCCAGATGTTTAAAATTTTTGCAACTTAATTTTGCGGATTTGGGAAAAATCCATAAAAATGGAGTTTCGCCAAAATTTCTGGCGCTAATATTTTTTCCTCTCAAGGTAACAAAATGTCAAATGAAAATTGCAAAATAAACAAAAACATGCAATCAGAATTATTTTAAATGTTGACAGGTACACTCACTCCAGAGAGTTATTAAAAAAGCTCAATATACTAAATGTATACCAACTAAACATTTATCAAACTCTTATTTTTATGTTTAAGCTTGAAAACAATATGTTACCACTAACATAAAAAAATTTAAAATGTAGGTCCATAATAAATGAATACGCCCACCAAAAGAAGACAATTTTGTGGGAAGAAATTATTACAGTACTTATTTTTACAATTTGGACCCTATTTAGAGCAAACCACAAAGAACTTCTGCAAAAGTAGGCAAAAGTTGATTAACATTTGGAATTCTTTACCACAATGATCTTTAAATAATGTATTTTACTGAACATTTTCTCTTGGTATTATTTTATGCAGTGATATGTTCTTGGAAAGAAAAACACTTTTGTCGTTCTTTAATAAAAAAACAAATCCAATTGCAAAAATCACCTCAGATTAATCAATGCTGAATAAATCTTTGCTGGATTGATTTTTTTTGGATTTATATTAATAGCAAAATATTTCTTATTTGGCCGAATTTATTTTGTGAATAAAGTCCCAGAATTTATTTTTGCAAATCCCATATTTTAAACATGTTTTTGGCAATGAACAGTTTTTAGGATTTTTAAAATTTATTTTTGCAACTTAAAAAAATATTTGTGGCACTTATTGACTAAATTTGCAGAAAATAATTCCCCCCAAGATTTAATCCAGGGCTGTTATAAAATCCTCAAGGAAGTTTAACATTTTTTATTAATGAGAGCTGCCATAACATTTGCGAATTACCAGATTTTTCCATGTTTTAAAAATAATTCGTAACGAATTGAGCAGGATAAAACGAGGTAAGGAATTAATAAGATTATAATAAATTAAACAATTCAGTAACCTCTTTGAGTAAAGCGGCACATTAGTCAGTAAAATACTGATAAAAATTAAAAAGTTTTTACCATAGAATACGAAACATATTTTGTAGGAATGAACTTGTATACTGTGTATACTCTCCCAGATTAACAATCCAAAAAATAGTCCAAAACTTCTTTTAAAGCAATTAGCCATAAAATAATGTTGTCATGTAGAGTGTTTTATATGTTTTATATTTTATCTTTATTTTAAAGATAATTAATTATGGGCTTTTTATCATCTATAAAAAAGACGTGGAAATCAGTTCGTACATGGACATGACATCATGCAGCTGTATTTATTATGACATTTTTGTCATATGCATTTTTCCATGCGTGTCGTAAATCCTTTAGTAACATTAAGAATACGTGGGATAAATCCTTTAGCCCTCAAAATAATACTTGTCCGATGTTCCCGAAAGATGTTTGGCAGAAAGAGCAATTATTTGGTACTGTCAAAGATGCGAATGTTTTCCTTGGTGAACTGGATTCACTTTTCTTGATTGCCTATGCAATTGGTTTGTTTTTTAGCGGTATGATAGGTGATCGAGTCAACTTACGATACATGCTCACTTTCGGTATGTGCAGTTCCGCCATCTTCACTTTTTTGTTTGGTTATATAAGTGAGGTTATACATATGGAAAACTTATTTTACTATCGTTGTATATACTTCCTTAATGGACTCTGTCAATCAACTGGATGGCCTGCTTCAGTTGCCATTATGGGTAACTGGTTTAGCAAATCATCTGGCGGTCTTGTCTTTGGCTTCTGGGGTGCCAATGTTTCATTTGGTAATATTATTGGTTCATTAGTTGTATCAGCTGTCTTAAGTTATGGTTACGAGTATGGCATGTTACTGAACAGCGTGTTGCTATTTTGTGGTGGTGTTATTATGTTTTTTTGCTTGATTGTACATCCTCAAGATGTTGGGTTAGATGGTCCAGATCACAAAGACAATACTGTCGAAGTTATTTCACAAAGTGAAGATCACATCGTTAAGCCAGCAAAAGCTATTGGATTCTTTGAAGCTTTCTTACTTCCTGGCGTTTTGCCATATGCTTTATCACATGCCTGTTTAAAGCCAGTTAACTACGCCTTTTTCTTTTGGTTACCGACATACTTAACACAAGGTGTAGGATGGAGTGACAAACTTAGTGATGAGCTATCAAACTTCTATGATTTAGGAGGTATATTTGGTGGCATCTTGGCAGGAATTGTAACTGATCTAATGGGAATACGTTCTCCAATGGTATCACTAATGTTGTTCCTTTCCATGGGATCTATGTACCTTTATGCTAGTATAGGATCAACTAAGACCATCAATACTTTAGTGATGGTATTAACTGGGTTTTACTTGGTGGTCCTGCAAATACAATCAGCACAGCGATAACGGCGGATCTTGGTAAACATGAGAAAATCAAAGGTAGTGCTGAAGCCTTAGCAACTGTAACTGGAATCATCGATGGCACAGGTTCTGCAGGAGCTGCAATCGGTCAGTATATTGTTGGTGTTATTGATAAACATTTGGGTTGGCACTATGTATTTTACTTTTTGATTGTAATGACTGGGCTTAGCTTAATCTGCATTATTCCGATGAATATCAAAGATTTAAAAAACTTTCAAGATCGAAGAAGGACACAAAATTATCAAAGGATTCCAGCTAATGAAGTGGAGTAAATTAAGTAATAGATATATAAATTAAAATATGAATTATTCCTAATTTCTAAATGTCAGTATGTGTTTTTTTTCAAATTTTATTTCTCTCACCTGTAACTTAATTTTGTTTAAAAGAATAAGTGTTTGCGAAAGAAACTTTTGCGGTTTTTGGAAAATTCACAACAGATTATTCTGGAAATGGTTCCAATTAGAAATGAACTCTGAGAATATCGCTTCTTCATAGAAAATCATAAAAACTAGTCGGTATATATGTCTGCAAGGACTGTATGACCTTTAACTATCTATAAAACCGAAAATATAGATAACGCAGTAAAAATAAACAATGAGAAAATATATTTCATTTCCATCAACCGCAAACATTTCACGAACATTTTCTTCATGTAAAATACTTTCCAGGGACAAAAATTGCAGGGTTTAGCGAACAATTGAAACTTTATTCGTCTTTTTCGATTTTACCTCTTTTTATTTTCCTCTTTTTTTCGATTCATGGAAATACGCATTTCTATGTTCCACTTGAATGATTTAATTTCCGCATTTGCGAAATAAAGAATTTACTTTTATAGAAAAATATACTTTTAAAATATATATTAGTCTAATTTGCATTAAAAGACTTTTTGTAAACAATCCTATTTTTAAACAATCGTCCCAAAAATTTCCAAATTTTTTAGCAAATGCTAGATAATTTGGCAGGGGCGAATCAGTGGTAGGTAATAAAATAAACAATTCGCCTGCTGTAAGTCCTCTAATAAACGCCCCCTAATTCTAAACGCCCCCTCTAATTCACGCCTCTCCCCTAAAAAACAGAATATTTAATAAACGCCCCCTCTAATAGACACCTCCCCCTTAGAAGGGGCGTTTGATAGAGTAATTTTACCAGATGCCTTTTTATAGGTAAAGACAAACGACAAGTGTTTAAGTTGTTTTAGTGATTAAGAGTTTTTATTTTCGCTTTCCAATGACCGTGGTATTTATAAAATTGGCTGGGTCAGCATTTAAAAATGATATAATAAATTCGATGACTCCAGTGGGGCATATCCAACTAAGTCACTTCCCTCTTTTTTGCATACGAAAACGGTTTTATTGATATTTAGAGAACCTTTGTAAACAAACAAAATACTTGTATGAAAACAAAACTGAGACGCCCCCTCCAATAAACGCCCACATAGAAGCTGAAAAATTAAAAAAAAAACGTCCGGGCGTTTATTACAGGATTTACGGTTGTTGCGCCCAGTGGCGTAAAATGTCTATCGTAGTCATTTTTTATTTGAATGTATTTTTGTGTATACGTTTCAGTTAAATATTTTTTGTGTCGTAGAAAGATAACTGGTTTTAATAGACAATTTCAAAACCTTGTACAAAAGAAGATTATAATCGTCAACATACTAATGTCGAATTAATTTTGAAAAATTTAATTTCTTAAATTTGAAGTCTTTTTTCTCCGTCCTAATACGACATGGTTTCTCATTTTTTTAAATAGCGCATTTTTCACTTCTTACCCACTATTATAGACCTTTCTCAACCTTTTTGCTGTTTTCAAACTTTAGATTTATGATCTTTTTTTATTATTTTTCGATTTATTATGGTAAAATTAGAATGGTTGTAAAATGTCAGGTCAGTATTTTACTCCTCGACTTAAAACAAAGTACAACTTAATGAATACTGTAGCAGGTCAATATTTCGTATTTCACTTCGTCAAATTTTTGATAGGGTTGTCAAATATCGTATCTATTTTTTTTTGAAAAAAAATAAGAAGAATCTAGTAGGCATATTTTCACTTCTAGAACGGAACAGAAAGAAACAACAGTCCTTCTGAATTAAAATGATTTTTAATATGTGTAAAAATAACAAAGGTATAATTGGCAGGAAAAACCAATCAATTTGCAGTATTTTTTCTCTTCTATTTCTAACTGGAAAGCTATTTTAAATAATATATTAATATATGTATATAAGATTGTACGAAAGAATAATTTTTGTAAAGTAAACATAACGCAAGGCACAATTGTTAGCATTTGTTTGAATATTCTGATAATAACATGTTGCTGTTTTCTTCTTACTTTCTTTATACAACATATTGCTCTATAAACATTTTATATTTTAATGACCTTTTGCATATATAACCACCCTTTTAAGTTAGGGATTCAAGAAAATCAGGAAATATAAGGAAAGGAAAATGGTTGAGGGTCAGGGAAAAATCTTGGGAATTTGTACTGATTTTGTCTTTGTTTAATATATGTATCATTTTATCCTCGTTCTGACACTTCATCAGTATATACTTTTCTTCAGCGCCAATTGAAATACGCCATCTTTGTTATTTAGCAAGTAAGTAACATATCTTATCAATATAGTTCGGTTAAGAAAAAATCAGAGGATGTCAGAAATAATGGTTCATGGTTAGTGCATATTAGGGAATTTATTTTTGACAAGATCTGTTAACCCTACAGACGAGAGAAAAATAAATCTAAGCACAATGACTTACCTAAAGACTTAACTAAATTATTTGTGGAACTCACTTTTGTGAATGGGTAGTTCCACATTGTTTCATTTTGCGAAATAAATTTTTATGGATGACTACATTTTCCCCAAATTTACGCAATTTATGTTTGCGATCGCTGAAGGTACAGTAATTTTTATTAGAAACAAAATCACAATGTTGCCCCATTCCTCAAAACTCCTCTAAAAGTAGATTTTTTTAACAACTTTCTCAAATCTCAATTTTGCCTAACGTAGCTTTCAAAATGAAGGTATTTTTAAATAAACAACGAAGCATTCTCGTCATCAGAGCTCTTTGAGATAAACCTGGAAGGTTGGTGGTTTATCTTAAAGAGCTCTGGAGTATGGCAACGAACTCAATGGATTAAGTACTGCAGAAAATCGAGGTCAAAGAAATAAAATTTTTATCGCGGATAAAAAATGGAAATCTGCGAAAGAAATTTCTGTGGATGACAGATTTTTAAAATTGTTGCCAACTTAATTTTGCGGATTTGGACAAAATCCATAAAAGAAATTTCGCCAATTTTATTCCGCGAATATTTTTTTCTGTCAAGGTAACAAAAGAAATTTTAGCGAAAGAGGAGCAAAGTGTCGCCATTTTTTTCAATTTTCTTAACTGTTTCGTAACTGTTGTTACTATCTCGCCTGCGAGGATAGTATTGGTTTCCAACTGTTAACTGACTAACTAACTATGTCCCAAATGGTCAATAGACCTTTTCATCGATAGCGACACCATTTTACAAGATTAGAGCCATTTTGCTTGGATTTTTGTGAAATGGAAATTAATGATCGCTGTGCTGTTGGAGCTTGTAATAATGCTCGAAAATATAAGAATAAATATGTAATTAAGCCACATATCTCTGCATACAATGGGAGTCTTGAGCTAAAATTCTGGAAATGTCCTGATCCAAAGTTTTATTCTAAATGGGGGTTTGCATGTAATAGGAAGCATTTTATTTTTAAGAAACACAGTGTTATATGCTCAAACCATTTTGAATATGGAAGACCCACTGATGTTAGCCAACACCCTACACTATATTTGAAAGGATATGGTGAAGAGCCTGCTAGGAAAAGAAAACAACCAAAGGACAGGCAGGCATTACCTTGTGCATCCAAAAAGCGAAAATTAGGCAAAATATCGACACCTACAAAAAATGAAGCATCTATAGGACCAGCCAGTGAAGAAGTAAAAGAAGAAATTATAACACCTGGTACTGTCAGTGCTTTTGATAGCACATATAAAGTCATACACCTTAAAAAAATTAATATTTTGCACAAAATCTGGTTCCATATCATACATATCACCTGCATATGCTGGTTCATGTTCATGGACACAAAATTCACTCCTAATTTCATGCTACTTTTTGATAAAGGTTTTAACGTACAAGATTTGTTCTTATCACGTCAGGTAACCTGTGTTTTGCCCCCATTTGTTCGTCAAAAAAAGACAGTTTACTCTATTAGAGGTATATCATGGTAAACGTGTTGCTAGGATCCACATAGAAAGAGTGATGGGAAGATTAAAGGAATTTAGAATGCTTAGTACTGATCTATGTGACCACATTTGGACAATAGCTGGGGAAATATTAAATATGCAACCACCTTTGGTAAAATAATATTCAAGTACTCCCTTCAATTTGCAGAGAAATGTTAGGCTTTACAAACACCATCATAAACGGCTTTTTTTAAAGCCACACATTTTAAAAAAATGTTATTTATGGCATAGATGGCATAAAGTTGAAATTCCTTTGCTTTTACAGCAAACCGTACCAGTACCATTATTATACAGTGGTGTGTTTCAAATGTTTTTTTATGTAATTAATAAATATAAAAGCATCACAGGGCTTTTAATATATATATATATATACTTTTAGGGAAGAAAGTGTTTGCAGAAAGAAACTTTTGCGGTTCTGCGAAACAACATTTTGTGGGGAAATACTTTTGCAAATTTTCAAAAAAAGTTTCTTCCGCAAACACTTTCTTCCCTTACAGTATGTAAGGCATACTTAAGCATAAATGCCACCCTTTGAAAGGCTAAGCCTATTGCTTTATGTTTACATTATGCAGATTACATATAAAATCAGTATATATACTATACCTGTATTTTTTACCAATTAATGTTTTTTTTAAATGTGTGGCCTTAAAAAAAACCCGTTTTATTGAGGCATGGGCACAGAAAATTTGTTTGAGGCAAAATTTTAATCAGGATTGGGAGGAGAGCAGCTGATCTAATTCATTTTGTATCTGATTACTGTCACTTATTGAAACATAATCAACAATTTCATTTAAAACATCTTTGCGTTATATTTGGTGGCTATTTCCCCACTAAACATCTCTGGAAGTATATATGTGCTAAAAATATGTTCCAATCGAGGCACTGATTTATTCGAGTAAACATTGTTTTTTTCCACTGTAATTGTGGCCTTCTTTGCAACCTTTTTCTGAAATACCTTTTTTGCATAGTCCCTGAGACAGCTTGTGGTGATGTCTGGAAAGTATAAGAAGGAATTCATCCAGCCTAATTTTAACTCCTCAGGAAAAGGAATTTTGATACAATCAACACATAATTTTGCAGCTCTTCGATCCTGTATCTCTCTGCTTTTCTCCTCCAAGGACGGTAACACTGGAAGTTCAAGTAACTGAGCAGCTAGGACTTTCTTAATTAAATCAGCTTTTCTACTCCCTCCCCCAGATAAAGATATGCCTCGGGAAGACAAATATTTCTTAAGTGCCTCTACATTCCATTTTATTAATTCTTTTTCAGTAAAAACCATGATTAAAACAAAACAAATACAATCCAACGCAATCCAACAAATTCTTTTGTTGACACTAAGATACCCCAGTCGTCCGGAGATGCATTGCGAAAGCGGGAAATTCAAAATGGTGTCGCTATCGATGAAAAGGTCTATTGCAACGTCACAGATTTCAACATCGTACCTAAACTCTCTAAGTACTTGGAAGTCATCTAAATGACATTTCAGACCAAAATTGGTATTTGTTTTCGACAAAATTTGGCACAGTTAACAAAAAAAGTATGCTGAACATGATGGTGACATCAAAATTTTGATTTTTTGTCACCTAAATGTCATTTTAGGCCAAAATTGGTCCAAAAATTAAAACTACTTTATTTTCGACAAAATTTGGCACAGTTATCAAAAAAGAATGCTGAACATGATGGTGACATAAAAATTTTGATTTTTTGTCACCTTAATGTCATTTCAGACCAAAATTGGTCCAAAAATTAAAACTACTTTATTTTCGACAAAATTTGGCACAGTTAACAAAAAAAGTATGCTGAACATGATAGTGACATCAAAATGTTAATTTTTTGTCAACTAAATGCCGTTTAAGACCATAAACGTTTCAATCGCGCGACTTTCAACCATGAATGATAGGCTGTATTTTTTGTTAGCAGAAATTGTAGAATTGGGATGCATTGTCGATGTTTCATAGTTGTGCATTTTTAATAGCGAGATAATTTATGCAGCGCCTGCATCTTGTTATATTTAATTTTGGAAAGATAAAAGAAACATAGTATAATTGAATTTCTTAGTAATCGTAAAATTTCGCGAGCTGATCGATATTTTTCGCGACATTACACTTTTATGGGTTGGGTTTTTATTATATTTTCGGAAATAAACGACGGAAAAAAATTAATTTTCGTTACAAAAAAAGTGCGGATGAAAACAACCAAGGTGAATTACCAATAAGTCGCAAAGTTTTATACAGGTGCTAGGGATAAATTAAGATCATTCATACTCTTTTCGGCAAAAAGGAACTTTCCTACACATATGGTGACGTCATTTTTGTTCCCAATATGATGTCATTAAATTTCCTTTTTTCGTCCTCCTGGGATGAAATTTGGGCCAAAACGTAAGCAACTACCCAGGCTAAAAATTTAAAAAATTAAGCACTACCTGATCGGCAAAAAATTCAGTAACAAAAGTGACCAAAAATTTTGCTCATGTGACAAATTTCAAGTAATAAAACTTTTTACCGATAAAGTATTTGAGTCGGTTAGTCAATTTTAGCGCTGTCGGCAGAATATTGGGACGGTTTATTGTTAAAGCAAAACTAGCCAGTAATATACGTATTATGATTATTATTGAGTTAAGCGTTCTGAAAATAAGATATATTATATTCATTTCTTTAGATAAATTTCTTTCCGTAAACATCTTTGATCCTGAATCTAATTTACCCCGCTGTCCATGAATTCAACCGTTGTCATTGTAAAACAATATTTTGACTTACGGGTCCCCAGACTAGAGCTATTATCACACGACCCCAGAGTTCTTTACTGCTTTTCCAATAACATCCAGCTCGACAAAAACTTCAGCTTTTGCACATTATACACGACACGGCTCGATTTTAATTTTTTTACCATCATCCCGATTTGCTGGAAACGAAATTTGAAATGTTCGTAATGTAACGGCAAGAATACTCTTTAGAACTTGACTCGCATGCCCAGATACTAAACATGGGCTGCGGTCGGAAACGTTGGATACCGGCCTTAACTACTTTCTAGGGAGGATATCACATTATACTTTTTTTAACATCATAGGCTGAGATTTTAATGAAGTTGAAAAATTTCTTACTTATTTTTATTTTTACCCATATACATTTTAAACTTTGCTAACTCGTATAAAACTTTTACATCGCTATAATAAATAGGTGTGAGTAAGCAACAACAAATAACCAACATCACGATGAGAAAATAAAACACATAGAACCAATTAAATGTCTTATCAATCCAACCTACTAAATACTGACCAATAGCTACTCCTAACGAACCCGTCCCGTCAATGATACCAGAAATCGTTGCAAGAGCTTTCGTGTTATCTTTCATTTGTTCATGTTTACCAAGATCAGCCGTCACAACTGTACTGATTGTGTTGGCCGGTCCTCCCAAAAAAATTCCGATTGTTACCATGACAACAGCATTCGCAGTGTAATGGTTTCCCACATTTGCGAATATGTATAATATCATAGGTGAAAAGAGAACGGAGACGTAGATTACGGGAGAGCGGAAGGTCATATAATCTGTGATTGCTCCAAGTAATGTGCCGCCCAATATCGCACCAAAATCATAAAGGTTGGAAAATTTATCACTAGTATTATCATCCCAATTTAAACCTTGGGTTAAATACGTTGGCAACCAAAACTGTAGAGAATAGGTTACCATTTTTAAACAAGCAAACGATAAAGCGTATAACATAACCCTGGGTAGCATCAATGCTGTGAAAAAGTTAATCGCTTTATGGCTCGACTTATCGCGTACGACATGCCTTTTATCGTCCGGATTTTCCAATCCAACCTCATTCGGATGTGGTAACAAACAAAAAAAATACGATAATTCCTCCACAAAATAATAACATGGAATTTAATAACATTCCGTATCCATAACCAAAGTCTAAGGATGATACCACAACTAATGATCCTATAATATTTCCTAGAGAATCATTCGCACCCCACAGTCCAAAGACGATTCCGCTGGATGACTTGCTGAACCAATTTCCTAACACAGCTAACGACGCAGGGAGACTGCTTGATTGAGCGAGTCCATTAAGGAAGTATATACAACGATAGTAAATTAGGTTTTCCATATGTATAACCTCACTTATATAACCAAACAGAAAAGTGAGGATGGCTGAACTGCACATACCGAAAGTGAGCATGTATCGTAAGTTGACTCGATCACCTATCATACCACTAAAAAACAAACCAATTGTGTATGCGAACATGAATATAGAATCGAGCTCAGCCAGGAAGACATTTGCATCTTCGCTCGTCATAAACAATCGTTCTTTTTCCCAAATGTTCTTTGGATAAAGAGGATAAGTTACATTCTGTGGACTAAATGTTTTTCCCCAAGTATCTTTAATATTACTGAATGCCTTTCGACATGTGAAAAATGCAGAATACGAGAAAAAAGTCAGGACAAAAATAACGATATGATGCCATGTAAGTGTGACCATGACTGTTCGAGTTGGTACTACAGATAACGTCGTTGTTGTTGCTGTTGTTGTTGTGTTTTGTTGTTGTTAGTAAAAATAACAGTTTCTTGTTTTAGTCCATTTTTGACTTGTCTTCGTTGCTGTTTTTCTTAGGTTTATATATAAGGGTTCGATGCTAGAACTACAACAATTTTCACCAAACAACCTAAAGATTAATTTTTCTCACAATATTAGTTCCTCTTGTTAAAAGCTCTAACATATGACCTGGAACACATTTACTAAAAATTATCCTCAACATATAACAAACATGCACGATAAGTCAGTGTTAAAGAATGAACTCACTACTACGTCTGCGTGAAACTTCTTAACAAGTTGTTAACTACTTTATATTGTCAGTATAATTTGAAATTACGCATTTATACCATCACCAAGACTCAATTAAAATCCTTTTTTGTTTAATTAGCTGTTGTGCTTAGTATCTATGTGCACAGTTTGTTCATGCACGAATGCGAGTTACAAATATTTATGAACGGTAAAAATCATACTTGGATTAATCAATAAAATATTACGTACATAAAAGATATCAGTGCACTGCAGTTTGATTAGACCAGGCGCAATCTCTTCCCAATTATTTTCCGACGCAAGAAGAACCTTACCATTTCTCTGATGTAAAGTTAATAAAAACCTGGGTACAAGGTTGGGCCGTAATTTATATTAAAAACCTCTTTTGTCAACTTCAGAACATGATACTGAAAGCTCTGCGAAGGAGATATGGATCAATAAAACTGCCAATCACGAAAACTCCCCCACTCTACCTCCCGTTGTAAAAACAAAAGCGCCTTCTGCCCACCCTTGTTACCAGGGATTTTTAATATGAAAGCTAAAATAAATCTTCTCTTATACCATAACGGCAAAAACTTTGGGAACGAGGGTGGCATTGTGCCCTCCCTCATCCATACGACTCTTTGTCAAGTATCACAGCACTAGCATCCTCTCTCGTCTGCAAATGTAATACAATGAAATAACACAAAGACACGTAAAAGATGTCAAAGATGTTTATCGTTTTGTGGTGTCAAGGTTGCAAATAGATATGGCAGGTTTCTGTAGTCTGTGATTACTAATTTTATCTTAGAGGAAAAAAAACTTAAAATTTGCATTTCGTGTTGTTACGTACAAAAGTTTATACAAATCTAATTTACTTACAAAAATTAATTTCGTCGCAAAATAACTAATAACATACATTCGTTCTGTGATCTGAATATCGACTGTGCAGTTTTTATTAGAATACGCATACACAATCGCACTTCCTTGATTTGGCGCGAATGTCGAAATATACGGTAAACGAAAATAAAAAAATATGAAATGATATTTTAGATTTTAGTTCGTATTTTCTGAGGTGAATTTCCACTCAAGAATGGAACGGGTTGGAACGGAACAAGAATAATACTTTAATTTGATTGGCTATTCTGTAAATTATTCTTTTGTTTCATTCTTGAGTGAAAATTCAAATATGCTATTTACGATTCATTTCCCCAGTTCTTATAAGCGCATTTGTTTTCTCAATAATTTCACAATTTAGTAAATATGGAAATAACGGTCTCCGAGAAAAATTCATCCATCACCATAAATGCTTATATATACAGAAAAATATAAATAAACCCAATATTTACAAAAATAAATAATATTGTCGAAATCCAAAAAAAAAAATAATAAAATAAAAAATAACAATGCTGTTTTAAATTAATCTGATGAAAACGCAAACGTTAAATGCGAATGCAATCTAAGTCTTAAAAAATCGCGCTAAATTGTTATTGGTTATCGAGACAATATTTCAAAGACTATTGAATTATCGAGGTTACAAAATAAATAAACAAAACCACAACAATTTATGAAATTATCCAGAAGATTTTAAATATATTCGAATTTGTTTGCAAGTAATTGAATTTGTGTTTTCTTGTGGTTTTTATAAGCTATACGGAGGAGTGTATACCGAGGTGTGTTCACGCCAGCACCATGAGTAAATCTGTAAGACGATTGGCGACGTGTGATTGTTGTATTGATTTGTTGATATCGTGTTGTGCGTGAGGCCACGAACTGGTTAAAAACGTTCAATCTTGTACTTTCTGCAAGAAACTTCGTGGGAGATAATCCGTATGAGGTCGTCGATACTAAGAACCTGTTACGAGATATGATAAATTAGATGTCCCAACTAAATAAGTGGTGTTTAACTAACATGTCTTGCACATCTTCTTTCATATTCGAAGCATTCTAAAAAATAAACAAAACTGTAAAAAATAATACGCCAGCGCAGATAACACAACTACCACAGTACACATGCACAAATTTGAAGTTGAAAGGGATAGGAAAATATGTTCGAATAAACGAATGTTCGAATTTACCAGCACTAAACAAAGAGATTCGCAAAGCAAGGGATCAAGAAATTGGTTCGAAATAGATGATGTTCGAATTAACGTCATTCGTACTTCAAAGTTAATTTAAAAACACAACTAACCATTTCAGCTTTTTTGATTTCGTAATTAATCGATAAATTGAATGAAAATTGGACCAACACCCTACAAAAGAAAACGTCAAGAACTGTTGTCAAGAGATACATAAATCTAGTGTACATACATGACTTAAAAGCTCACCCTCAGAATATGCTGAGATTGTGGGCGGGACATACCGTTTCTATTACATAACGTATGTCCAGGCACTGTGTACTGGTACACAAATGGTCATTTGGAAAAAAAAAATTTATAATTAAAATTTTGCTGATGTCGGTAATTTTTGTGTGACGTCATCAAAACTTTCTAAGTATTAATACGAAACTGCTTCGACATAACTTAAAATTAAGTTATTTATAAATTCGAAAAACATATGAGCAGGCTTATTATCAAATTTTCTTTGGATTGATATGCGCAAAAAATCACTTCCGAGCGACATCTGTCGCTAGCGATGTCATTATGGAAACACCCGTCACTTGTCAATATTTTAATTTTTTACGATAACCCTAAAAAAATCGCCAAATTCAAGGCCAAAAAATCACGTACTTCGGGAATTGTTGAAACATGAGAGTGCAAAGTATCCCAGTATATAGATACATTGTGACGTCATAATAAAAACGCAGCAGTCACCACTTACCGTAACTCACATTTGATTTGGATCCAACCAGGACTCCGCATGTAAGAAAACGGATAGTACCTAAGAAAAGAAGGAGAGTCATAAAACCCTCTTCATCTCAGAGACATTTTATACTTCATAAATGTTAACGTATTTCTCGAAATGCATAACATGTGTTAAAGTTATTTTAATAAAGGAAGCTTACCATCGACTTAAAACATCATGGCAAGAACAAATTAACTCAAACCATAGATGAAGTGCTTGCTCACTGTGAAAACAAAACAAAAGTGTCATTTTATCTTTACGTGACAAACAAATAAACAAACAAACAACACGAATAAACAAACAAATAAACAGACAAACAGACAAACAAAATTTATAAATCTTACTTTAATCCATAACAAATCAACGATCGAAGCTAAACGAAAAAAATTAAACATGTATTTCATCAAACTAATCAAAATGACCTTCTGCAACACACACACAAAGAAAAGTAAGAAAAGTCTAGAAAACGTTTAGACGAGATGAGCTTCTAGTGAAAGTTTAGAGGAAGTAGCAGTTATTTCGTGTTAGAACTTGTGTTGCTAATTCATTGTTGCTTATTAAAAATATACGTTAACTCTTTGTGAACAATCAGTTTTTGGCGGCAACTCACTTTAACATCCATATCGGCTTTGATTTCATCATGACTTGTATTGATTGCTTGCACGGCCTGTAAGTGGATACATAAAAAAATATAATTCAACTACCACAAAATATTTTCCATATTCGTAGTAAGCAAAACAAGAGATAAACAAAAAAACGAAAACAAAAACAAAAACAAAAACAAAAACAACACAACACAGCACAGCACAGCACAGCACAGCACAGCACAGCACAGCACAGCACAGCACAGCACAGCACAGCACAGCACAGCACAGCACAGCACAACAACCGAAAAAACAAAACAAAAACAAAAACAAAAAAGCACAGCACAGCACAGCACAACAACCGAAAAAACAAAAACAAAAACAACAAAAACAACAAAAACAAAAAACAAAAAACAAAAAACAAAAAACAAAAAACAAAAAAAAAAACAAAAAAAAAACAACAAAAAAAAAAAACAAAAAACAAAAAACAAAAACAAAAACAAAAACAAAAACAAAAACAAAAAACAAAACAAAACAAAAACAAAAAAAAATAAAAAACAAAAAATAAAAATAAAAACAACAAAAATAAAACAACAAAATCAAAAACAACAAAACAACAAAACAACAAAAAACAAAAAAATAAACAAAAACAAAACAAAACAACAAAAACAAAACAAAACAAAAATAAACAACAAAAAATAAAAATAAAAACAACAAAAATAAAACAACAAAATCAAAACAACAAAACAACAAAACAACAAAACAACAAAAAACAAAAAAACAAAAAAATAAACAAAAACAAAAACAAAAACAACACAACACAGCACAGCACAGCACAGCACAGCACAGCACAGCACAGCACAGCACAGCACAGCACAGCACAGCACAGCACAGCACAGCACAGCACAGCACAGCACAGCACAGCACAACAACCGAAAAAACAAAACAAAAACAAAAACAAAAAAGCACAGCACAGCACAGCACAACAACCGAAAAAACAAAAACAAAAACAACAAAAACAACAAAAACAAAAAAACAAAAAACAAAAACAAAAAACAAAAACAAAAAACAAAAAAAAAACAAAAAAAAACAACAAAAAACAAAAACAAAAAACAAAAACAAAAACAAAAACAAAAAACAAAAACAAAAAACAAAACAAAAACAAAAAAAAAATAAAAAACAAAAAATAAAAATAAAAACAACAAAAATAAAACAACAAATCAAAAACAACAAAACAACAAACAACAAAAAAACAAAAAAATAAACAAAAACAAAACAAAACAACAAAAACAAAACAAAACAAAAATAAACAACAAAAAATAAAAATAAAAACAACAAAAATAAAACAACAAAATCAAAAACAACAAAACAACAAAACAACAAAACAACAAAAAACAAAAAAACAAAAAAATAAACAAAAACAAAACAACAAAAACAAAAACAACAAAAACAAAAACAACAAAAACAAAAAACAAAAAACAAAAAACAAAAAACAAAAAACAAAAAACAAAAAACAAAAAACAAAAAACAAAAAACAAAAAACAAAAACAAAAACAAAAACAAAAACAAAAACAAAAACAAAAACAAAAACAAAAGAAAAACAAAACAAAAATAAACAACAAAAAATAAAAATAAAAACAACAAAAATAAAACAACAAAATCAAAAACAACAAAACAACAAAAAAACAAAAAAATAAACAAAAACAAAACAAAACAACAAAAACAAAACAAAACAAAAATAAACAACAAAAAATAAAAATAAAAACAACAAAAATAAAACAACAAAATCAAAAACAACAAAACAACAAAACAACAAAAAAACAAACAAAAACAAAACAAAACAACAAAAACTGAACATAAAAAACAACTTCAATACTATTCAAAATACATATGTGACGCAATCTTACCCGGTACAGGAGTTCTTCCGGTGCTAAAACTTTACCGTCTTCATCAAGTCTAAAGAAATCAAAAAAGGAGTTGGAAGTTGATTAAAATCGAAAAAATCTACTGAATAAAAAAAAAATCCAGTCAATCTGTGCCATCTAATAAACTGACCGTTGCTATAATTATAATTCAATGTTTTGATTGGTCGAATGAAACAACTCACTTGTAGGTCTTGCACAGTACTAATCTTGAATACACAGACTGGAAATCTTTCAACACTGTTTGCTTGCTGACCTGTGAATAAAAAGCATCTCAACCTTGACCCCTTCTCTGGAGTTCACGAAATGTGTTACATTAAATAAAAAAATATTCATTTTTGGCCTGACATTTGCTGAGGAAATTCTCATCGTGTGTAAAAAACAACGTTTATTTGACATCAATTATATTTCTAACAACATTTTGCTAATATTTCTCGTTTTTTCCTGACATTTTGGCAATATTTTGAAAATTCTTTAAAATTCCTCATGTTCTTGAAAAAGCAGACACTTCGCCATGTCAATTTTTTTTTAAATAAAAATAGTTGATTTGCAGTTTTAGATGTTTATTTTTCAGTGCACGAAGTTTCAATTTTGATATGCTGACTTTTTAGATATCAGAAAATTGTGATGAAACACAACAGATGCAAGTGATTGCCTAACAAAAAGCAAAATAGGCTAATCCTTGGTCATATTTTTTTCGTGTGACTTTCGCGGATCGCAAATTTCACGTGTATTAAATTTCGAATGAGACCCATCCACCCCGCATAGAAAATTTTATTAAATTATCATTCTTGAAATGATCCATGAAATGATAAATGAAAAATTCAAGATAAATGTCTTAATTTTTGCTCTTATAGCATATGAATAATCCAATCCATGTTTGATCTCATAAACGTCCATACCTCTTCAATGCACATCCAAGGGTGCAGATGACCGTGTAAAGTTGAATGTTTTAAACCATGCTCCAGAACGCGACGTAAAGCGTGATACAGCCTGAAGAAGAGACATTATTAATATCCCAGATTATAAGTCATTCATTTATTACATTAATGTCATTAATTTTCGCGGACAGGGACTTTCGTTAATAGTTTCGCAAAATTTTCGCGAAATTTTATAGAAATCGCGCGAATATATTTTCACAAATAGATCGAGTTCAAATATTCTGCTGAATTTTTTTTCTCGCGAAAATGACTTTTTGGTAACTAAGCACAGCCAGGAGATGTTTTTAAAAACCATGACTCATATTAAACGGACACTGACCAGTTTTGATGTTGTACTGTTAAATACAAAGCCGATGTTAAAAGTACAGACCGAGTTTGTGATTTTGATACTTCTGGAATACAAAATCGTTCGATTTTAAACTTTTGTAAGTTCACAAAACAAATTTGAATCATTGTTTACAACTTTTATATTTTCTTGTATGCTATGGAAATCTGTTTTTTATTTGTTTACGTTTTGGTACCATTTTAATAATCGCTTCCCAAGCCGGTTAGCATGACTCTACAAAGCCCTGTTAAAATAAGCTGTAAACCAATCAAATCATCGCATTCTTGCATACTAACCGCTCTTTTGTATCAGTCTGGTAATAATTGGAAATTAATAAATACTTCATATTCAGTTTTAGGTAAAAAAAAATTTTCATCAGAATAATATCGCAAATCGATTACGAAAACATTCGTGAATTTTTGCGAATAAAATGTAGATTCGCGAAATTCACGGAAAATTTTGGCAATTAAGTACTCTAAGGCCGAACGGGTTATTGTAACCTTTAATCTTAAGACACACAAACTTTAGGTCCAAATTTTTGGGGGTAACGACTCTCCTAGCCACAGGGTAACTGCATCACTTAAATAATTGAATTGACTCACTTTCCTCTCACTAGATCATTGACAGCTTCTGAAACAGTATCATCACCAGCAGAAGCATACTTAAAATAAAAAAATGACATAAAGAGAATAATAATATAAGATTTAAAAGGAAGCAAAAGACACCTATAAATATGTTTATTACCTCCTTACTGCGCTCATCCAAAACTTCAACGAATTTAGCAGGAAACCAACCTATGAAAGAGTTGTATGTCAGTTGCTTGTGTATATGACTTCGCATGGACAATTTTGTATATATAGTTTTTATATCTCTTTTTGCCTGATTTAAAGTTATGAGAGTACTAAGAATAAATAAGCAAGGTTAAGCAAATTCTTCCAAGCAAATTCACAAGGACTCTCGCGTGAGGCGGCAAACGTCAAAGTAAGTTTTAACGTCATTACGTCGCAAGTCGGCAAAATAATCGAAATTTGATAGAAGACACATGTTTTTTTCGTGTATCAACAAAGTCGCTGGAAACACAAACAGGGGTATGGCGACTGTAAACCCGTATAGCTCAACTTGATACTTGATAGCTCAGACCTTTCATAAAGTAACGCCCCCTGAGCAATAACGTCAAAATCGGATTAAATCGGAAACACTTGTAAACGAAAAACCATTTCAATATAGCGGAGAAGTAATTAAACCAGCAAAAACACGAATTTTATAGTTAAATTTTTGAGTTACGATACGTATTTGCGAAATGAATGTTTTTTCTGCAATACTAACATGTCATGAAGTTTGAAGTTAACTTATTAAGGAGTGGGAGGTCAGCTTTATACTAATATACTAGCTGGCTACTTTTTGCAACCGACCCTTCTAGTTAGCTTTCTATGCGAGATGTGTAACATAGTCAAAATTTGTTTTTACCCCTCAGTCCGTTAAGTTCTCCTATCCAACAATGTTCATCCTTCTGTGAAATGATCTACAATAGATAGTATGCATGCACAAAAACAATTTTGTGATGAGTCTCTCGATTTAATTTAGTAAGTGTGATCATGGTCAACTTACAGTAATCAGATCATTTTTACGAAAGCCGAGCTCGTCATCTTCGTGTCTTTCAAAATCAATCAATGCCTTCGCTCTTCGCTGTTTAGTTCTAGAAATGTACGTAATGTTTACCAATCTTATCTACCCAGGCCGACCTATACAACCTTAACTTTTCCGTTTAGTTCCGTTTCACACTACCATGTGGAGAAAATTACAGCTTTGATGGAAACAAGTACGTCAGAAAAATGCATAGCGATGCATGTTTACAACATTGGTAAGCACTGGAGTTGCGCTTTACTCGAAGAAGATTCGAACTTGTCGTTACTCGAAATAACTTATCACAACTCGATTTTTTTAATGTCTCTATTTTAAAATTTAAAATAAATTGACTTGACAAAAATATCTCACCTTGCGATGTTCACATAATTTTCATAATCAACTGTGTGAGAATCCGCAGAATAGTCTGGGATCAAATCCTAAATAAACTTATATTATAGTACTGGGTGAACAAGGCTAAAAAGGGAGGACTAAATCAGCAAGGAAAGAACTGAATAAAAACAGTAAAACAAACAGATGGAAGGAAGAAAGGAACATGCATAAAAGCAAACAAACAAAGAAATAAAAAAAAAATAAAAAAAATAATAAAAATTAGAAGTACATACTGCTTTTGTTCCTTTGTAATTAAAATGTCTTGCTAGAAGTAAAATCGATTCTCTCAAGTCAGATACGATTTCTACAAAAGAAGAGAAAGAAAAATGAAGTCGGTACCAAGTATTTGCATGACAAAAAGTTAAGTTCACATATGAGGTGTGGTATTTTTGTACCTGTTTGAAGAACGTTTTTTGCTTTCATCGTCACAGCATGGTTACGTTTTTCTGAAAATAAAACAAGAGCCTTATGGCGCGAACACGGTCGCAAGATGCCGGATCGAGTGTCCTCGAATTCTCTGTAGTGTAATGAGTTATCACACGTCAAAAAAAAAAAGAGAAAAACTTTAAAAAAGTTAGAAAAATGTTTCATTTAGGGGCTGATTACATGGAGAATTTCAGCCCGGGTCGAAATTTCAACTTGGGGCAGGGCTGAAAAATGTTTTGCTATTACATGGAGATCGAGCACATGCGCATGGTTGTTTTCAACCCTGGTTAAAAATGATTTTGCGATTATATGACATTTCCGCCCCGGGGGGGGGGGGGGGGGGATCCTAGCCCGGTTAGTTAGCTCTACCCAAGTTGAAATCGATTTAATCGATCCCATTTTATGTTTGGGGACATTGCTGGAAAAAAATGTGCTTGTTGTAGTTTATACGCCATTTGTTTTACTACCGTACCGTCACCAGGTCATTGGAATATTGATGGCTTAGATTTTATTGTTAAAGAAGGAGACACATTATACACATCCTTGAATAAGAACACATACCTAATGGTCTCAATTTTGCCACAAAATATTTTACTGTTTGGATCTGACATGGAGAATTTAAGCCCGGGCTGAAATTTCAACTTGGGTAGAGCTAACTAACCGGGCTAGGATTTTCCCCCCGGGGCGGAAATGTCATATAATCGCAAAATCATTTTTAACCAGGGTTGAAAACAACCATGCGCATGTGCTCGATCTCCATATAATAGCAAAACATTTTTCAGCCCCGCCCCGAGTTGAAATTTCGACCCGGGCTGAAATTCTCCATGTAATCAGCCCCTAAATTGGGTAATCTTGTCAAAATACATGATTAAAAATATAAACTAATAAATTATAGCTAGCTGTAGCTAGCTAGGTGCGCGAATAAAGTTGCACAAGCTTTTTTTATACTATCAGATGTTCTAGTATTTTATAGTGCGAATAAGCTGTACAAGCTTTCTACTATCAGGTGTTCTAGTATTTATGGTGCGATTAAGCTGCGCTGACTCTAAAGGTGCAAAAGATAGATAGCTAGATAGTAGCTAGCTATAAAACCTTGAAAAAATAATAATAAGCAGTAGCTAATTGGATCTAGCTACTGCAAATAGTTGGTACCTACAAAAATAAAATAGATAGCTAGTTAGCTAAAAAAAAACACGTTTAAAAAAAGCATAAGAAACAAAATGAATAGACACAGACCAACAGAATCCGAATCAAAATTTGAAGTCACGTTGTTTTGTGTGTTTTTTTTGTGTGTTTATTTTGTGATCTGACTCACGCACTTTAAATTCCATAATACACATAGAAAACGTAAACATAGTAAACGTTCGACCAATGATTCAGCATGTAGCCTCGACCCTGCTAAAAGCTAAAACACAGGCTACATCCCATTTCGTGCGTCGTAGTTGTAGGAGTTGTCTGATGATTTTAAACACGATTGTGCACTGCGTTGCAACCGTGAAATAGTAAATAAATAAATAAATGAATAAATAATACAGTGTTTAAAGAATTACTCAAGACACCCAATTTTTTAAATATTTGTTTCGTAAACTTTTGATCTGTTACATACCAAACACCTGTCTCGTTTACTTCAAAACCACTTAGACAATGAAAACAATTTGTCTCACTTACTGCGAGATGTTCCACATAGCAGCATATTGTTTTCGTACAACGATGAACCAATCTCATACGCAAGATGTAACCAGGACTTTTTCAATGGCAAATGTGTACGTCTTTGGATCTGCAAAAAAATAGCAAACAGCTTTTTATATTAAATTGACATTTTGTTAAAAAGAGGATAACTGTTTCTTTATTCCAAACTTGTTAAAAGCCTGGTCAAATATTTTATATCAATAGGTGTACTCTACCTGTGTGTGCGCAAAGCCAAAGTCGTGTTACGGCAGGCACAAAATACTTACGCATAAAATAGCAAACGCGACATATTTTATCGATTTTGCTGTAACACTTCGCTGAGAAAATCACTACTTTGTGCTAGAAATGCATGAAATAACGAAATATGCACAACAAGAAAAAACGTGGATTTTTACACAAGTTTACGACTAGGTTTCTCTGTATTAGTAATAGCCGTATTCTAACTGTCTGTCCGCAAGAAAAACGCTGTGCTACGGAAACACGAAATGCGATATTTAAAGGATTGGCGACATAGTGGAATTTTCCGTGGGTCAACAACTAGTATATAATAATAGCCATATTCTGTCTGTCTGTGCACATGGCGCGAATTCCTGCAGTCTTTTTACGGACTGTTGACTAGTAAACAATAATTTTGCTAACTTCCAATAAGGAAATAACTGGTTGTTATTTAAAAAATGCTTACAGGTGTTGGAATGTTATTATTTTCTTGTTGATTGCTTGCTTCAGCTAGCAAGTATGCAAAGTGCTTCTTCCGATGTGTGTCGAGTATAACATTTGTCAGTGAAGCAGAAGCCTTGTTAGCATTCTGAAAGCAAATGGTGACATAAGGTGATGTAAAATAAATAGTTTCAACATTTTCATAGAGTTTTTAAGCAAAGTTGTAAATGATGGAGGATTTTTTTATAAGAACAAACAACACACTGCACACAGTTCTAACAAACAATGCACAGGTTGCTAAGGTGTTACCCTAAACATAAAAAACAGAGACAAATAAAAAGTGCAAACCTTTAGCAATTCCGCAAAGTCAGATATTTCACCAGGTAAATCAGATAAAAGGTTGAATATCTGAGCTGAGTTTTCCATGGTCAATAGAGATTTTTCCTAGTGAAGTAAAGAAAAAAAAGTCTGATCCATGACAAAATGCAAACAAGACTAAATTACGTAAAAACTGCCTAATTAGTTATTAGGGTTCAATTAAGGTTACTAAGGTAAAATAACAACCACTATAGCTTGCGTTTTAAAACTAGCCTTCAGAATTATTATTTCCATTATTCTAATCCTTCATATTTATGAATGTTTATTAATATGAGCTGTTTGTGGGTATTTCAAATTGTCACTAACTGTCTCAGTAGTTTTTGTCAGATTACAGTAAGAACAAAATGAATTCCTTAAATGTTACTTAAATTACTTTAATAAGCACAGATTACTAACAAGGTCTATTTCAACTAAAGCTGTATAAGGTTAGTAACCTTGAAGATAATTAAGATCATATGAAGCTTTATGAAAAAGGCTTCAATCACACTCTCCAGAAAAGGGTTAATACAATCTATTCACAACACTTTACTATTAGACTGTTGGTTTGTATAAATGCAGAAGTAATAAAAATGTGTCCCGGTCTATCAATGGGGATATCGATCTCTCTTGCTCATCCAAAGACGCGCCCAATTCTGAGAAACTAGCTGAGCCATTAATTGCTCCCCAACAAAAAGTTTGTCTGGCTGAGCAATATCAATTCATCTCACATGGAACTCAATGTTATCTTAGCAGTAATAAATAACCAACGTACAAAGAAACCAATTGATGCATTTCATACCTTGTACTTGATCATGCCTAGTGTTAGCTTAAATAATGCGATTGATCCTTCATAGAAGAATATATCCCAAGCACGCAACAAAACCTAAAACGAAAATTAAAAGAACATTAAAGAAACGTTTAGATGTATGAAAAAACAAATAGTTGCAAATAGTATTAATCAAGAATACCTGATGTTGCAATACACTTGCCATTGCAGTAAGAAACCAATGTAATGTGATCAATGAAAGTTCTAAAATTATAACGATTGATTGGTACTTTTATAGTTCTTACTGATTGGTGCTGTCAGACTCAATGATTTATAAAAGGTTCCTTATTTGATTTCACAAATTGTTTTACCTATATCGTGTTCTTTCATCATCTCATCAACAGATGGAATATAATTTGCAATCAGTTGACGTAAGACACGCTGATCAACCTATGAAGGAATTATATGTCGTTTTAATTTTCATACAACAGAAATTAGCAGATCAGTTATAATTTTCACAATATTATATTTTGTTAGATAGCCTTTGTTTGTCTTGATAAATATTCTCTAGTCATGCTGCAAGAGACTACTGGTAACAGAAATTATCTTCAATAAGAATATTTCCACATGTTTTTAATAGGTGTATAATTTATATAATTTGCTTACAAATTTTAAAGAGAAGTAGGCTATCAGAAGTGGGTGTTTTTACAGTACAGTCCTATCCGCAATTCATTGTATATTTCTAAACCATACAAAGTCTAATTTTTAATGCAGAATAAACATCAAACTAAAAGTCACCGAAAAACTTAGAATTTAAGACTGGATTTAAAGAACTTGAAGAGCAACCTTTTCTAAATAAATATCCAACTAAAATTCGACGAAAAAGTAGTATTAAAGACTGGATTTAAAAAAAAATATGAAAATATGCAAAAGATAATGCGATATGGCTGTAAAACCATGATAAGGTTCCCTGCTACCTCTTCTACCTTTAAACAACCAAGAACAATACCAACCTGCACACCAATAAGTGTTACTGAATAATACGAAGCTGGAAGAAGATCCTCAATTATAGAAACCATCATCCAAAAAGTAGTCTCTTCTTCAAGAAACAGAAGTAAGGAAGCTGCTATCTAAATGAAGAAGTAAAAATTTGAAAATCAACTTAAGATTAGGAAACACCTTTTATTGTACGAAAATAGAGGCAATAAAAATGGAAATGCACAGAAATTATTATTTAATTTTGTAATTGTAATTATGTAATTATCATCATTCATCATCATTCTCGGCTTAACGTCCGTTTTCCATGCTAGCATGGGTTGGACGGGGTATATTAATGACCCTCTTCCAATCTGATCTAGACTGTGTTAGATCTAAACTCAACTTCCTCTGTATCAAGTCTGTCCTTATAACCTCCTGCCAAGTCTTTCTCAGTCTGCCTCTGGGCTTTGCCCCAGGAACTATCAAGTCTCTACACTTTCTTACCCAATTATCCTCCTCCATTCTTTCCAAGTGCCCCAGCCAATTCAATCTTTTTATCTGGATAACATCTTTAATTCTACGGAGACTTAGCCTGCTTCTTAGCTCATCTGAACTCTTTCTGTCTCTCAGACTGGCGTTACACATCCACCTAACCATTCTCATATCATTCCTTTCTAAACGGTCAAGATCTTCCTGCTTCACTGCCCATGTCTCACTACCGTACAACATAACACTTCTTATCTAAATTTTAAGCTTGGTTCCCACTGGACACATTCTTTGTGGCGTGTGTCTATGATGTCTATGGAGTTAAGGCTAACACACACATATCTTAATGCCCTAGAGTTAAAGGAGGAACGTTAAGTGCTAAAGGAAAACATATTACAATGCCTTAACATCTTTTCATTCTTAAATCTTTTGCTTTCCTGCATGCTTTTCTTTAAATTGAATTTTCGAATACATGGTGTAAATAACATTCTTAGCAAGTTTTCTTACCAACATTTGAAATAAGCTTAACACTGTGGTTTTAGAGAGTTTTAAAACTAGAAAATTTTAAGGGGTGTGAAGACAAGGTGCGGGGAAACAAGCTTTTAAACATAGTATCCACTATGTTTATCAAATTTATCATCCATACAGTTTCATTGTGGATTTACTTACCATTCCCATTCCTTGACAGTAACCAATGTCTGGATACAACCAAGCAATTCCCTCCAGTATTCTTTGAAGTTTCTTCACACCAATGCTGTCCATGTTTTGAAAACACGCATTACTTGGCATTGTTCGACACAAGTCCTAAAGGGTTAGGTAATAAAATATTATTTACTACAGAGCTTATCACTTTATATTAGAAGGTAGTTTAGTGTAAGAAATTTTTGTGGGGATGGATAAAAATTTTAGAGAAAAATGAAGGCCATGTGAAAAAAAACTTTTGCTAAACCGTAAGGTTAAATCTCTTAGAAAACCTTCTTTTTCTCAAATTTTGCCAACAAATAAAATTAAAAAATTTTGAAGATCAGATTTGTATAGCAATTCTGTGCAGTAATTTCTTTGTTCGTTTTAAAAGAAAAGAAATTCCTGAAAATTTTTTTTTTAAATCAATTTGCAAAACTAAATCCTTGTGGAATTTATCAAATTATTTGCCAATTTCAAGCTGATGCTAAATACATTAAATTTCTTATATCTATGTATGATGCGAAATGTAAGATTTAAACTAACAAATAAGATGAAAAAAAATGAAGAAATAAAAAAACATTAAACCTTTTCAATTTGACTTGATATTAAAGTGTTGTCAGATTGTGATTTCTTTGTAATTCTCTAAAAAAAAAAAATAATAAATATACTCATCATCTTCAAACTTGTTACACCGTGTATGTTACATAATAGTGAAGCATTGATTAAATATTTGCTATCAAATACCTACCTTGTAAGACATATCAGCTTCTCTTTTCTTACGAAAAGCACCTGCAAGCCTTGGCCATAACTGAAAATTGAAGTGAAGTGTGTTAAATAAAATAGAAAAAATCGAGGAAAGATTGCACAATTCTTGAGATCTGATGGAAATTGTAATCACGCTTGAGGAGTTTTTTATAAGTGATCTGTATGTTAATACACTAATGATGATTCGTAAATGTAAATTGTAAAGTAGTTGCACAAATCAATTTTGTAAAGTAATTTTGAATGACAGGAATTTAATTTAGAAACGAAAAATGTTAAGGGTCTGAATTGGAAAGTTAAAGTCGGTTTGCAAAAATGTAATCACTGCAATGAAGTAAATAAACTTCCAGCTGTGATCTTGGGGCGCTGTAGACCACTTGCCATTGATTCATTGTTGCAGTTACAACTTAAGTATATGCCAATAAAAAGAATGTATTAATTTCCTTTATCGACATAATGTTTTCCAAGCAAAACAGAAGAACTAGACAGAAAAAACGATTGAACACTGTCACTTAGCATCACCATTAAGACAAGGGAAAGAGAAAGCAATGGAAATATTTAATTCGCAATTTTTTAAAAATTTCCTTCGAAAATTGATTCATAAAAACAGAATTTAGGTTTGTAAATTGCGAAATGCGATATGCTAATTCGACCCCTGTTTGCTGCAATAGAAAGAAAAACATTTTTTGCAATAGAAATATAATTTTTTGTTCTTTCTTGCAAACTCTGATAAAGATAATGAGTAAAATCTGGATTTTCGTAACTTTTTTGACAAGACAGGATTTAACCAAACTGAAATCACATCTCAGGCCCCATTACGAGTTTATTATTAATGTGCAAAAGCTAACATACATATACACGCATGCTGTGTGGTATTCCGGCATATATCAGCTCTGTTAATTTATCTGTCCTTTCCAGACAATCTGACACCTACAGAAATGAATTACAAATATATATATATAATTACAGAATTAGGTAATATAAGACAAAGAAAACCAGGAAGTTTTTACGTTAATTCAGCATTCAGAAAATGCAAAAAAGGTTGTTTCCAAATTGGAAGAAGAAATTTAAAAACAAGAATAGAAAAGCAGAAAAACGTAAAAAAGTTTAAAATGAGCTGAGCATACTTACCACATCCCATGTCAAATCGCCAACAAATTTCTTTTGAGTTGATTCTATGTAGGCAACCCATTTTAATTTCAACGAAGGATCTTCTGAGGTTGCATAAGAACATGGATCTGGGTCTTCAGTATCCCCACCTGCAAAATAATTTGTAATGCTATCTTAAATGATGGTAGATGAAAAATAAAGAAAACAGACAAAAACATTCACAATGATGTCTTGAATGTTATTTAATTTTATGCATTGCTGCTTGCTGCATTGTTGGTCTCTTCATTTAGTTTATATAAAAAATCTGTTCCTAATGAAATCTAAAAAATTGATGTTTAATAAATTTAAACAAAATAATTCAGTGCTTACTTCTGTCTATTCTAAATCCAAACTCATCATAATCACATTCGGGATGCACGCCTGAATCCTCTGTCTAAAGCAAGTAAAATTTACAACCACATCATGTGAGTAACTTGAAATGAATTACATGGTTGGTTGCCACACTTCATAGAATCAAATGGGAGGAGATTTGAGGACTTTCGATAAGAATTTTTAGGCTTTTAGAGAAGATAATGGTATTTTCACATAAACGTTTGAGATGTGGCTAGTGAAAAAATCCACAGGTTCATTTTTACCTGAGGACTATTTCCGAAGAAATTGAGAATATTTTGGATGAAATTTTAAAAGTAAAAGTAAAAATATTATATATATAATATAATAATAATATTAATAATATAATATATATAATATATAAATTTTTAAATTTATAATATGTGACAAATCAAATGGTTTTGTAAAAAGAAAATGGAGGAGTTTTGAGGAGGCGTAGCAACCCTGAATTATTATTACTGCAAGTTAAACAAAATGGTATGTCCAAAAGCATTTTATAAATTATGTCAACAAACATATCTTTTTATTAAAACAAGTAATAGTTGTTGGGTAATTACAAATGTGTTGTTCCTCTACTCAAATTTTCCACACAAGTTCAATGGTGTACCACATATGTGTTGTTCTTGAACAACTCATATATGAATCCTGTGTAGTATGCAATTAATAGTAAGTAATAGATTAATTTAAGCCTAACTAAGGAGTGTAAGTGCATGCTATATAGTAAGGAATAGATGTTATAGTTTGTTTTCTTGATGAAAGTTGGTTAGAGACTTATCAGAAACAAAACTAACCTGTTGGATTTGTCCCAAAATGTCCTGTGGCCACATGCTTGATATTAACGCTGAGAATGGTCCCCCAGGTACAGGCGCATGTTGGGACTGATATGAAACAGGTGAGGAAGGAGATGGTGTACCTAATTCACTGCCAACGAAAACACTAGTTGGTGGACCCCAATCAGTTCCGTTGTTTTCATCTTCTGATTCATCATCTGAGGAATCCCCTGCAACCATTGGTGCTGAAAAGACAGAAGATGTAAAATGATTTATAAATGAAAACCAGATGCTATAAATATGGCAATAACAGCAAAGAAATAATGCTTATCCTAACATATCAACATGCATCTGATCAAGTGTGAGAGCATATTTACTGTTCCGTAACGAAAAAAAGTTACCAAGTATATTTGCAAATCCAATAGCAGCTGACATAAACATTGAAATTTTAAAATCTTCCATATCAGCAATAAATGAAAAAACAGTTGCAAACAACAACAATTCATGATTGATTGCCCATACACAAACACGCACTTAAGCTGATTTTTGTCATCAGCTGAAGGATAATTCACATGCCAAAGCTCTGAGAAGGGATAATGTACTAAGGGATTTAAGTGTGGCCCAAAAAGATCATTAATACCTTAAGGGAAGAATTTTAACGGAAAGAAAACTGGCAGATTTTGCAGTTTTACCAGTTTTGGCTAAAATCTGTCGAATTAAATTTTTTTTCACTGCTAGCCAAATTAAATTTTTGCCAAAGTTATTCATGTTCGCTCTTCTCTGAATTAAATTCCACTACATTTAATATTTTTCTGTCATCCATCAAATTAAATTCCACCAAATTTACTTTTCACCAAATTTATTCATAATACAAGATCCCACATTGTCACGATCTGAATTTTTAACTGTATACAGACAAGTCACACACCTAGTCAATTAATTTAGCAACTATAATGTAAACTTAAATTATGGAAATTAGAATCTAGTAATGGTATTAATCCTGTGTGTACAAGGCTAGTGGCAAATCATGTAAATCATTATTACTAATATCTTTTAGTTATGTTATTTTAGTTACTAAAGTTTAATAATGTTGTGTTACCTTGTAAATTTCTTAAAAATCAAGCATTACAAAGATTAAACATTGTTGTTTTTTCCATAAAACCCTTAAAATAGATTGTGTAAAGCCTAAATATGCTTTCTTATGATATCATCAGGAGATGAATTTGTGAAACTGGAACATTTACTACAACAACATTAAAACTAAATATTATGGTATTTTATTAAGCTAAAATATTATGGTATTTTATTAAGTGAGGCCAAAAGTAAAAACAAACTTTTTTCATATGCTTGTCAATAAAAACAGCTAAAAAAGCCCAGTGCTTGGGATATACTAGTTGAATCTAATTGAACCTAACATCATGATAGCATAATTTTGATGTTGCTTAAAAAGCACATGCTGGTAAAAAATTTATTATCACCTTACATGAGTGATTCTCACTGCAAAAGTGATTTTTTAATGTGAAGGCCTGAAGGGTTATTTTTAAACTTTCTTATTTTTTATATAACATTTATACCATACATAGTACCCTTAAAAAAGACATGTGCCAAAATTATTAGAAAGAATGAGAAATGTGATATTGACACTATAATATATATTGTACAGGTCATAACATGTTGGTACACATATAGCCTGTACACATAATATGTGATGCTATATATGTGGTGTTTCTAAATCATTTACAGTAGATGTAGTAGCAATTCCTAATTTCTAATAATAAACATTATTTTCTCTCCTGGACCTTGCAGTGTTGACAGCCCTGAAAATATATATTATTGAATGATTTGATATATACCACTCTTCCACAATATGATTCATTATTTTCTATTTTTTTATATTAATAAGAAAATACGCTCTAAATGTAGATATATTTAAACATTGTTTTACAAACACATAAGAATAGAAACTACCTTTAACTAACACATCAACTTTTTGATAGAGCAAGGAATTCATAATGGTAGTTCTTGCTGTCATTTTTAAAGAAATAAAAGATACTAGCCACACACTCATAAGGATGCATTTAAGTTACTTAAGCAATATCTGAAACATTATTTTCCAATGAAGTATAAAAACAATAGAATATTAATATGTACACATGCAAGACAGGTGGTTAAACAAAGATGGTAGTAAAACAGTTACCATGGCTACCAAAAAACCAAGGAAAAGCATTTTTACAAACTTTTTGTTTGCTCCTCTGTTATACATAAATATCTAAAATTCTTACTTTGTAATCATACTTTGTAATAAAAATTTTGATTCAAACTTTCAAAAACGGGAACACACAAAAATTATCAAGTTTGATGAAAAGAAAAAACATCTTCTCACAATGTTTATAGGGTATGCATTTATTTACTTGCTGTATCAAATATATGGTATAATATTATAAGTGGTTAACCCATGGAAAATACACTGGTCAGTCGTCCTTTAAATTCCACATTGTTTTGTGTTCCCCTTCGTATAACTTTTATCATCGGACTGAATACAAGTATTATATATTATAGAGGTTACACGTTTTTTGTATACAACAAAGAGAGAAAATGATCTAATTCTAGAAGTTTGTTACCCTTTGGTGCAATTTTATTTCCAAAAGATAATATGGGTTTCTTAATAAGCAAAGTAATTTTTTATCAAAATGGATATGTCTAGCTATGTACAAATGACAAATCGACAAAATCGTGCGGCCGTCCTTTATGGGTGAGAATGAAAAGAGAATGAAATTTGATGACGTTAGCAGCGCATATGCAAAATTTTGTTTGAGAAATTTGTTAACTGTTACATCGATTGTTAAGAGTTTCAAACTCTGATCAAAATAATGTATAGGATCATATGCTTTCAACAAATGGTAAGGAGATATAAGGGCTTAAAAATTTTGCTGAAGTCAGCATAGACACACCAATAAACGAGATTTTCTTAGAAATTTGTTTATATGCTGCCATTGTGTATAGCTTAAAATCAAAAAAATGCATAGGATCATATATATGCTTTTGCGAAACAGTTGAAGAGAAATTGGGGTTTAAACATTTTTGATGACCAGCCTTTGTTCCTTTTTGGGTTCCAGGTGGACCCTAGTTACCAGCGCAGTAAACAAGAACAGACGTCATCAGCTCGTTTCTAAGATATTCGGCCTCAAAGTTACAAGTACATTGTAATGCAGGCTGCGTTATATGAAAAACACAGGTGTGTGGTACGTTAGGGGCCTAAAATAAGTTTTTGATGCGTGATTGATCACTCACCTTAGTAAGGCGTGTGATGGTGAGTGAACATGAAAAGGCCTAAAAATAAGCATGTAATCATGTAATGTACATGGAAAACATTTTGCCCACACAAAAGAGAACATGCCATCGAAATGCTGTTGTTGTTAATAACAGATCCTTTACTCATCAAGTTGGGCATCCTTAGAAAGTTCTAAACCCTCTCAATCTTGTTCCGTAACGCCACTGACTGATGTGTCTGTGGTAAGAACTTAGGCATCGCCACTTCAAACCTGAATGAAAAATTGCGTCTGCTCAAGTTTCTCAACATCGAAAAGTTAGATAAGAGGACCATTAGTTTCAGTCAGACCTGCACTTTTGGCAACCTTCACAACTGTAGTAAAATTTTGCAAGTCTCTCATGTTCTTTTCTTTTTATATTTCTGCGTGAATTTGATTTCTAAGAAAGAATACTTGCTACTGTTTTATTTAGGAGTGCGATTGTTCATGCACCTAAAATTAAATTGGTATTTTAGGCACGCAATTTTTCACTTGTCTAACACATTTTAGGAGTGTGCCAAGGGCCGCGCGTGCGATCGCGCACCTAATTTGATACGGCCTGGTGATCAGGTAATTCCATAAAGAAAACAACACTATATAAATTGCACGCGTGAAGAGAATTGGCGTGTGCGATTTTTATTTATTTTGTAATTCACTTTATAGAGCCCCTAAGTGGAGTAAAAGTGTTAAAAATATAAACAAATCATATTTCTTCATCATAAGAAGTAAGCTATAGCAAATATATACTACAGGATTACATTAAAACAGTGAACGAAGAGAGAGGCTGTGTTGTACCACGTATTTACTTTGATGGTGTACCATTTTGTTTGCAGTGTCAATCCGTCCCTCAACCTGGTCCCACACAATCTTTTCACCAGGGGTTATTTTTTCTTCATAACCGTTGTAAAACAACAGGTCATTTATTTTCTTTTGGATTTTGAAGCCATTTTTCGCATGTGTTTTAACAAGTAAAGTTTCAAATGTTTTTTTTACCGAAATGAGACTGTATGGAAGATTTATTTTAGTAGCATGTGTTAACATTGTATTAAAAATAATACAGGTCCCTCAAGAGCTTGTAGCAAAATTAAAATGCAAATAAGAAATTCCGAAACATTCTTTGCATACGATTATTGTGTAACATTTCTCTTTCAAGAAAGAAAAAAAAAAGATTTGAAATAATTGTCATGCAAAAATTTTTTATGCAATTAAGAATAAATCGCTTAGTAAAGAAGAATATAAATGTTCTAAAATAGCTTTGCAGGTGAACATTGCAATTTTTCAAGAGCGATGTGTAATTTTTGCGTGTGTGATTTGCACGCCTAGATAGCATTTGAGCATGTGTGGATGCAAGTACGTGCGATCGCATGCATCTCATGGAATTCTCTGCGGTAATAGCTTCATTATATGAAATTAAGCCATTTACATTATATTAATTTTGTTGACATTGTAACCTTTGTTTTGTTGATTAACATTTGCGAGAGCCATAACAATAAGGTTTGATAAAGCCCTTGTGCTAAAGATACGAAAGCTATTCAGATTTTTTTAAATAAATGGAAATACATTTTTTTTCCAAGTTTCGCCAAGACGTTTTCTTGTTAATTTAGAATGAAAAAGGGTGGCTTTTAAGCTTATGTTTTCTTGTCATTTTAGAACAAAACAAAACTTTGTAGGGATGTTTCTGCTTATTTTAGAGCAAAATGCGGCGATTTTTAACCTTTGCGCCATGTACGCGAATACTTTGTATGTCAATATGCAACATTTACGCTTAGGGATCGTCTCAAAATGTTCGTACGTAGTTCGTATAATTTGTATCAAAAACTTTGTATCGATTTATTAAATCTTTCGTATCATTTTATTTTTAATACGAACTTTTTCGTATCATCAAAATTCGTATAAAGTTTGTATCATTTAAAATAAAGTTTGTATCATTTAAAATAAAGTTTGTATGTAGTTCGTATCATTTCAAGGAAGTTCGTATAAAAATTTGTTTATACGAAGTTCGTTTATTAGCTATAATTGGACTATTATCTATAGTCCTTATTTTGAATTTTTTTTAACAATTATAAGTTCGTTTCGTTGTTGTTGTTGTTTGTTCTAGTCTTAGAAGCGCTGTCGATGGAGTTCAGAACAGGTTGTCCATGGGAGTTACTGTATGCAGATGATTTGGTTCTCATAGCAGAGTCGATGGAAGAATTAGTTGAAAAGTTTGAGAAGTGGAAGAAAGGACTAGAAGAGAAAGGGCTAAAGGTAAACACAGCAAAGTCTAAAGTCATGATTAGTAGCATTGCAGCCAAGTGTGACCTTGTAGTTGGAAAGTGGCCTTGTGGAGTTTGCAGGAAAGGGGTTGGTAGTAACTCAATTTTTTGTCAGACTTGCAAGCATTGGGTACATAAGAAGTGCAGTAGTATTGGTGGAAGGTTAAGAGCTGACATTCAGTTTGTATGCAAGCGTTGCAAAGGTGAGATTATAGAGAATGAAGTATTTCCAGCTTTAATGATGTACAACAGTGGCTCGTTAGAGATAGTTGAGAACTTCTGTTACTTAGGTGATATGTTGGGCAGTGAAGGGGGTGTTGGAAGAAGTGTTACTTGCAGGATAGGTTCTGCTTGGAAAAAGTTCAGAGAGTTACTTCCTTTATTGACTAGCGGAGTCTTGTCAATTGAGGTAAAAGGTAGGTTGTATGAGGCCTGTGTAAGAAGTGTTATGTTGTACGGTAGTGAGACATGGGCAGTGAAGCAGGAAGATCTTGACCGTTTAGAAAGGAATGATATGAGAATGGTTAGGTGGATGTGTAACGCCAGTCTGAGAGACAGAAAGAGTTCAGATGAGCTAAGAAGCAGGCTAAGTCTCCGTAGAATTAAAGATGTTATCCAGATAAGAAGATTGAATTGGCTGGGGCACTTGGAAAGAATGGAGGAGGATAATTGGGTTAGAAAGTGTAGAGACTTGATAGTTCCTGGGGCAAAGCCCAGAGGCAGACCGAGAAAGACTTGGCAGGAGGTTATAAGGACAGACTTGATACAGAGGAAGTTGAGTTTAGATCTAACACAGTCTAGATCAGATTGGAAGAGGGTCATTAATATACCCCGTCCAACCCATGCTAGCATGGAAAACGGACGTTAAGCCGAGAATGATGATGATGATGATTCGTTATACGAACTTCGTTTATTTTAATTGGACTTATTATCTAAGGTCTTTAGGGATCGTCTCCATGGCATCGTAGAAAGCAAAAATATCGAAAAATCATGAAAACAGGATCGTAGAAAACCAAAACATCGCCGTAGATAATTTAAAAAAAAAAAATCATGAAAACAAGATCGTAGAAAGCAAAAAGTTCGCCGTAGATCGTTTAAAAATCATGAAAACGGAATCGTAGAAAGCAAAAAGTTCGCCGTGGATCGTTTAAAAATCATGAAAACAGGATCGTAGAAAGCAAAAAGTTCGTCGTAGATCGTTTAAAAATCATGAAAACAGCATCGTAGAAAGCTAAAAGATCGTTGTGGATCGTTTAAAAATCATGAAAACGGCATCGTAGAAAGCAAAAAGTTCGCCATAGATCGTTTAAAAATCATGGAAACTGCATCGTAGAAAGCGAAAAGATCGTCGTGAATTGTGTAGATTGAACCTATGAATACGCAATTTTGCTAGTCTTTTCAAAGAAGTCAACCTCGTATATTTTACTTCTTTTATTTCTGGTTTCGTATTGAAATAATTATGCGCAATTACGCTGGTACTTTTGAAGTTCGTTTTAAGTTCGTATAGCAATTTACTTAGTTTAAAGTTCGGATCATTTCTTTTTGTATTTCAAAAAAACTTTGTATAATTCTTTTGTTTCTGGTTTCGTATTGAAATAATTATGCGCAATTACGCCGGTACTTTTGAAGTTCGTTTCAAGATCGTATAGCAATATACTTTGTTTAAAGTTTGTATAATTTCTTTTTGTATGGTAATAAAACTTTGTTTAAGTTCAGATCATGTATTAAAAAAGTTCGTATAAACTTTGTTTATATTTTTTATTTCAAACGAAGCACTTCGTATGACATTCGTTTAACGAAACGAAGTCCTTTGTAGCGTTCGTATAATTATACGAAAAAAACATACGAACATTTTGAGACGATCCCTTATAAAACATCAGACTTTATCCATTGCATGTTAAAAAAAGTTACAAGGTTACTGTTCTTGTGTGAAACAGTTAAAACTTAGCCATTATATTTTTTATATTATTGTATTTCTTTGATCTCTTGACGTTATAATAATTAGTGAGTTCACACAAGCTAATTTACACAAACTCTTTTTCAACATGCAAAAATAGCTATGTATTTAACAAGTAACAATAACAACGGATGTTCTGACGCCACCGAAAGGTCGTTTGAAGGTGATAACTATTGTGAACATGTAAAGTTACGTTCAAGCGGTAATGTAATTGATACATACATCATGCTGAGATATATTGAGATATTTTGTCTTTTTTTATTGAACAATGCGTCAATAAACCTTAGACTACTGAATATTCTGTTGCACCTACCTAATGTTTTAATGTCTCCGTAACCAGTTGGTGTGCTATCCCACAACAATTCCTTGACAGCATGTAATGCATTTGACAGAGACATATTTACCCTAAAAAAATAAGTAAATACTTGAGAAAAGTCTCTTGCTAAGAAGCTCACCAAGGGTCACCAGCAAGATGTGAATAAAAAACTGTATTTTCAAGTATAAGTTTAAGCCTATTTGTATTGTTTATTAATATTAAAATTTTTAAAAATCGTAACAAAAGCAAATTACCTTGTATTAAAACATTACAATCAACTTTGTAATTATATTGTACAACATTTTGAGCGAAACAACGCTCATTTTCAAGTAAACGTAATGTCAAATGTTTCAGTATTATACATACTTTATATATTGAGACACACGAAATGCGGTAAGTAAAGGATGGACAAAACCGTGGATTTATCCATGCTTTACCGACTAGTACTTTATATTGATAAATAAACAATACCATTGTGAGAAAATAAATAAAAGATTATGGCTTATCAAATAAATATAAAGGAAATGATCTGATGTTATTGTTCAATTGCATGTTATCGCACATTATGAAAAGCTTTATTTGACCTCCAGTGATCGTCATTTGTCCCCCATGGCTAAACCCCGAAATCAATGAAAGAAGATTTGCTTAATTTAGACTTATTTAGCATGATATACACTTTGGCCAAAAGATGCTTCAACATCTGCTCTATTTGGTCATTATTTCATATGGAACTAACCAGATTGAAAAAAAAAATTAAAAAAAAAAAAGGCCATCCTACTAGTTTTATCGATAAGTGTTTCAGTAAAGTCATGCATAACAAGCATCAAAATCATGTACTTGACGTTCCAAAGAAGCCTCTACTTTTAGTTATTCCTTTTTTAGGTCACTTCTCAATTGAACTATGAAAGAAGCTGAATAAAGTAATAAAATGTAATCTCCTGTTTTGTCAATTTAAAATCGCTGTCACAACAACTTCAAGGCTATCAACCATGTTCTCGTTTAAAGATAAAATCCCTAACGAACTAAAGTTCGGTGTCATTTATAAATTTAAGTGTAACAGCTGCAACGCTATTTATATTGGAGAGACAAGACATTTCGAAGTTCCAATGAGTGAGCACATTGGATGTTCTGCACTTACAGGTAAGCTCATTAACACTTCCAACACAAGTATTATTAAAGAGTATACTATCACATACGGTAGCAGATCTTCATTTGACATTACGTTTACTTGAAAATGAGTGTTGTTTTACTTGAAAATGAGCGTTGTTTTACTCAAACATTGTAAAATATAAATACAAAGTCGAACATAGATGTTTTAACTCATATTTGTTTCTAGACATGCCTGTTACTAAATTCTTCATTACGATTTTAATACAAAAGAAATTGTTATATTGGCATCTATAAATAGTCAATAATAATGACGTAACAAAATTTTGATTGCCAAAACCCATTTAAAATTGTCCAAAAATGATTAAAAAGGAATTGAAGGAAATTCAGTATGTTCATACAGTTTTACCTTCATTTTTTAAAATTGTTTGTATGTTGTTATACAAAGTTTTCAGTTAACTATATTCACCAGAATGAATCTATTGTGAGTTCAGGACTCCAAAATGATAAAATGGTGAAAAAGAAATCTGTAAAGGTGCATGTTACTAATTTATCAAATACATATCAGTAAATTAACAACTCAGAAAAAAAAATTACATGACAATTAACACAGGTTGTCAAAATTTGCTTTTCAGAAGCAAACACAGTTTTCCAAAAAATACATTAGGAGTGCATGAATTTGACTTGGTTTGGGAAAAAACGTAATAAAAACAATTTTTATTTTAAAATTTTCTTTCTTTCTTCTTCAAGGAAAAGGGTTAAATTCAACTACATACAACACCACGTCTAGCATCTTTTACTCTGTGAACCACCTTTACCCCTTGCAAACGATTTATTGCGCTAGTGTGTTATAATTATTATCTGTTAGAGAAGGAAGACATTGCATTGTTGATCAAAGCATTTTAAAATAGGTCAATGAATATAACCCAAGTTAATCCCAGCCATGTAAGGGAAATGGGGGGGAGATGGCACACTGCGCGTGAGGGCTGTTAATGTTGCAAAGGAGTTGTCTGGTAGAGCACACAGAGCCTATTTGGGTCAACATAAATAAGCATTAAATACACTGAATCATAGTGCCGTGTTTTTCCTGCGCGCAGAAATGGAGGTAACTTTTCCGCTTAGTTTGTTTACATTTTTACATCCATTTCTGCACGCGCATCGGGCATTACGTAATCACTTAGATGCGTGCGCAAGTAAATATCGGGACTGTGATTCCATGTATACTCTCTAGGACTCCCAAAATGATAATCAAGTACTCCAGGACTCCTCATCTAAGGCATGGGCCCCTCCTGGAAAAATTAGACAGGGTATATCCCTCGTCTCGATATTTGTGAGGCTAGCTACTAGCTAGCAGCTAAAGCTAGCTAAGCTATGTAAAGTCAAGTGCATATCTATCTAAACGCTGTGGCAGTCATGGCAAATGCTATGTTGGATATTTTCTTAATAGGTGGAATTGTAAAGTTTAAGACGCTAGCAGAATATTTGTCCCAGATAGCTAGCTAAAAATCATAAAGCCTATTATTGCAGCCATCATATAAGACCTGTTTGTTTGGGTTTCTCAGGTGTATTCATAAGAGAGTATATTAGCTAGCTATATAGCTAGATACTATAAAACTAAGCGTATGGTATATGGTTGATATTAAAGAAATAAAAGCAGAAACTGAACTATTAACACGAGAAAACACAAGCAAAACTGAAAGCAGCTGTACCAGGGACAGTTCTTCCTGTCGTTTGTCTCGATTAGCCTAAACATTGATGAAAATATCACCACGACTCGCATCTGGTACAACGAACATTCTCTATTTTGTCTGTTTTGATCTTTGGCTCTCCGCCACTGTTACGAAAAGGAGAGATCAGAAGGATCAGATTGTTGTTGCACTAACTTCACACCGAAAATGCAGTACCTTGCGGCGGGGCACGTCACCGCATGGCTTTTGCATTTTTTTTTTGTTCACATTAAATTTTAAAATACTTTGTTTTATTTTTTATACAATAGAAAGAAGAAGTGGGTGATTCCAGAATAACGATAAAAAATGTTCATTTCAGCATGCGGCAACCCAAAACGCTGCGGCAAGTGTCGATTCGATCTAAACTTACCGCAGGTTCGTGCGGCAAACCGAACCTGAGTAACGTCATTTAGCGGCTCTATATATATGGTGAAAACGCGCCGCGGCGCATAACTTTTTTTAGTGTGAATATTTAGCTTTCACGCTTGCTACTTTTGATCTTGTATTGCCGATAATTTTAGTAAGAATTTTATAACTTTTTTAACAGATAATGTACGTTTGCGCCGTTTTTTAGCAATATTATTTTGCTCATTTTTTTATAATAACAGTGCACTAAAACCGAAAATAAATTCCTTTCCTTCTGCTTGATGTGTGAGTATCGGGGGTCCTCTTTTTACGCATTAAGCTTGGCAAAATGGTAGCAGTGTTTGTAAACAAAATGTAATCATAGAATAACTCGACAGGAAGCTGTACTTGTCTGGCTCAGCAGGAATAAAAACGAGCTAGTTTAGCTAGCTATATGTTAAGCGAGGTTTAAATACGATGTATGTCCAGACAAAAATGCAATTGCATATTCTGGAAAACTTTAATGCCAATAAGAAGACAAAAAGAAATGAATAAACTGCAAAACCTTAAAAGCTACTACAAAATATGCATTTCCCAGCTTGGTAGCGCATGTTGGTATGAATTTAGTTCTTTTATAATTATTTTGTTGCACCTCATTTATCCTTCCATGCAAAACTAATAACTTCTGCCCAGAGAGATGTTAAGCTGAAAATTTGTACTTTGGTTCATTTTTAAGGGGAATTTAAAGTCACACAAACAATAAAAAATGTAGCTAGGGATAATCAGCTAAGTTAATTTCATCAGGCTCTTTGAAATTCTCAAATACGCCTTGCCCATTGCTATAGCAATAATTAGGAAGGTCAAAATAAAACCAAAATAATTTTTTACTTATGATCTATATTCCCCTCCTGGATCTAGGTTAACATGCTTGAAAATTTCTGATAATTTTCAACAATAATGATCAACATATTTGAATTCAGCATCATAATTTATGGACACATGCAAATTTTCAATTTTATATACTGAGTACAACTGCCTCTATTAGTATAGTCAAACATTTGACCTTGTCCATGTTCTGCTCAGATTGCGAAAACGGCCTGTTTATAAACAGGACGGCCCGGATTATTAAAAGCAAGCAGAACCTTGGGTGTCATCAAACGGACGTTTGAATGCAAAACCAAAAGCAACGTGTGTATATTATACAAATCCCTAGTGAGACCTCATGTTGAATACAGCATACAATCATGGAGACCATTCCTGCAAAAGGACATTGACAACATAGAAAAAGTACAGAGAAGATTTACTAAGATGATCATAGGTATTGGTCATCTACCATATGAAGAAAGACTATAATTAAACTGCAGACGTGAGATACATTTCAACTGATTTACGTCGGCAATATTTTTTGGTAGTGGAATTTTTCAGCTGGCAAAAACTCACGCCATTCACCTTGTATTGGGGCTAGACTTCTCATAAATTAGATGTATTGATCTACTATAAGATGATGACAAATAGAAATGAAGTACAAGTCTCATTGACATACCTTCCTGATGGTGAACTTCGCTAAGTTAATAGTTCACTGCCAACTGGCTTTTATGTTTCGAGTTCAACTCATTAAGTCGGGGCATATTATGTTGTATATCACGGAAGTCGCTGGTTACATGCTTCGAAAATGCTTGTCACGGGCACAGTTCAACATGAAGCCAAAACTGTACAGGAGATTCAAATGTTAGAGTCTTCGCAGAACGTCTCTCCTCACAAAACCGAGGACAGGGCTGATGACTTATTGCATGCTGCGTCATGTGGGAGAAAGAACTTCTGGACTTCTTTTTAATACGATATACATTTTTTTTAGATTATTAATGCGAATCGGTGGCACTACGGTATTTCTGTAGCTTGAATGATTTTAGTTAGTGATAATGGCCTAACTTACTGAAAATCGAGTGTAATTTTTCTTCAGTCGCAATGAGTGGGAGTAGCTCAAACAATATCACAATTGTTGTTTTTTAAAAATTTCACAACAAAATTACGTCAGCAATTTTTTTGCAGACACAACTACGCTAACTTCGTATTTTACGTCGGCAATTACGTCAGCAGTGCCAAATGCCGATGCAAATTTTAAGGGCTGTTCTATAAGTGAGGAATAACGTAAAAGTGTCACACATAAGCCGGCCTGCCCCGAATATGTTTGTTCTAAAAGTCTCAAATAATATTAGACTTTCGTACACAAGCCGGCTTGCCCTAATTATGTTGCCCAGATTATGTATTTTCTGCCCTGTTTATAAACGTGGCAAGCTGCCGTACATAATCCGGGAAGCGTTCATAATCCAGGCAGAACATCCACGCCACTTTCAAAAAAAGAGTATGCTTTACACAGTTTATATTGTATTCAGTTTCGATAGCTTTTCTCTCCAAAAAGTATGAAAATACATGTCCAATATTTGTGGAAGGCCAGTTTTTAATATTGTCATCAAAACCATCTGCATTTAAACGGTCAAAGTTTATATTGTAAGTCTTAAGAATCTTGGAATAGTCAGTTTTTAAAATGTCTAATATTTGTTTTGCTGTTGCAACAATCTCCACGAGCTATCAGTGCTCTTGCAGCTAAATAACCATGATTCCCTGATAAAGGCAATCCGCGTTGTTGAAGATAGTACTGCTGTAACTCTCCATTAGAAAATTCTAAGAAGTTTAAGCATATGCTGTTGTCTTGTTTCTATTTTATATATAAATATTTATTATAATATATATTTATTTCACCTAAAAGACCAAAACAAACACATTTGAATAAATAATCTTTAACATTTTATTTTACAAATCTAAATGATAGATATTATTTTAAAAAAACATTCCATATTAAGTTCAATTTTTATCTAACTAAACTGCTCATAAACGCTTAACGCTATGAAAAGACACTGCCCAAGCTCCCATATTTATTTTTGTTTGTCCTGATTACCCAGCATGCATTTTAACAGCGAACAGGTCTATTGCAGTGAAAATATTTCACTGCAGTTGAAAATTACGGTCAAACTCTAATTAAATTTAAATTATATACCATAAATCCTGTTCTAATGATCATAGTATTCAAATTTCCCCATCTTATATATCTAATTTTTGCTGATAAATCCAAATATGCCATTCTTAAAAGTTTCTTGTTTCCTCTTTTAAAAGTTGTTGTGTTAACCTGGATCCCAGAATCAACCAATCTTCTATATAGCGTGCTAGCGAATTTCTTTCTGTTTTTCAATGTGGTGATTGATATACAGGATGTTGATTATGGTATACTGGAGCCAAGCAAAAATGCATCATTTGATAAGTTTTTTTCTAACACAGACCTATAGGTATATAGCTTGTGTATTATCCAAATAATTCATTTTTTAAAAATTCGCTTCAGGCCAAAAAAAATATTGTTATGATGGTGTGTATTTTGAAGTATTTTTTATCATTATATAAAATTATTCTTCCCTTGATATGGGCTATCAACAATCATTTTGTGACATTTTAAAAAATTGTGGTCTGGTTCATATTTACATGCCATTGCTCTTGTGGAATAAACTCCTGAGAGCTTGCAGACCATAGAGAATTGTTTTCAATATCATTTTGAATAATGTCCACTGGGAATACTACGATCTGCATCTGATCCCTCTTAGGAATTAAACTTCAGTCCTTTGAGAGATGAAGTTGCCACTATATTCCCACAGGGAAAATAGATCTCAGGAAGAAATTCTCTGGTGTTGCAACATGCAACAAAATGTATTAAGGGGGGATTGCACGTAAATAATGTTCAGTGTGTGAAGAAACTTCTTATAAACTGTCGTATCATTATCATCATCATCATCGTCATCATAAAAGTGTTATATTGGTTTTTTTTTGATGAAGATTGTCATAAAATCACACACACAAGCCAATCAGGAAACAAAAATATTGATTTGTTTTCTAAAGAAGGTCAGATCCTTCGAAGTGGCATTAAAGACCCACTGCAAATAATTTGTTACCATCAGGAGAAATATATATATACGCCCGTCCTTTACATATCACATTTCACGTTTCCGTAACACAATGTTTTTCTCGTGGACAGACAGACAAAATACGGCTATTATTATAGAGAAAGAAATTTCTTAAATTTCAGTACAATTGTTGTGATCCACTTCTAGTCACTGTTAAGTGAAACGTGATTACCAGGTGTTGTATTATGTATCATAAGGTGTTTTATTATGGCCTTAAATTACGTATTTAACATATCATTTTACCAAAATAGCATCCATCAGATCCATAATCAAATTTACCATAATTGCCATTTTTTTTGTTAGGATCACTACATGAATTGAAGTGGGAGCTATAAAAGCTTGTAAAGCGGAGGGGAATAAATTGATTCCTGGGCAAAGTTGCTCTAATTGTTTCTCAAAACTGAATTACCCTGAAACGGTTGCCATTGATGTGTTAGACAAAGATGTATCAGCTATCAAGAGGGTTATATCATAAGAAGGAGAGAAAGGAAGTATAGATGCATGCCTAAACTTATGTTTCACTAATGAAAAAGTCTTAAATTCTAGTTTGTATTGTAAGAAAATTCAGTATCTCACCCCCATGCTTAAATGATTAGTCAATGGAAAAAGCCAGCAGATATTTTGAAGTTTCTCAATACCTGATTTGAAAAGCTAGAGATTTAACCAAATAATATGGTATTTTAAAACTTGCCATCACAAGAAAAAAAGAAAAGGCTCTTTTGACAAATCTGAGAAAGCTTTTAACTTATAAAACTGACATAAGTCAGTTTTATAAGTTAAAATACCCATCCATGAAAGTTGGATTTTAAAATTTTATAGCTTATGACCCAAGCTGTGTGTCCTTCCTGGCTCATTAGGAACGCATTTTGATTCTTGCACCAATTGGGCATTTCACAACATGAGCTTTTAGAATTTATTGTTTGTGATGTTACAAATAAAGAATACATGATTCACAGGTGCTAACTGTCCAGATAACATGTAGAGACATTTAAGGAGACTGTATTCATTGTTTAGACGATTATGATGATCAAACTATCACAGAATATAGTCAATGGATAGCTAACAGAGCTAATTTAGTCTTCTGAATATGTTGCTCTGATAATTCAACAACCTGCAATGTACTCTATACCCTGTTGTCGTTTATTTCAAGAAGGGGCCGACGTTCTGGAATCAATTTCATACTGCATCCTTTTAGATGAAAATAAACGTGATGTTGGTATGGTTTACCAAGTTGAAAAAGAGGTTTTAACAGATCTGTATTTAGAAACTTGGGCAGCTGAGCTTTGCAATTTATTTTTCAGGATGGCTGCGCAGGCAAATATAAGAATTGCAAAAACCTATATAACCTGTGTCACCATAAAGTCGACTTTAATGCGGATGCAAAATGGGCGTTTGTTGCTACCAGTCATGAAAAGCATTCCATGTGATGGAACTTGAGGGACATTAGAGCAGCTTGTTTCCACTACTAGGCCCTTTAACTGGTAAACAAAACTTCTATCATTCCACATAACATGTTTAAATATTGCGAAAACTAAATGAAGGGGAATAAATTTCATATTTATTTCAAAAGATGATTTTTGGTAGGCCTGGATGTTTTTCTGAACTTTAAAGAAGATTTTCCTGAAATTTATAGAGCTTCTTGACCCCTGTTTTATAACCTTAAAATACTTTTCAGCGGAGAGCCCTGTCAATTTTTTAAAATTTAATTTTTCAAGCTTCTCAATACACGTTGAAACTACCTATAATCTCAGCCACATGTTTCTTATAAATGTGTTTCTTATAACAAATGTGTATTAGTTGCCGATAAAGTATAGAAATATTAGACATCAAGTAAACCAGGAAGCACAATAAAAAAATATGAAACTAAGCCATTATTATGTAGACTAGAGTATATAGTTTTGTGTTTGACTATTTTTTGTGTTGTTTATTTTATGACCATTTCAGTTATTCGCTGCAGCAACCAGTTGCTCTAAGTTAAGAATAAATGAATGATAGACCAAATTATAACAACATATATATGTATCTATATATATCCATTTTTGTGTGTTTTTAAGCCTTTTCATCAGATTCTCCACCCCAGAAACTACATAGGTACAAATTTTCATGCTCTGTAGCACTTGTAGGTTATCAGATATTGAAATTCCAGTGTCACTGAGGCGGTTGTCATGAAAAATGTTAGGAGAAAATGGACAATATCAGCAAATTTTTGATGTCCGATATTGTGGACATCACTTCATTTGAAAAAATTAAATTTGATACACAGGTTCCTATACCACTTAAAAGAACTTGAATACCTAATTCATGCATTTTTGATGGGATGGGTTAAGTCTGTTTTGAAAATCTGATGATTATATAGAATAGTGTTAGAGTCAATTGAGCCCTTAAAACAGGCCAGGCAGTCGCTTTAGTAAAAACAGAAATTTGTAAAAGATCAATTACATCAATACGCACCATTAAACACCAATAAATAATAAAATTACATGCCTGGTTTAAATGGAGCTTCTAGTTCTCAGAACCCTTGGCACTGATGTGTTCTAGTTCTACCAACTATATTAAAGATTGTGATAAAAATAGGGCTAATTGGGTGGCTCTAACATTAAATATTGTTGATATCTGCCTTACTGTTTTTTTACTGGTCCATTTTGACATATGATAGAAGGGTTTTGGACGAACGTTTTTGTTGATGGCCCCTTAGATAGCTAAATTAAATAATATGTCCCTTGTCATAACCTATGATCCAACTTGTCATTATAATGATCTGGAGGTTTTGTTCTTCTATTTAATTAAATCGAAATAAACTTGGAAGAGGCTGCTCGGTTTGTAAAACAGAAAAATCGACATAAATTATGACAGTTCTTAGCTACCTACTAGTATTTTTCAACTGTTCCTTATTTAGTTAGAAAGTGCAGAGGAGCTGCCTGTTAGTTGTAAGCACCATCACAACAAAAACTTACTAAATCCAGTTTGTAAATGGGTCCAATTATGCAATAAGACTAATTACTTTTTGTCTGTTTATATATAGAATTTATAAAGATACAAAGTAAGATATATTTTGCGACTTTTTTTTCTTTGGTTACATCAAAACATAACTGTGTATATCCACAAGTAACCTTGATCATAATCATTGGTAATTGACATCAATGAGCAGCATATATATAACACTATATTGTAATGGATAAAACATTCTGTTTTGAGCACTGGATTATTGTCATTCAAGACAAGTTAATATCCTTGGCTTTGAGTGCAGTATGATTGTTCACTTTTAACTATATATACATATTGCAACTCACTCTTAATTTTCGATTGTTGTATAGTAAAAATTTCCTTTTCGATGGACTTAAAAATTTACAAATAGTTCACAAAAACTGCAAATCCACTCTGCACCGTGTATATAATTATTACTAAAAAGCCTCCCCCTCTAAGGTTACCTTACCAAGAGTACTGCATCAGGCTTAAAAAGTTTAAAGTAGCTGCCAAATGTTGTAAGAAATGTGAGTTAGTAATGAAGAATTATGAAGAGTCTACACTGCCCACAAGCAACATTTAGAATTCTGTTATTATTCTTATTTTTTTAGGAGTCTATAATGGACAAAGCACCTTCTAAATTATTCAATGATGATGTCGTTTCTGAAATCTCTTGCTGCACAGCATATAAAAATTTGTTCATTCTGGGATTCCTATTCTTTTGTATATTTACTGGATTCCAATCGTTGCAGAATCTTCAGAGCAGTATTCATAGTGATGCTAACTTGGGTTTTGGCTCACTCTCGGTTGTTTACATGTCTCTTGTATGTTCCTGCTTGCTTGTGTCTCCATCATTAATTAACAAATTTGGATGTAAATACACAATCGTGTTTAGCACAATTGGATACATCAGTTATACCACTGCACATTTTTATCCAACATCATGGTCTTTAATTCCTGTGTCAGTTTTACTAGGTAAATATTTCAATATAACAATTAGAATCCATTTGTATCAAGCTAAAGAAATTAACCTTATTTTTTTAAGCCTTGACTCGTGTTAGTTTATTTGTATTAGTTTGAGATATAGTTGCAAAGAACTTGAAAATAATAGACCGTCTGAATTTGAGCCTTTGTATATCTTGGATTTTATTGTAAACAATAATTAAGTAAAGTAGTTATCATATGCAATATTGTTTAGAGATGACAAAGTCAGGGGACGGGGCAGTGGAGGGGGCATGACACCTACTTTTTCCAAAGATGCTTAGATAGACACAGTTAAAAAGCTAACACATTCTCACATTTAAAAAGCGTTTAGCCATTAGGTCTTAAGTTGCAAAACAATTTAAGGCAGCTTCAACAATGTTGGAGCCTTCTTAGTCACTATATTGACCCCTCCATTTTATGACCCTGTTAATACCCAAGCGACTGAAATTGATATGGTATTTTTTATCACTATTTTACTGCACTCTTTTTGAATTGCATTCTGTGGTAAACAATATGTATAAATTGTTATCTATGATAGACAATTTGTTTGACTTGTTATCTGTGATAGACAATTTGTATCAATTGTTATCTGTGATAGACAATTTTTATGAATTGTTATCTGTGATAAACAATTTATATGAATTGTTTATATGCGATATACAGTTTGTATGAATTGTTATCTTGATAAACAATTTGTATGAATTGTTTAAATTGTTATCTGTGATAGACAATTTGTATAAATTGTTATCTGTGATAAACAATATGGATGGATTGTTACATGCGATATACAATTTGTATGAATTGTTATCTGTGATAGACAATTTGTATGACTTGCTTTCTGTGATATACAATTTCATTTTTACAGGTCTTTGTGCTGCACCATTATGGACAGCTAAAGCAACATACATTTCAACAACTGCAAGAAATTATTCCAAATCATCTGGTCTTCAGTTGATGCAGTTATGACGAATTTTTTCGGGATCTTTTTTACTATGTTCAATGCAGTCAAGTTGTTGGGAATAGTATTTCGTCAATTGTGTTGAAGCCTTGCTTAGGTAATTAGTGTTTTTACCTTATTCATGTTTCAGAGGTTTATATTTTTTGCACAGTCTGTAGTGTTGTTATTCTTCTATGCCTGTATTGAAGGGATTTAGGGTGTGTAAGGATGTGTAACTTAGATTTAGTGCTCAAAAGGTGTTTAGCAAGTCTTGTAAGAAAAGTTTAAATCTATGTCTTTTTACTGGTCAAAAATTGTAACAATAAGCGAAAATATCTGTGGGTCATCATGACATTTTAATGCATGCAGAATAATTAAATGTCAAAATCTTTAAACGTGAATTTATGCAGAAATTTAATTTCTAAATCTTTAAACGTGAATATCTTGAGAACAAAAAAATTCAAATTTTTCAAAAGACTGACAACTTTCTGAACTCTACAAGATAAATTTAACATAATTTTTCACCTCGGATTCCTAGTCAAGCTTCTCGGATAAGCAATGTCTTGATTTTTACAGACAGATTGTGTGTATTTTTAGCTAGCTACAAACCACACAACACCAGTTATTCTTGTGGTGCATCGTTTTGTCCCTCAACTGTCATTCCTTCTGTTAAGCAACAAACAAACCGTTCAACCGTAGTTAATTTGATGATAATATACTTGCTATTTGGTATTTGGTGCCGTGATAGCGTTGGTGTTCCTAGTTGAAGTGAAAGTTAAAGAAAATACAAACATGGTGGATGTACGGCATCTCTGATTTTAACGTTTCAAAGTTTTAGAGACTGGAGAATGATTTTCTTATTACCTTAATATGTATAGTGGCTTGTCGATTGGTTATATTTTGGTGATTTTACGAAGGTAAATATGGAACCTTCTTTATTTCACTAGTTATTCGTCAAATATTTTTCATCTAACAAAGAGCATTCTTATTTAAGAAGCTGATTTACGTGTGTGCCTTTTTTTATGGATTGTACGTTATAATATACCCCGTAGAAAGCTTGTACGAACTGACTAGCTATAGGGTAGGGCGTGTATCTACTATTTTATAGATAGAGAAAGTTGTTGGAAGTGTGCAATAGTTTGGTTGGTATTGGGAAGGTATAAATAGAGAATGACGTGTTATGCTAAGACAAAAATGTCCTGCTTTATTTGTCGCGCAGACAATTTTCGGGAATATAGATAAAATTCGCGAATTTCGCGAAAATTACTTAACTTGAGGTAGTCGCGACAAGATTTGATTTGAACATTAGTATTGTTCGTCTAATCCCCATATACGTAAAACTGGTTAATCCCCCATTACAAATATTAGTAATATTTGAACGTATATATTGTAGCCATACAGTGTAAATGTGTTATATTTATTAATAAGTTAGTTAGATTGAATAATATTTTTGAGCAAAATAAAATTCGCAAATATCGCCATGAGCGACTATGTATATCATTTAGCGTTAACAATATCCTAAACAAGTATCAAAATGCATGAGACACTATCCGAATCAGCAATGCAGTTTCATCACTTTTTGTTGCATCATTTGCAAAATGGCTTCCTCGCTACTTGATGATTTTATTTGTTAGCGATCTTCCAGTCATGTTTGATTGTGTGGTTGTATCTATGGAATCCCACGAACTTCTGTTGTTTTTTCTCAGTGTTGCTATGTGGGGCTCGGCTGATGCAATATGGCAGACACAGGTGCATGGTAAGAAAAAAATATAATGCAATTTAATGGTACTAATTTTTGCACTATTCCGGTTTTGGCCAAATTTGCGAAATTATGAGCCGCCACAATATCATGCAAGATACCAATTGCATCCACCATCTGAAAAATTAATACCTACAGGAGGAATCAAGACATGCCTATAATCCGTGAAATTTTATCTCAGAGTAAAAAAGACTGCAATTTCACCCAATTCCTTTCAAAAATATTTTTACCTCATTCGCGAAAATGAACATCCGCAAATTTTTTATAAACAATCATGCGCGAAATGTAATTTGTTTCGAAGCGCAAAAATTATTACCATTTATATCGCGACAAATGTTTTTCCGTTTTATTCTATTTCTGTCTAATTTTCACATCGCCACAGACGCAGGAGCCAACTGGAGGCATTATAATATTACCAGTGTGGGGTAATTTCTTTGATATTTTTAAAATGGGGAGAGCTCATAAAAAAATAATCTAGTTGCAGCAACATTTGATTGCCCAAAGACTACTGTTTTATCTTCTTGCTCGATCTACATGGTGATTCCCACTTTGAGAAGAGTACGCTAAACATTGATCCGACGCCCAACGATGCAACGCCTAAAGATGCAACACCAAACGATGCAACGCCTTTCTCTTTCTTCTTTTTTTTTTATCTAAATTGCTATTAGTCTTTGTTGAAGCCTGTTGTAGGAATACAAAAAATAGGTTTTAATCTTTTTTTTTTTGTTCTACGATACCAAACATTTTGATAAATCGTCCGTGGTTTTTTCTCTCAAGTATACGACACACAACATAAATTTCTCAATTATAGCTCTACGCTCTAGAGGTATATTAGGTACATTAAAGTGGTATAACTTTTCTCTCACTCCTTCAGCTTTCTATGGCGTCCTGTTCTACTCAAAACAAGAAATCGCATACTCCGTTTACAAGTATATTCCAATCTCTTGGCTTTGTTGTTACGTTTGCCTATGGAAAATATTATGCGTGACTACTAAACTTTATATTCTGCAGTTTGTACTGATATTTGGTGTCCTGTTATATGGAATCGTGGAGTATGCAGAAAGAAAAAAAAACTTAAATAATTCCATCCTTGTGTCAAGAAGTAAGTTCTCTTACTGAAAAAAGGGAGAAACTTATGCGGGAAGAAAGTTTTGCGAGGAAAAAAAGCGAAAATTAGGGACTAACTTTCGAAAAGTACCATATTTTGCGAATTTGCGTGAAAATAATTAGTTAGTCGACTCGAGAATTATCTCCAATTTTATCAGAAAGCCTTCCTAGATTTTTTGAATTAGAATGCTGTAGAACATAAAATTTTGAGAGTAGTTTCAAAAATCGCGAATCTAGCTGCTCTAAAAGTAACTCAATGTGCGCAAAACTTGCTTTAATTTTTACAGTCGCATTTGCAGAAACTTGGTCCCGGAAACTAAAAATTAAATTCTCGATAAATTCAATTTTTAAAATGTTGTTTTATCAAATTTGATCATGACGATTCCCTAATTGGGATTTAAAGTCATATATTTGCAATTAAAACAAAAAACATTAAAATTATATCTTTTGGACATTCACTAAAATAATTATTGCGAAATTTATTGGAACTATCCATTCGCAAAATAAAATTCTAGGAAAATCTAACAAATTTCAAAATTTAGATTCGCGAAATTAAATTCTTGCGAAAATATGTGATGTATGTATTTTTTTTAGAACATTTAGAATTGAATATTTATTTTGATTAAATGTATATTATAGTATATATGTATATATATTATGATATAGATAATATATTTTCTGAATTTTGTATTATAAACATTTTCCAATACTCACCGAACTCTCAAAAACTTCCTCACAATCTATTAAAATTAAGTCACGACTGTCTATACTTTTTTCTATTATGACGATTTTCTATACCGATTTGTGCTGCTTTGTCCCAAAAACTTTTTAAAACTAACTGAAAATAAGGCGTGTTCAATTAGCTGATATGTCCTGTAGAAAAAGAGAACGAAGTCCTGTGATGGAGGTTGATGTTCGACACATCCAATTAAGCAAAGACAAAGAATAAAAAAATCTAAACAACCAAAGAATCAATAACATTCACCCAGTTATCTCGGTGTTTTCGACGTCTTTCTTGTGTAAAAAAGTCCCTCAATTCAAAATTGTTTCAATCTAAAGTAATTTATTTTTGTTTGCGAATATTTTTAAAGGTTTTCAATCTATTTATGATTTACAGGCAGCATCTCAATCTAATAAACGTAAAAGCTATGATATCCATTTTGACCGGAAAGCTGCATTTTCAGATGGAGCACTGATGTTTGTAGTTTGTTGGCGCTTAGTTAGGCATTCACGAGAAAAGCATCACCAACTCGTATGCTTATGACTAAATATGAAAACAGAAAGTATGAGGCAGACTGGCAGTCATTAAAACGGTTTCGACTAATTGAAAACAATTGTTGAAAGTAATCAAGTTGCAGCGATAAGTAAGGTATTGTTTTTTCCATTATTTAGAATGTTCGTTAGATATAAGATTGATAGTGAAAAAGCTTTTTTTTGAGTGTACAAACCAAATAATAAATAGTGAAATTCACTTTGTTCACTGTGCCAGGACAGTTTATATTTTTGATCAATTTTGATTAAAAATGGCATTAGGTGTGACAAGTTCGACAATATGCGTCAGAGACCATTGTCAGAGACCGTCACAATCATCAATAACATTAAAAAATTTTGAAAGCCATTTTTTGTCTCTTCAAATTCTGAGGATTAGCTGACATAGAATTACTAAAGCAAAATTTCTGCTGGAGATTTAAATGCTACGTGATGCTTAGAAATTCTTATGAATGTATTCCACCATATTTTAAATGCTCGTTTACGCTAGAGATAATGTTAAGACTGTTAGGTGAACATGAACACTGTAAGAATTTCATACCTTGGATGAAGTTTGATCATTTGGGGCTGTCTAACAGTCTTAGGGGTAAAGGGCCAAAACAGGTTATAATGAGGAGACAGATTGTTTTTACTTCTGTTAAAAACAAACACTTTTTAAATCAACTAGAATTCTTCTTCTTATTTTTTCTGTCATTATACGCCACCGCACCATATAAAATTACGCTGAGTAATAAGGAGACAAACTTGAATGTGAAGTTTGTTGGAAACACATAAATAATCACCATACGCAAATCCAACCATAAAACCAAGTGATTGAAACACACTTCTGCATAGAAAATAAGATCTCTTTGTCGGAATTAACAGGGAGCCAAAATATGCTACAAAATTAAAACGTAAAGTAAAATTTTACTTATCATTGATTATTTTTTGTTAAAGTATCCAGTCACCTTGGATTAAAAAGGCTAAATTTAAAAACGTTACCTGTTATCTCTATCTGCCATACAGAGTCACTAATACCCCAAGCGGCTGCAGTTACAAAGAAAACGAATAGTGGAGACGACAGTGGTTCCCAAATATGATGCCATATAACCAGTCCAATATGAACACCATTCCACAGTAATTACTACAGGTTGGCTCAACCATTTCGTGATAGAACCAACAATGTATGATGATACCGAGTTGCTCACACCAAATGCAATCATAATAAATCCAATTTTTGAATGCCAACCGCACATGTTACATAAGCCTGCAATGTAAATCGATTTAACCGTTCGAAAATACCACGGTAACTACCAAGTATATGCTGGCCTTAGATACCATAATATTTTTTGGTAATATAAAAGTGCCCAACAATCAAGTTTGTGTACTTTGACCGCAATATTTAACATTATAACATTTCTTAGCTTGATGATTATGCACTATTTCTGCTTCTTAAAATTGACTAAATGCTTGAGCTTCTAGCGTAAGTAAGTACATGCACATCTATCTGCACTTCCTTAGATTTTTTTTAAAGTAACCTACTTATATAGACACTACTTACTTGCATAATGGCAAATGTAGTTGTTATAAGGGTGAATGTAGTCGTATATGAATGTAGTGTGAATCGTATGAATGTAGTGTTAATGGCAAATGCAGTCGTAATGGTAAATGTAGTCGTATAATGAAATGTAGTCGTTATAATGGCAAATGTAGTCGAATGGCAAATGTAGTCGTAATGGTAAATGTGTCGTATAATGCAAATGTAGTCGTATATAATGGTAAATGTAGTCGTATAATGGCAAATGTAGTCGTATAATGGTAAATGTAGTGGTATAATGGTAAATGTAGTCGTATAATGGCAAATGTAGTCGTATAATTGCAAATGTAGTCTTATGATGGCAAATGTAGTCGTATAATAGCAAATGTGGTCCTATAATGGCGAATGTAGTCGTATGATGGTAAATGTAGTTGTATAATTGCAAATGTAGTTGTATAATGGTAAATGTAGTCGCGTAAGGAAAATGTAGTTGTATAATAGCAAATGTGGTCATATAATTGCAAATGTAGTCTTATGATTGCAAATGTAGTTGCATCATTGCAAATGTGGTCTTATAATGGCGAATGTAGTCGTATAATGACAAAGGTAGTCGTATATTTGCAAAGATAGTCGTACAGTAGAAGTCAGAATTATTCAGGCACTGCATTTTATTTTCAAATATACACTTTCTTTAAGAGATACCTTGGTGAATTCAGCATAGACGAAAGCCACTCTGTAGTCCTGTGTAAGCTACGAAAGGCGTAAAAACAGAAACCTCCAGTCCTTGAAGCTTTGAAATGTTGTAATAATTATTTCTTTAAAAGTTCTTTCTGCATTCTTTCCTACCATTTTTATATTTTCTAAGAACAGTAATGAAGACATTGTTGCCACTCCACCAAGGACCAAATAGGTAATGATAAGCATCACAACGGTAGAGTGCTCGGTTTTCTGATTGGTTGAAACGATAAGTACAGCTGGGCAATATTCTACACCACATACATAACTTTGATTTGTGGAATTGATTGAAGCTGAAAAAGAACATTTAATTCTTTGCGCCTAAAAAGCTTAGAAATATCAACGGAAATTCACCCACAGAAATCTACTAGATTTCGCGTGTCGCTTTCGCTATTACCATCTTTGACTCACAACCTCAACAAACACACCAGACAACGAGCATTATAATATTGACTAGTCGGTAGCCTGCTAATAAGTCGAGATGTCCTCTGTCCTTTATATATCGTACTGCGGTGCTCCGTTAGCACGGTTTATAAAATCGCGAAAAGGCGTGTATTAATATAAGACGATAATGATAAACAAAAACCTGATGTTTGCTTTAGAATTACCGAGGACAACATGTTTCCACTGACTTGCGAAAGCTGATACATCATGAAAAATATGCCGAAAAATTTTGTAATGGTAGCATCTTCGTCTTGCGTCATGGAGGATGCATAGTTCATTGCTAGTGTTGTTACATAAGACACGCTGGCACTCCATAGAGGTGCACTGCTACTACCTAGAATGAACAAAGTATTATAGAGTAACTGTTGACTTACCAATGGAAGAAAGGTAAACAAAAATAGAAAAAGTAAAGGAAAAAAAAGTGCCAAAATAAAAAAGAGCGGAACTAATTACCCGTCCGTAAAGTACGGGTTTTATTAATATAAAATTAACAATTATTAATGCGATATTGGGCGTTTTATGGAATACTTTTAGCAGTTAAGCATAAATAATTATGCAATTTCCTTTTTTGTTATAAAAATTTAAGCAATATCATGTTTTTTGCGTGGTAAAAGTACGAAGTCTCTCTTTTTGGGACGTTTATTCTTGCACTATTATATTCCCGTAAAGGATTTCCACAAGCGAAATAGACAGCGATTTTGCCGACGAAATGCATTTGAGTGTATGCAGTCTTGTTTGTTCAGATTTTACTTCAAAAGATATGCTTCACTGAAAAGTAGAAACAGTTCCTACTTTCTAGCCAATCAGAATGTAATCATCAATGTTTATTTTTGCAAAAAATCGAAATAACTGTTTTGTTTTTAATGCTCAAAAGAGTGTTTACATTCAGCATTTTATATTTCCGCATATTTCTTATGGAAATTAAAAAAAAACATTAGCCGCATTAACATTAGCCGTCAAATTCGCCATTCATAATTTCCTCCGTAGAAATCCGTCTTTAAGGTAGCTAAAAAATTTGCGTGAACACAACATGCCCTACCTATAATAACTGATGCTGTGATGAATATCCACCATCTTGGATAAAAATGTGCAGCGGCGTACACTGAGAAACCAAGTGTGCTTAACACAATGGAATACTTACATCCCAACTTCTTGATAAGGATAGGGGGGAGAAACAAGCAAGAGATACAACATGAAGCATATAAGGCTAAGAGTGAAGCTAAACCGATTCTTTCGTCTTCATGTATACTACTTTGAAGGTTTTGAAGGATTTATAAAAGACTATGAACGCAGAGTATAGTAAAGCCAAGTACTAGAAGATTCTTGTATGTTGATTTAGTCGACATTGTGGTCTTGCCTTCTTGTGAGATAGTGAAGCGCTCCATATCAAAGCATTCTTAGAAAAAATACAAAATTCATACATCAAAATGCAAATTTAGGATGTTCAAAAGACCAGTTAAGGTGCAAACAAATGCTGGAACATTCACACAATAGCTACAGTAATACTGAAAAAACTGTCTAAGGCGGAAATGGTCTTAAGCAGGCACCTCTATATAAAGAACAGCAACACTCCGAACGGTTTCTTTGGTAAAGGTTAAAGTTTAGAGACAGATTTTGCTATATTGCCTTACAATAAAACGAAGTCGATGCTAACAATAAAATTGGTCTGTAGTTATAATATTGCCAGTGTGTTGTTAATAATTCACGCAGTAAATAAAGTTTGATATTAATTTTAAGTAAAAATACCCAGTTTTAGTAGGAACCATAAAAAATCTAAATACACTAAATACATTAGGGCCTAATGTATTTAGTTAAAGTATAAAAGCAGATAGTGTAACACGCCGTAATCCTGTATCTAACGCCCTCACTCTTTTAAGTGCCCCACCCCCCCCCCCTTAGCCCTCCCCTCCAAAAAAAACACCCCTTAAAACTGTAAAACAATCTAGGAGTTAAATACAAAATTTGCGGTATGCTTCACCAAATCCATATAAAACAAAAATGCAACATGTTCAAAGAATATTAACTCATGAACAAAGAATACATTACAATAAAATAAACAAAAATATAAAAATACAAAGAAGACAGAATTATGAGAGATATTATGAGGTCACTCTGAAAAAGGAGTGAGCCCAATGAACTTGAAAGTTTTTATGATACTTTTTGTGGATAAACAATATAAGGTTTCAAATAGGATTAATCAAAATAAATACTACGAATTTCACATCGTGGTTTTAGAATCAAAAATAATTTACAAGCATTCAAATAAAGTTAGCGCTGACAAATCTATTCGGCGTTAGGCTACTAAAAGTATTTTTTTCAAATATTTTCCACAATGTATGTATTGTAGAACATTCTAAAGAAAAACATTTTGATTTGCCACGTATAAATAAAGAACCTCTGAAACTCCATGAACCAAACATTTATTTCTGTCCTGCGTGAAATTTTTTAGTTTAAATTGGCCTTTAAAACAGACATTGCGCGTATATTCCCTCCTAATTATTTTGTAATAAGTTCTAGAATATGGTATTTTATGGTTGAAATTTCTATTATGAAGTTATGATGACTTTAACCTGAATTAGATAACGTCATGTATTTTTTTATTCCAACTGTATTCCGATATTGCTAGCAAAAAACATTTGTACCAAGTTTTGTAACAAACTATGTCTTCTTCATCACTAGCATCGTAATGAGGGTAGATAATAAAAAATAATAATAAAATAAAATAATGACAAAAATAATAAATATAAATAACAAAAAATAAAAAATAAAAACAATTTTACTTACAGAGTAGTGTCAATTAAAAATTAAAAACATTATAATTGTCATTTTTGAAAAAAATAGCTAAAGTGTCCTATATTATAATACGCTTGTGTGAGTGACTATGTGAGTTCACGGTACTAAAATCACGGGTCACTTTCTCGCAGCTCACGCAAAATTAAAAAAAATTGCCACACGGGGGTTTATTTGTTGTTTATTTTAAAAGCCCCACGGGGTCGTCATGGATAAAATAATAAAATTTTACCCCCGGTTTACCATCTGCGCGCCGTATCTCACGAAACAAGTTGTTTATCAACTGAAAAAGGAAACCAAAGCGAAGAAGGTTGTCTCTTTTTCAAATTAATCCTGAAAAAAGTTATTCCAATGTTTACTCAGGTAAGCTTATTTGTTCTTCTATATTTTCCATTTTTGTGTTCTGGGACCGAGGTTGCTTCCTTTTTTAAAAAAACTATCGCATTCGAATATGAACAATCCGAATCTAAAAATGTAAAAAACAAAAACTGTTGTTGTCGAACGAAGTGTTGTCAGAAATATTTTTTAAAAACAGAAAAACGTACGATGATATAACATCATAAAGAGAATTGATTGGAAATGTATCAAACAATTGCATACGCTTTCAATTCGTTCTCTTTGGGATGGATCGAGGTTTAGTATTCGAAGTAAAAAAATTGATTGTACTTTTATCCAGAGAACACTAGGAAGCTACCTAATGAGAAAGCGAAAGAAAAGCAGGTGTGTTGTTTATTATTATCTGGTAGGGAAATGAATTTAGGTGTGTAACGGTTTTTTAACCGTCTTAACCTTCGGAGCTAAATTTTCCCTTAAAACATTAAATTCCTTGAGGTGTCTTGAGTCGTAAAATATTTTGTTTTTGTAAGAATATACTCTAAACAATGGTTAGAAGTTAAGAATATCCTAAGAATATGTCTAAGCTTATTTGTTTATTCCAAATACATTGTATTGACGCACAAATTGATTAGAAGTTTACTTTTTTATTGTATATCAAACAAACTTTTTTCTGTCCAAGCAATGGACCGTTACATGTAGTAAAGATTGCCATTTGCTATAGTAACTTATAGCAGGCTTTATTATGTTAAGGTAGGCATTATATATTTTCAGGCCATAGTCATGCTAAAAAAATATTAAGAATAACGAGGATCGTATTTGTCAAAAAAGTTAAGAACATATAAAAAAGCGTGTATATACTACAAAAGATTAATATGAACTATAAAAAGTCATTTTTCCGTTCTTACTGTTTTCCACACTATAGAGTGTGGTGATTCAGTGTTGTTTTCGTTATTCTAAACATAAATACGCTGCAACCTTCTGAAATATATTCGATTTTTAAATTCGAAAACGCTGCATTGTTATCATACACGGCACGTTATCTTGATACATAAAATCAAAATAATTGATTATCTTGATTATGAGTTTGGGTCTGTTAGGTAAACTGTTCCTTTAATATATTGGATTGGAATATTGCGGTAGACAAATACAGAAATGATTCAAGTTTTTATATTTCTATTTTATGAGTTGATAGCTGTTGATTTCTTATATTTTGTGTCAACTTTGGAATAGTACAGGGTTGCTGTATGCAATAGACTCAATAGTTGATTTCTGTATGACGTGTTACAAACTGTACAGTGTGGAAATTTCGCAATAACATTTTTTGTATGACTTAGCGAAATATTCGGATTTTTTTTAATGTCTGATAAACTTTTTTCCCTGGTGTATACCTTATCGGACAAAACTTTGTCGGACAAAAGTCACGAAATTTTTCCTTGGTGACGAAAATTATGTCCGACGAAAAACTTTGTGCGAAGAAAATTTTGTCCCACGAATAAATTTGTCCAAAAACAAATTTTCTAACATTTTTCTAATGCTTTTTTTGACCTAATAATTGCCTTTCCCCCTTCAGAATTCGAACTTATCGAGATCCAAGCAATAAAACTAAATTTAATCACAAGCATGAGCAAACCAAAAGTAAATCCTTCTTGCCTTAAGCTATAAGACTTGTTGTAATGCGAAAGGCATAGCGTAAAAAGAGTAAAATAGTAATGGCGTACAGCTTTAACGCACGTGGATTTCATGTGTATCGAAGTACTACTTGGACTGAGGTTAAACAGGGAGATTCAGTTTCTGTCGAGATAGAAACTAACGACGACTCCAAAAAAATTGATCCATATAGCTGTGCGATCAAAGCTTTTGTTGGACAGCCTTCACAACTAACAACAGTGGGACATATTCATAGATAGATATCCAGACACACATTTTTCTTCTTGAAAGAAGAAAATGGAAAATTGAAGGATCAATCCAAGGTACAAAATTCGATTTTTTAGAAACCAAGGGATTGTTTAATCGAAAACCTCATTATTGCTCACGAGCCATAAAAAACAAGTGTGACTAAAGCCATTTCGTTTGGAAGTAATGGTTGTCAGGTTTGTAGGTCTCCATTTGACCTTTTTCTTTTCTATATATTTTGTATCTGTAGCAATATTTATTTTCTGTATCTTTTTACATGTTAAGATGAATATATGATCAAGTTGTCTTGCCATGTTTAAATCTTGAACAACCAATTTTAAGATTTTGGCTATGAACATAGACTTACTGCTAAAGCCAGCTAGCTAACTATGGTATCCTTATTTATTCTTTATTTTTTTAAGTTTTATATTATTACTTATTTTTTATGTTAAGTCGTTAGGGTTAAAAGGTGAAAGTAGCCATATGCAGTTTGGCTTACAACAAAATTCTTAATCAATAGTTCCTATGCTAAATGCAATTAGGTAGCTACGCATTTTATTACTGTCATGAAAACCTATTCTACAAATAAAAATTGCTGAGTGATCTAGACCGGGTAACGACAGGCTATTTCCTGTGTTTTTATGTATCCCGAAGTTGCGATAAAGTTTTTTTGGAAAAGGGTATTACACCTATACGGATGTGCGACATGGTGTATTTTGTTTTGATTTGTTTGCAAGATATTTGACCTTGAAGTTGCAAAATAATAGCTAGGGAAGAAGCTTCGTCTCAGTCGCCATCTTTTTATCACGGAAGGGCTTGTGTCGTCAACTCCCGGATGATAATTTTGCTGACTTAGTCGCGGCCCAGGATTTTATATACATAAGCGGTTTTATATACACCATGCCGTTGTTTTGTTCTATTTCTTAGTATTTGTAACAGGTACTGAAGATAGGCAATAACTGTTTTGCTAATTCCCTCACAGAAAAATCTGCAAAAGTATAGAAACGTACAGCAATGCCCACATAGAGTTTTTGTTGCTTACAGTTTGACTCGGCAAGCGTTTTTGATTCAGAAAGTCAGTAAAGAACTTCCTTATCGTTGATCATCACGACCAGGTGAGTAGACACACAAAGGACAGGCGCGCAAGCTAAACACATACTGGTCAAAGTTGTAATTGGGCCGGGTTCTCGACTAGCCCTAGATTCACGCAACTTTGTCCCAGGGGCCCATGAGGAAGTTGAAACGCGTAAGTAATACCAAAAACAAGTACAAAGGAAGTAATATAAAAAGAAAGACGGAAGAAAAAATAGAACTTTACATGCCCTGTGATTGAGATTGAAATTCACGCAAACGCAAAGAGGTTCAGGCAAGCAGAAAATAGAGCGCAGATCGCATACAGATACCTGCATCGTGGGAATATGATAGAGAAGCCCTATGTTCAACGTAAAAGAAGAGCGCGCACCGAAATTTGCACAGGAACTATGCTCAAACGCAAGGACTCGGTGGGCTGAGATTAAAAATTGTCAGCGTTGAACAAAACATCTGGTGAAAAGTGTTTATCTTAATTAAAACTCGTTTTGGAAGAGTATCTACTCTGTTAATGAGTCCACGTACAACCTGTCCCGGGTTCTTGCCCTTTTGACGAATGACAATCAAACCCTACACCAAAATCATTCAACATCATCTATATCCGAAGTGTCAATCAACTTACTTAGATTTATCTTTGTAAACTGCAAAATGTCGGCAAATTTTTTTTGATGACAATTACAATTATCGAAACATGTCGTTCATATTATAAAATATGTGTTTTATTCTTACAAGTACATACAATGTGTTTTGTTTGTAGTCATTGTGGATAATTAGTTACCACGTATGATTTAGCATACACGTATGATTTAGCTAACACGTATGATTTAGCATAAATACAAACATGTTATCACAAGAAGCTCTTCTATAAACTGCCACCTAAACCTTTTTTATATTCAACATCTTGTATACAGGCTGTTATTATTTTACTGCTTATGTGTAAGCTTTATAAAATTACTTTTAGAACTGTTATTTATTTGTCATTTTTGTTTATCTTCTTTATTTACGATATTTTTCTTTCGTGTCTTCGAACAAATTTGAATATCACACCAAATTGTTAAAAATTCTCTATTTTTTCACAAATGACAATCGTCAATTTTTTTATTTTTTTTAAATGACACTGCTCTGTAAGTAAAATTATTTTTATTTTTTGTTATTTATATTTATATTTATTATATTTTTTCATTATTTTTATTCATCTACCCTCATTACGATGCTAGTGATGAAGAAGACATAGTATTGTTACAAAACTTGTACAAATTTTCCTAACTTATCGGAATACAGTTGGAATAAAAAAATGCATAACGTTATCTAATTCAAGTTAAAGTCATCATAACTTCATGATAGAAATTTCAACCCATAAAATAACATATTCCAGAAGTTATTGCAAAAAAATTAGCAGAGGATGTACGGGTAGTGTAGGTTTTTAGAGGTCAATATTAACCGAACACGTTCACGCGAGAAAGGAATAAAGCTTGTATTTAACGCCCGGATTCTTTACTGCATTTTTCAATTTTAACGGATGTGTTTATAGGAGGAGGCTTAACTGTAAATAGAGGATTTACGACGTGAACCAATTATCTTCTTATATAACCTAACTAAACACCGCACACACTAAAAAAGCCGAAACTGTATTTTACCTAAAATTAATATCAAATTTTAGTTAGTGCATGATTACTAACAACAGACAGAAAATATTATATTGACAAATTTTTAATAACTAGACAAATTTTAATGTTAGCATCGACTTCGTTTCATTGTGTGGTAATATAGCGAAATCTGTCTCTAAAACGGATACAGTTGATGCAAAAAAGTGTCTGCTTCATACAGATGCCGCTTTACAGAGATTCTTCTATAATTTTTTTACCTTAACTTAATCAAGCTGTTCGGAGTGTTTAGGTCATGTCTGCCTTAGACAGTTTCCAGCAAATGTTTGCACTTTTAATGTTATTTTTACTTGCTCAGCATTCCAAATATTTTCATTCCAATATATGAATTTTGTTATTTTTCTAATTTTAAAGAATCTTACGATATGGAGGAATTAACCACCTCACCAGAAGGCAAGACCACGACCACAATGTCGACTAAATCAACATACAAGAATCTTCTAGTACTTGGCTTTACTATACTCTGCGTTTATGGCTCTTTTAAAGCCCTTCAAAACCTTCAAAGTAGTATACATGAAAATGAAAAAATTGGTTTAGCTTCACTCTCAGTTTTATATGCTTCGTGTTGTATTTCTTGCTTGTTTCTCCCTCCTATCCTTATCAAGAAGTTAGGATGTAAGTATTCCATTGTGTTAAGCACACTTGGTTTCTCAGTGTACGCCGCTGCACATCTTTATCCAACATGGTCGATATTCATCACAGCCTCCGCTATTATAGGTAGGGTATGATTAAACATTTGTATATTTGTTAAAGGCGGATTTCCACGCAACGAATTGTGAATGGCGAATTCGCTGCAAAATATCTTTTTAACTTCCATAAGAAACATTAAACATGCGGCGAATTGTAAATGTAAACCTCTTTTGAGCATTAAAAGCAAAACAGTCATTTTGAATTATTATCATATTGAATTCTTTCCTGTTATAAGCTTATGCAAAAATAAACACTAATAATTGCATTCTACTTCGTTGAAAGTTTGCAGTGAATATTTCACAACTAAAAAGTAGGAACTGTTTCTACTTTTCGGCGAAGCCAATTTCGAAGCAAAATCAAAACAAACAAAACTGCGTATGCTCAAATAAATTTCCCGTCAAATTTGCCGGCCATTTCGCCTCGCGGAAATCCCTTTCAAGGAATAAAATGGTTCAAGAACAAACGTTTCAAAAAAAAAAAGTCACGCTAATAATTTTTGCACCTCACAAAAAATTAATTATTTTCATACAAAAACATTCTTAAACTGCTAAAAGTATCCCATGAAACCTCAGAAATCGCATGAACAAAACCCTACTTCTTAGTAATGCTGTCGATTTCGCTGATATAAACATATATAGGACTGAATCACCGTAATTAGTTTGTGTTTTTTTTATGTTGCACTTTTTCTTCTTTCTTCTTTCTTTTTCCTGCTATATCTTCCATTGATAAGTCGACAGCTCCTCTGTAATACTTTATTCATTCTAGGTAGTAGCAGTGCACCTTTATGGTGCGCCAGCATGTCTTATGTAACAACGCTAGCAATGAACTATGCATCAGCTATGAGGCAAGACGAAGATGCTACCATTACAAAATTTTTCGGCATATTTTTCATGATGTATCAACTTTCGCAAGTTAGTGGGAACATGTTATCCTCGGTAATTCTAAAGCAAACATCAGGTTTGTTTATGTTTTAATTTAGATTTTTTTTAAATTGTGATTATTATCTGTTATATTAATACCCGTTTTCTGCCTCCGCGCGAGTTATAAACGCGCCCGATTTATATCAACCGACACACGAAATGCGATATATAAAGGACGGAGGAACCTGTGCAATTACCCATCCACTAGTCAATTACATTGCTCGCTGTCTGTCTGTTTGTCGCGTTTGTGAGCGACAAGCAAAGTTCCGTGGATTTTCCACGGGTGAATTCCCATTGATTTTTCAATGGGTTTGCGACTAATAGGTATTGAATTAGCTACAAAGCTTTTTAGATATAAGAATTAAATGTTTTTCTTCAGCTTCAAACAACTCCACAAATCAAAGTTATGTATGTGGTGTAGAACATTGCCCAGGTCTACCCATTGTTTCAACCAATCAGAAAACAGAACACTCTACAGTTGTTATGCTTATCATTACCTATTTGGTCCTTGGTGGAGTGGCAACAATGTCTTCATTACTGTTCTTAGAAAATATAAAAATGGTAGGAAAGAATGCAGAAAGAACTTTTAAAGAAATAATTATTACAACATTTCAAAGCTTCAAGGACTGGAGGTTTCTGTTTTTGATGCCTTTCGCAGCTTACACAGGACTAGAGAGTGGATTTATCTTTGCTGAATTCAACAAGGTATCTCTTTAAGAAAGTGTATATCTAGAAAATAAAATTATGTAACTGGATAATTATTGAAATTATAGCATTTTATTTTCCATTGTGCGACTAACTTCGCAATTATGCAACTACATTCGCCATTATACGACGACTTTCGCCATTATGCGACTCCATTCGCCATTATATGACTACGCCATTGTACGAATAAATTCGCCATTATGCGACTCCATTCGCCATTATGCGACTCCGTTCGCCATTATATGATTACGCTATTGTACGAATAAATTCGCCATTATAAATTCGCCATTATAAATTCGGCCATTATGAATTCGCCATTATGCAATTCTTTTGCAATTATAAGACTAGTTAGTTAAACAACCACATTTGTTCACAAAGAAATAAACGTCTCTAAAACTTGGTCATTTTTCAATTCTAAAAACTCTAGGATAATGCAGACGTACTTACTTACGCTACAAGCTTAAACGTTAGTCAACTTAAAGATAAAAATAGCAGATATTATCAGTGTAACGTTCGTAGGAAATGTGGGTATGTTAATCTTGCGGCTAAAAAGTACACCAAACTTGATTGTTAGGCACTCTTATATTACCAAAATTATTAGGGTATCTAAGGCCAGGATATACTCAAAATATTAGTTTAGGCATTTTTTTAACGGCAAAAAATTGATTTACATTCCAGGCTTATGTGACATGTGCGGTTGGCATTCAAAAAGTTGGATTCATCATGATTGCATTTGGTGTGAGCAATGCCGATATCATCATACATTGTTGGTTCTATCACAAAATGGTTGGGCCGGCCTGTAGTTATTATGTGTGCAATGATGTTCAATATAGGACTGGTATATGGCATCATATTTGGGAACCACTGTCGTCTCCTCTGTTCGTTTTCTTTTAAACTGCAGCCGCGTGGGGATTAGTGACTCTGTATGGCAGACAGAGATAACAGGTAATGTTCTATAAACTTATGCCTATATATCTGGAGCAGGTCTAACTTGATCCTGTAACAAAGTAATCAGAATTTTCGTTTACGTTTTCTTTTTGTAGCATAATTTTTGGCTCGCTGTTTCAATTCCGACAAAGAGATCTTATTTTCTATGCAGAAGCTGGTTCAATCACTTGGTTTTATGGTTGGATTTGCGTATGGTGATTATTTATGTGTTTCCAACAAACTTCACATTCAAGTTTGTCTCCTTATTATCAGCGTAATTTTATATGGTGCGGTGGCATATAATGACAGAAAGAATAAGAAGAAGATATCTCTACTACAAACGTTTCTCCACACAAATATTCTCATGTACATAGCGATCCTAGTTGATTTAACAAATGTTTGTATTTAATAAGGAGCATAAAAATTCTTTTCCTCGTTATAACCTGTTAGGTTTGCCCTTTACCCCTTAAGACTGTTTAGACAACCCCAAACGATCAAACTTCATCCAAGGTATGAAATTATTCCAGCGTTCATGTTCATCAGACAGCCTTTCATTTTCATTAGTACAAACGAAATACTTTACTGCAACTTTAGCGCAAATAAGAACACAGTTTACAACCCGTTGTTACCCCGTCATAGCGAAAACAATCAGTCAATATTATTTTATTTTGCGAAATAAGTTTACGTGAAAGTTTAAAAATTAATAGTACACAGGTATAAGTATAAAATGATATTATTTTCGTAATTAGTACAATACTTAGAGTTGATTTTCGATTACTTTCTCTAAATGGGAGGTAAGCTTTAACTTTTCTGAACATGTTCTTTAACTTTTACGATTTTAAAGCCTTATGTTCTTAAAAACTTAGTTCTTCTAAAAAAAAACGGGTATTTGTCAAGTCAATCCATGTAATGCAATGCTCATGCAGAGGATAAAATTGGCTAGAAGTCCAATAAAATTGAAAGAATCTATATCGTGAAACTAAATTTGTTTCTCTGTGTTATCCTTTGACACGATCGATTTGTTTTTGAAAGGTTTTATTTCTATTTTAAATGTTAGTCTTATAATACGACATATATAGAGCTCTCATAACGGCACGATGAACACAAAACAGTGTAACAATAGCTTTAATTATCCTTTTTGCGATACTGGTCACGTCTCATCAATTCCAGTTTGTGTTTCGTTCACGTATGCGTCATTCCCAAAGGAGGAAATAGTTTTGCTATCTGCTGTATTCTTCTTTCGTTCACTCCATTCCACCACACCATATAAAATTACACTGATGATCAGTACGCAAACTAGGATGTAAAGTTTGTGTGAGACACATAAGTAATCACCGTATGCAAATGCAACGGTGAAACCAAGTGACTGGAAAAGTTTGTATATAGAAAATGAGATCTCTTTGTTTGAATGAAACAGGACGCCAAAGTGTGCTAAAAGATAAATATATATCAATGAGTGCCACAGCAATACAACACAGATTACAATATTAAAAAAAAAAAAAGGTTTTGCTTGTGGCAACCGTGAAATGAACTTGTTTAAATATTATAACTAAATTACATGGAAGGACATAACTTAATAGTAAGCTAATGTTTTGATAAGCTCCAATTATTTTTTATTTTGTTGCATATTTAAAGAACTTCAGGCCGTATAGAAATTCTTTCGTGCACATGGCTCCATAGAACTTTTCGTTAAACCAAAAACCCATTCGAAGATAAAGCATTAAAACCTACCAATTGTCTGTGTCTGCCATACAGAGTCACTAATTCCCCACGCAGACTGCAGTTACGAAGAAAATAAATAGAGAGGAAGATAGCGTTTCCCAAAGATGATGCCAATATAACCAGTCCAAATATTGAACACCATTGCACATATAATTACTACAGGTCTGCCAACCATTTGTGATAGAACCAACAATGTATGATGATATCGCGTTGCTCACACCAAATGCAATCATGATGAATCCAACTTTTTGAATACCAACCGCACATGTCACATAAGCCTTAAGATTATTAGTTTTGTAGATTAAATTACAAGTCTGTTTATCAGATGCAACTATTTCAGGCTTTCTATTTATTGAAATTGTTTTACCCAGGATAGCCTCTTCAGTTCCTATTGGTACTGTATCAACGAGGGTCCTGCGAAGGGGTCCCTAGTGGCATTTAAAGCTCCCCTACGAAAGCCGTGCAAGCACAGCAATAGCTCAACCACACAACCGCCTAAGATATCAATTCTATTTCTCATGCTGAACGCTAAGCAGAAAGGATTGATTCACACCTTTATACTCTCTGGCATGACTCGGCCGGGGTTTGAAACCAGGACCTCTCGCACTGGAAAGCGAACGCTCTACCACAAGACTACCAGTCGGTTGTTCAAAGCAGTAATTTTATCTCTGAGATTGACACAAATGTTAAAAGAATTTGTTCTTTTAGGGAAGAGTTTGAAGCATGTAGTGCTAGCTATTTCTCTTTTACAAGGCAATATAACAATATATTATAATATACCTCGTTAAACTCCGCGAATACCAAACCCACTCTCCATTCCAGAGTAAGCTGTGATAGGCATCAGAAATAACATCCTCCAGTCTTTAAAAACTTTTAAATGTTTTTTTTATTATCTCTCTGTAAGTACATTTTTCATTTTCTCCTTCCATTTTAACATTATCTAAAAACAATAGGGCAGAAATTGCTCCAACTGCACCGAATACCAAGTAAATGATGATAAGCATGACAACTGTTGAATCTTCTGTTTGCTGATTGGTGGAAACAATGGGCGCAGATGGGCAGTAATCAACACCACACATATGAGTTTGGTTTGTTGAATTTCCTGTACCATGAAGAAGAAAATAATGAATAGAATATATTTTTGTGTATGTTTATAAATTTTCCGAAAACGGTTAGTCACATCTACACGGCTAGCCTACACAACCTAAGGGCCTGGCTAAGCAGCGTTTCATAATACTAGGAATACTGCTAATTTAGATACTTCCCATTAATAATATTAGGGATGTGAACCATTCCAGAGTTCTATCAATTTTACATCATATTTAAACCTTTTTATTCCTAACACACTTTTTTAGTAATTTGAAAAAGTTGTGGTGTTATTTTAGCCGGAACAGATGCTCAATATAGCCTTCCATTTTTTTTTTTGAACCATTAAGCTTTACGGGTAGATTTCTGGGTACACACAAAATCATATTTTGCAAAGCAAACAGTAAACAAGAGAAAGAAGACCTGATGACTGTTCCAGAATCAGCGATGACAATGTGTTTCCACAAACTTGTGAGAGTTGAAACATCATAAAAAATATTCCAACGAATCTCGTGATAACAGCATCCGAATTTTCTTTTGTATTAGCTGCATAATGCAATGCTATCGTGGTTAAATATGACGATTCGGCGCTCCATAAAGGTGCTGCACAAGTACCTGAAACAGTAAAAGATGTAAATTGACAAACAGAACCCAATATGCACTCTTTGTGTCGGTAAAAAACTTATATCTTACCTATAATAGCTGACGCTGTCATAAACATCCACCATGTTGGATAAAAATGTGCAGCTGTGTACAGAATATAACCAAGTATACTCAAGGCTATGGTGTACTTACACCCTAAGTTCTTGATTAATACAGGAGGTAGGAACAAGCAAGATACGACAAAAGAAGCATAGATAACTGAGAGTGACGCCAAACCAATCTTTTCATCTTCATGTATGCTACTCTGAAGGTTCTGTAGAGATTGATACGAGGTGAAAATGCAGAAAAATACAAATCCAAGCACAAAAAGATTTTTGTATGTTGATTTTGTAGATGATGTATTTGTTGTGCTTGCATCTGGTGACATGGTGATGAGTCTTTGAAGTTAAAATAGCAAGAAGGTAAAAGTTCGTATTGTGAGTTTAATCTGTTTTTAATAATGTGGCAATAACAGATATAACGTTATAAAAATATAAGAAGAAACGTCTAATTTCCTGTAAGCTATTCTAATGAATCTATTATTCTCATAAGCATGTCATTATTTTTAATTACTTGTTTATAAAATACAAAATGATTCTCGTTATCTCGAACATGCGCTATCGCAAACTCCGCGTTGTGTCGTACCGAGCGCTATCGCAAACAAAAATACTGGTCCCATCAGCATTCACAGCGTCAATAAAAAAAAATTTGTCCAGCTTTCTGGAAGTCGCTTGTCGAATTATTCGCTATCTTGAACTAATTTTTCGTCCCTTAGCGACGAATTACAGTCGTTATCTCAAACTTGTCAGAAAATTTTGCTCATAGAAAACCAGCCCATCATAAACGCTTTTGTTTGTGTGTTCGAACGCTGTTGCAGTTTTTGAATTTTCAAAATGGTTTTAATCTTTCAAGGACAGGGTTGCGTTCTTTTGACATCGATTTTTCTGAGTTAAGGCCAATATCCACACACGGAAAACGTTCCGCGGACCGGATCGGATCAAACCCAAACAAAGTTTTGCACATGCTCATTGTTAGCTCATTACACAATCGAAAAGCCAGAAGAAAGTTGAAATGTTTTCAACTTTTCTTCTGTTCCGCGGTGCGACTAGCATTTTTGACCAATAACAAGCTACAAAAAAAATCACGTGATATTAACAAACCCACCGGCCTGCTCAAATCAAAAATGACGCAGCAGCAAACGGCAGAGCAGCATGCTACCATGGAAGATGAAAATGCAGCACAAATGCTAAATTATGCTTGGAAATTTCAACAACTGGGTCGGTTTCACAAAAGCATGGCTATTTAGTCGTGCTGGAGTGATTTTTACCAAATTGCCTCGCATGTTTCTTTAATAATTCATCCTACTGTGGAAATTCCTACGCGATAGCTATTTGATATGTTAAACACCAGCTGATAAGTATCTTAGTGTAATACACAACCTTTCAAAAGGACCTATGGGCTCACGGGCTGCAGTAGTAGATTTCGTTATAAGTGGGGCTATGAGGTTAAGAAGTTTTTCGTATCTTGTAGGAGACGTACGAAATTGTTTGTAAAAAAAATTCATGATCATAGATCCTAAGTTCTTGAATTAATTGATGATATTCTCCTTTCGCCTTTCTTTCCAAAAATATTTTTCTTACCCACATCCTATGTTTACGCTTATGTGAATGTGTTACTCGCAGTTGACGTTTTTTAAGTAGAAGAACTAGAAGAAGGTTTTTATTCATATTATGTTGCTATTATTGTCGTAGCAACGCAGAAATTAATTTTCGCTCTTCAATATACTGGAATGGAACGAAATGGAACAGATTTTTATTGTTATCCGGTCCGGTCCGCGGAACGTTTTCCGTGTGTGGATATCGGCCTTTACACTGCAATTTTCTGCTGGTGTGTGTAATCTCGTTATCTCCTAAACTTACAATTATCGATTCTTTACCATACTTGTTGATATTTTTGTTTAGTCACAGCATATGAGATGTCCATCTCTTGTTTTGATAAGTAACGTTTTTGTCAGTTAAGTTTCGTTTCTAATTTGTATGGCACCATAATAAAAATAATAAAGTTTTTTCTCTTATGCGTTTAACTTTCCGTCTGCTTGTAAAAATATTTTTTGCTCAGTTGTGGAGGTCTTGGCGCTAAGCATTTTATCAAATAAACGAAGTACATTAACCTTCTTTTTTGTTTCCTGTATGTTTTCACATGTAAAGATAAATATATTACTGTGGAAAGTTTATCATTTCTTGAACATGATAGTTTAGTAGGCGACGTTTCGGGAGATCCTTTTTCCATCATCGGGCAAAGTAAAATGATGTTAAGCATGTATTTATATAATTGCAGAGGATCGAAATTTATAAAAATTAAACAATCAGGAACAAGCTGATAATTACAGTTAATTACGGTAATTAACATTTTTCGGACCTAGATGGAGATAACTACTTTTTCTGTAGGGCTGGTAACCAAATCTCAGGAAGTTGATACGAGATACTGTTTATGTGTTTGTTACGTTCTACACTGTTGATGGTTTCTTTTATCTTCCTAGTCGTTGCTCTGGATTCTCTGTCAATCATTTTCTTCTTTCCACAGTAATATGAATACTGAACAGACAAACCGAAATAATATCTTCAATAATAAATATATTGTCACGTTTTTTAGCCCTGTACAAATCTTAAACCGCCAACCTTAAGATTTTTGCTAGTAACGTAGATTTTGAAGGAGCATCATAAAGCCATCTAGTTAGATAGCCATTTTTATTCCTATTCTTTTAAGGGTTGTAAACTGTGTTTTTATTTAAACTGAGGTGGCAATAAAGATTTTTTTTGAAAATGTTATTATCCCTATAATGTGCAACATGTCAATATACCTGTATTAAGCGCGCAACCCAGTGTTAACGACAGACTGTTTCCTGCGTTTTAAATTAAATCAAAGTTGCTATTAGGATTCTTTACAAAAAAAGGGTATAACGCCTTATCTGTACTAAGCGCTCAGCCCTGTGCCACGATCAATTTTTAAACATTTACGGGAACTTAATCCGCAAAATAAAATAATATTGACCGATTGTTTTTACTATGAATGGGTACAACGGGTTGTCAACTGTGTTTTTATTTTCTGCTAAAGTTGCAGTACAGTTATTTAAAAAAATAATATTACACCCGAAAACACTATAATGTTGTGTGAGCTTCACTCGATTTACGACATACTGCATACCTGTATTAAACGCTCCACCTGAATGTGTAACACAGTTTGCAGTTGTTATGAAGCGTTGGGCGTTCAGCGGCACGTTACATAGTCACTTGTGGCTTAACCCTTGAATAAAGTCGTATTACAGTCACGCAAAATGATTGTTATTTTAAAATTTGTTTATAAAGTTTCTTAGACAAAAGCCATGGATAATTAAGTTTTTTTGTCCCCTCAATGCAGTTTCTTTGTTTCAAATAAGTACATGGGCCAGGTTACAAACAATTTAAAAATGCATTGTATATTTCATTAAATAATTTTTAATTCTTCGCGCCTTTTTAAAGAAATTAACAAAAACAATTTATGATGATAAGAGCAGTAAATTTAAAGGCGTTTCTGTAAGTGGATTACTTAGGACAACAGCCACCACAGTTCCTTTTAAAACACAAAAAGTAGAACCGATTTGTTTACCGCGTCAGAGGCTAGCTTTATAAAGGCTTGTTTCCATTTGACTGCACTTTCCACTATAGACACAAACTAGTTATGCTTACGGTCTGAAAATAAATTTCCCTTTTTTTGTGCCCAAGTTTTAATTCTGTTTTGCTAAATTAAAAGACATATTTCCAAGAGAGTTTGTAACGTTGTAAATTTTTGAATACATTCAAATATGGTTCTTTTTAATAATTGCATAATCTCAAATATGTCGCGCGCTTTTATATTATTGACATTTTTTTTGATGCAATTGGTATTTTTCAAAAATCCTGACAGACGGACATTATTATAATGTTTTTGATTTCTGCCGCTGCTATGATCGTTTCATAATAGAACTTAAAAAAGATACATATACGTGTAGACGAGATATATTCCATATGAAAGGTTATCGCATTGATACATAATGCGATGCGCCTAATTTGGTTTGATTTTTTATTAAACTTTGCATCGATATTTTTCTGGCTGCCCTAGCAGTCCTAATTTTCCAAATAAGGGTTTCACAATTTGACCGTTAAGGGAGGGGGTTATGCTATAGTTGACGTTGGTTGATGGGGAGGGTGAGGTAATACTACTGTCGACGTTCACAATTTACAAACCTGTGATTTCTCTAATAGATTGTTTACAGGGTGTCAAAATTCTTTGGTATTGCCTTTCTTGGGATTTCACTCGAAGGTTTTTTCGTTCACGTAAAGTCAATAAATTTCTCTTGACTTCAAATGTGCATGATATATTGACTTGGGGAAGGGGGGCTTGCTAAAAGATGACGTCAATTCAGTGGAAGGAGGTAAAGCAAAATTAACAGAAAAGGAAGGGGGTAAAAAAATCCTAAAAAAAATTTTTTGAACAAACTCTGAGCAACCCCATTTTTGAGCAGACGTTATATTGCTTGGAGCAGAGAGTTTTTTTGGACATTAAGTTGCTTAGCTGATTGCTTAGAATCTAATGTATTTACCGACACAGTAGTGGTTTGTGAACCCTATACTCTGCTTCAAAAAGTGCTGCTCGTCACGACTGCGGAGCATGACTTTCAATATACATCACGACTACCATAATTCCGACTACCATAATCGCGACTACCATAATGGCGACTACCATAATCCGAACTACCATAATTTTAATTTTCACAATGCAGAAGGAATTACACTCAAGAAAACAGAGGAGGTTGATGATGGCAAAAAGGTAATCAAGGATGGATGTGAGGCCTCAAGATTGCTAATCAAGTTGTTTAATTTGTCCTCAACTTGCTAGACTGTTAACATATTGGTTGCTTATAAAAATATGTATGACCATTATTTAGTGAGGGATTCTTGCTGTTGAAAGGTAACGCATGTTTTCTAAACATAAGATCAACAAAATTTTTTAGAACACGGAAAAGCTTATTCTTTTTCATGAACAAAAATATCAAAATTGTCGCTTCTTGTGGTAAAAACTGTTCTTCATCTCGTCTTCGATTTTGTTGATATAGCCCTCTTTCAAGGCGTGAGAGGTGTTAACTTAATGCCGTGCACAGATCTCAATCTAGTGGTTTTAAAGTTTGTCTCAAAAATAGCAAGAATGTTGTTGGCTGCTGGTAATCTGATAAATACTCAGTCATTATCTCTAATACAGCAATCCCACAAGTTAAAAATTCTTAAATAATATACACAGCCATTCACTGTTCATAGCATCACACCACGAAGTGATCAATTAAAATATATATTTCTATAGTTATTGAGTCACATTCTTTTTAAATTCACTCCATTCAATTAGGCTGTATAACATTACACCGATTAGTGATAAACAAAGCAGAATGAAAAGTTTGTAAAAGACACACAAGTAATCACAATACGCATATCCAATCATAAATCCAAGTGACTGAAAAAGTTTCAGCAGAGAGAATGCAATCTCCTTGTTGGAATAAAACAGGATACCGTAATAGGCTAAAAGTAAATGTTCAAAACCAATAAATGCTTGAAACCAATTGCTTTTTTTCTATAGATGGAATTTAAAACACAAAATAAGCTAACGTATAAAATGGTATAACAAATTATGTCATTTTCGTATTAAAAAGACTGACCCTATATCTGTGTCCGCCATATAGCATCACACAATCCAAACAAATAATTACTCCCGAGTACAACACCGTGGCACATGCCATTACTACGGGTCGGCTCAACCATTTAGCGATAGAACCAACAATGCATGAAGATAAAGTGTTGCTTAATCCAAATGCAATCATAACAAGTCTAACTTTTGGAATACCAATCGAACATGCGACATATGCTTTAAAGTAATTTATTAGCTCTAAATAATTTCTAAGCTTTTATTAATAGGCCTCAGAATCTTATTAGCAACGTGATCCTAATAATAAAAGAACATCGGCCTGCCCTTTGGGGTTTAAGCAAACATTAAGCAATGATGGTGATAGTGATGGTGAGGGTGAGGGTCAAATGATGGTGAGTGATGGTTATGGTTATGGTGATAGAGATGTTGACGAGATGATGACGGTGATGGTAAAATGATGGTGAGGTGATGGTGATAGAGATGTTGATGAGATGATGACAAAGGTGTGATGATGATGATAATGGTAGGATGATGATAATAAGCTACACACCTCATTAAAATCTGCAAAAACGAACCCACTCTCCCAACCGATAAATGCTGATATTGGCATCAAGAATAAAATTCTCCAGTCTAATAAACTTTGAAATGTTTTACTTAACACATTTTTAAGATTTGTTTCTTTGTTGTCTATTTCAATATTATCTAAAAACAACAAAGTCGACACCACGGCCACCGCACCTAACGTCAAGAAAATGATAAGAAGGGTGACAACTGCAGAGTGCTCTGTTTGTTGATTGGTGGTAACACTGTGGGCTGCTGCACAGTAAGAAGAACCACACACATAACTTTGATCTTTTGATTGAACGGTTGCTGGAAAAAAAGTTCAACTCAGAAATGGAAACGAAGTCAAATATACGTAAATAAAATTCTATATTGAAAAAGTAACGTTTATTAAAATTTAATGGATAAGTTAAACACTAAGAAATAAATACAACATAATAATAAGAAGGCTTGAAATATTAAAAGCCTACAGAAGACGGTGTATTTATTTTCAAAAGTAACGTTACCTGATTCTGTTTTTAAAATGAGTGATGAAAATAAATTTCCACTGATTTGCGAAAGTTGATACATGGTGAAAGAAATTCCAAAATATTTTGTAATTAATACACTTGGATTCTCATTGGTAACCGAAGCATAATGCATTGCTATTTTGGTTATATAAGATGCTTTTGCGCTCCACAGAGGAGCTGCGAATGTACCTACAGAGAATGAGAAATGTCATCATTAGCAATAAAAAATCACAAATGTAATTGGCTAAGAGGAGATTATACACTATCTCATACTCCACATGCAACATATGAAAGCAGAGAGATTTCAGTCTAGTGAAAGACAACAGGAAAGTTTAATGCGCCAAGCCCTTTCAATAAGTTAAGTTTCATCCAGAATGTTTATGATTTTAGATACAGTCTACTCTCGATAAGTGAAACCCCATCCCGGATAAGTGGAAATTTCGTTTAGTGGAACCAATTTCCCCGGTCCCTTGGATTTGCATTAACAAACCTCTCTTATTTTATTTGGATAAGTGGAACCATCGATAAGTGGAACTTTCGATGAGTGGAACCATTTTTTGGTCCCTTGAGCAATATTTATTCATATAAGTGGAACTTTTCCAAAAGAAAAATCGTCTACAGTACGTTCGAATCATTTTATTCAAAACATTATTTTTTCGAATGCGAACATGGCAGCGAAGGCTTACCTGTGCTGTGTAAGGAACTTTCACAAAGTTTAAAACAAGCTACCGTAAACCTCCGAATATAAACCCACCCGTGTATAAGCCCACCCGTGTATAAGCCCATCATTTTACTCATTACTAACGATTTCCATGTATAAGCCCACCCGTGTATAAGCCCATAATATTGGAAGGGAAAATTTCATGGTTGTTTTTCTTTTACTAAAAAACTTTTTTTTTTGCAAGAACATACAAGTACAAGCTATTTCTTCAGTTCTTTACGAACTAGTCCTCTATTGATATTTGGTCCATAATAAACACAAGGGAGCTCAATTCCTCCCCCTAGAACCCATGTCCCTTCAGGTGCACGTCGTTTTTCGCCGGTTATTTTCGCTTTAATGTCATATATTTTCCACTCCTTCATTAATGGGAACAGCTTCTTCGCTAGAGCTTCAGGCACATGCCCAATAACCTTTCGATCTTTATTCATTACAGCAATGGCATTTTTGCTTAATGTATTATCTGGTTCGAGTGGGTTGCAAATGCTTGGGAAAAAGTGACAGCAGGCAAAGAGTGAGTAATTCGATCATTTGTTAAGTGTGGATTAACTAATAATTTAGATGGGACAGAAGATAAACAAATTAACATCCGAGGTATAGACGACTATACAATGCCTCAACCAGAAGAGGAATTCCACCTTGAAACATCAAGCGAGGAAGAAGATGATGTTAGCGGAGACAATGTAGAGACAGCGACGTCGAGCGAAAGTGAAGATAATGGTGATAGCGAAAGTGAAGATAGTGAAGAAAGTGGCGATGAGTGAAAAGTTTTTATTACGTAAAATATATGCATAGATATTTAATATGTTGCTATTGTTTTCCATGTATAAGCCCACCCGTGTATAAGCCCACCCCCGTGTATAAGCCCACCCCAAAAAAGCTTACGAACTTGTATAAGCCCAGGGCTTATATTCGGAGGTTTACGGTAGTATAAAAGATTATTTTTCATAACTTCATTGCTAAGAAAAATCATCATGTGGAACATAAATATCTATAAAGCATTTTCATTTTGTTCCTCCCCCTGTTTTTGATTATTCGTAAATTCCTCGGTATCCCGAGGTTTCAGATAAGAGAGAAGTTCGATAAGTGGAACTTTTTTTCGGTTTCATAGAGGTTGCACTTATCAAGCAATTCGGATAAGTGGAACATTCGATAAGTGGAACCATTTTTTTCGGTCGCGTGGAGGTTCCACTTATCGAGAGTAGACTGTATTTTGTAAATTCTGATAAATTCGGGATAAGTTCCTAACATTTCACCAGATGTTTTGTGCAAAGCACTTCACAAAAGATACATCGAATACTCGGTATACAATTCTCATTCGTGGTAATGTTTGCTACTGGTTTTTGCATTAAAAATTTTTAATATTGTAACAGCCAGTAGCAATTAGTCAAACCTTGAATGATAAAATAAAAAAATTCATATCCTGCCTAAAATAACCGATGCTGTCATAAAGACCCACCACGTTGGATAAAAATGTGCAGCTGTGTACAGAATATAACCAAGTGAACTCAAGGCTATAGTGTACTTACATCCCAAGTTTTTGATTAATACAGGAGGTAGAAAAGAACAGGATAACATTAACGTTAGGACCAATCTTTTTATCTTTGTGTAAAGTTACTTTCAAGGTTTTGTAGAGATGCAAATGTAAGTAATTTTAAAAGTAATTTTATAATTATAATTTTTTTTAAAATTAATATTTAATTTTAAAAAAATTATTAATTTTAAGATATCTCAATAATTTTAAAATTAATTTTAAAAGTAGAAAGTATTTGTATCTTATATTGATATATCTTTTTATTTGTCGTGACTAATTTTTGTTATATCTACTGTCACTTTCCTGTCGTCTAAAATTTACAAGACACGATTTCATCACAGCACTATTATGGGATCGTTAGTAATAATATTTGTCGTGTTAATTAATCAAGTAATCAAGCGTATTAATTAATCAAGTAATCAAGCGTATTAATTAATCAAGTAATCAAGCGTATTAATTAATCAAGTAATCAAGCGTATTAATTAACGTATTTTTAACATTATATCCATTCTATCTATGGCTCTCTAATTACTCCGCCGTGATGAAAAATCTTCCTTGTTACATGGAATGGACAAAATAGACATTGACCTTTTAAAATGACATATGGTGTAAAAGAACACAGGGAAACAAAAACAGATGCAGTGAAAAACAAAACAGTTAAGCAATATTCAAACTGAATTAAACAAGGATAAGTGAAATAAAACTTAATATAATCTATGATATCTTTGAACAGATAGATTTTAATTCGATTCTTAACGAATGTTTTGAATAAATAAAAAACAGACAACATTCTTTGTGGCTCTGGCAGTAGCTGTACACGTTTTAATAGGGCCAGCACGGACATGCACAACGACAGTTCCAGACTGTCGTAATTGAGGTTTTGAGCTAGATCAATTTTACACAAAAGTAAAAGAATTAAACCTCTGGTTTCTTTAAAAGTACCTCGGGGCATCAGTGTTGTCAATCTTGAAGACCAGATCACGTTCTGTCCACGTTAAAGAATTCAAAAGTCATTTAAAAACTTTTCCTTCAATGAACACCAATAAAAAATAGCAAATGTGTATTCAATTTGAACGTGCTCGATTATTATGTAAATCACACGGTAAAATATGTTTCTGAATGGTTTCAAAAACGCCTTCATTATTCCAGTTATAAATAAACCGAACAAGGTTACAAGGAGAACTGAATGATACAGTTGGATATTAGTGACCACTTTCCTATATTTCTGATATCTAAGTCTGGGTCCAGACCATCTCGAATGTCTTCCACTTTATATCCCGATAATTGCTTCGGTCCATCTCAGACCTAACGGCGGCCGGATAATTCTAAAATTCCCCAGATCTTTTCTAAAGACAGCATCCCAACACAGTTAACTTTCGTTATTTTTCTGCAGGGGTTATGTGCATGAATAATATTTTATGAAATACTATAACTTTTATATAGATTATATAAATACTAGCTGAGGACCCGGGGTAAGCCACAAGTAAATGTGTTACCCAGCATTTAAAAATCATGTGGCGCAATTAATAAGAACCGTAAACTGTGCGACACATTCAGGTGGAGCACTCTAGTACAGATACATATGTCGGTCAAAGTTCAAAAGTGAATGTTACTCCGGGCAGCGCGCTTAGTACAGGTAAACAACGTCGCGCATTCATGTAGGTACAATACCTTTTTCCAAAAAAAACTTTATCACAACTTTGGTTTAACATAAACACAGAAAACAGCCTGTCGTTAACACTGGACTAAGCGCTTAGTTGCACGTGTTTATGCTTAATACCCTTTTAGCACAATTTATAACCCGTAGTTACCCCATCATAGCAAAAAAAATTAGTCAATATTATTTTATTTTGCAGAATAAGTTACAGTAAATGTTAACAAATTAATCATGACGCAGGATACACTCTGTTGAAACGCAGAGTTAAGCCACAAGAAACTGTGTTACCTGGCGTTGAACACCAGAATGAGTGATTAATAAGAACCGTCAACTGTGCCACACATTCAGGTAAAGCGCTTTATTACAGGTATATAGTATAGAGATAGGGAAATGTATGTTCTAGCGCAGTCGCGCACGCGCACGCACAGACGTCACAGCAAGTCCCCATTATCCAGTGCCATGCGGTGCTTAGCTATGGAATTCAAGGGTAAATCCCTAATAGACCGTGTTGAGTCATATACATCAAGGTAAATTCCCTATAAAGTGATGACGTCATCAATGCTGCAAATGAGTCAAAAAATTCTAGCGCATTATACAGGGGGAATTCCCTTATAGAATGCTAATAATCAAACGCATGCGCAGTAAAGAGGTGAACAACTGCGTTAGTTATTTTTAACCACATCGAAATCCTCTGACAAAACAAAAAATCTTATAATAAATAGAATGAACACACACACAGTGAAAGAATTACGTATTATCGCAAAAGGTCGTGGACTTATGGGGTATTACAAGCTACGCAAGGCTGAATTAGTGGATATGTTGGAGAATGTACGAAAGCCATTTAAACCTATAGCGCCTGAGGATATGGACCTCTTCGAGAGACAGGAAATGGCGAAAAATCGTTCAACTATAGGGGGTAAAATTAGGGAATGGCACAACTGGCTATTACCCCCATCCGAGATGGACCTATTCGAGAAGCAGGAACTGTCGAAAAATCGTTCGGTTGTGAGGGATAAGATGAAAGGGTGGTACAACTGGCTTGTGAACGCTGTTCCAAGGCCTATAAAAGAGGGAGCCAAGAGAACCTATACAGCCTTTAAGCGTAGGGTGATGGGGCTCTATAACAGGACAGCCAACACGAAACCTACGCTTCATGACGAGGTAGAAAATGAGGCCGAGGAAGACTATCTTCCAGATATCCAAAATCTCTACAATCAGCCGGAGCATGACTACACACCTCAGGAACATAAGCACGCATTGCATAGGACATTTCGAAGTTTTCGCATTCCCGGTATAGGAGGAGCCGACGTCGACGGCTATATTGGAATGGTGCGAACTAACGTCAAAACATTGGTTGAGGAGCAGGTAGAAGATATGGGCTCAGCAAAGATACAGCTGTCTCTCTGGATCATGTGGAAGAAGCCATCAAATATGGAGGGTGCCAACGATTAAGAAGGCCTTTAATTCAAATATGGCCTCAGCCTTCCAGTGTAGCGACGTGGACGGCATGCTGGATAGGATGTTTGCCCAAATCAAGACACACGTGGAACATCCTGCGCTACCACAAAGTGGGTTCACGATCAGTAGAATCCTATACCTTGATGTAGATTTCCATAAGCTGCGGCTAACAAGGGGCTCCTCGCATATAGAACTGCCTAAATGGATAGCATCAAAGAAGGCCGTTATTAACCCCAAAAACGAGGATGAGGAGTGCTTCAGGTGGGCCGTTATAGCATCCCTACACCATACGGAGATTGAAAGAGATCCACAAAGAATCACCAAGCTGAGACCTTACGTAGACCTTTATAACTGGGAGGGTATAGAGTTTCCGACAAGCATCAAAAGTATATATAAGTTCGAGAAGAATAACAAGGACATTGCGGTAAACGTCTTGTATGTGACGGAAAAGAAGATTAATATCCTGAGGCGATCGCATCACAACGGACGTATCAAGCAGGTGAACCTGCTGCTCATCACCGATGACAAAAAGACCCACTACACAGCCGTCAAAAGCCTATCGCGGCTCCTAGGTATTGAGACCTCGAAAAATACGGCAAAAATGTATTTTTGCTTGAACTGCCTACAAGTCTTTCCCACAGCTGAGCCAAGGGACAAGCACCATGGCTACTGCAAGGACCACGAGGCAGTCAAGATCACGATGCCAACAGAGGCCGAGAAATGGTTATACTACAGAGATGGCCAGATGCAATTCAGGGTACCTTTTGCAATCTATGCCGACTTCGAGAGCCTGCTCATCCCGGTGGAGGATGACAGGGGGACGAAGACAAAAAAGCTGAACAAGCATGTACCATCTGGCTGGTGCACGTATAGTACCTTTGCCTATGGACCCGTACCGGACCCACTAACAGTCTATAGAGGCAAGGACTGTGTAACCCGCTTCGTGAACCATCTGGAAAACGAGGTGAAGCGGTTATACTATACCTACCCACAGCAACCCATACTGGAACTCACAGAGGCCCTAAAAAGGGAACATGACGCGGCCACGCACTGCCATATCTGCCTAAAGCCGTTTGACGACTGCGAGAATAACCGTAAAGTCAGGGACCATTGTCACTACACAGGGCTGTATAGGGGTGCCGCGCATAACAGCTGCAATTTGAAGTACAAGATACCTAGCCATATCCCAGTCATATTCCACAACCTCTCAGGGTACGATGCGCACCTGTTCATAAGGGAATTGGGGGAAAAATACGACATTGGATGTATTGCAGAGAATACTGAAAAGTACATCAGCTTCAGCATAAAAATCAAGGTACCACTTGCACGTATGGGATATGGAGATGGAGAGGTTTACAAGAAGATCGAAATCAGGTTTATCGACTCCTGTCAATTCATGCCATCAAGCCTGGACAAATTGGCTAGTAACCTCGACGATGAGCAGTGTAAAAATCTCCGCTGGTTTTTCAACAAGGATGACACGTTTAAACTCATGCGCAGGAAGGGTGTGTACCCATACGAGTACATGGATGATTGGCAGCGATTTGAGGAGTCGGAGCTACCACCCAATGATGCCTTTTACAGCAAGCTTAATATGTCGGGGATCAGTGATGAGGATTATGCCTATGCGAAAAAGGTATGGAATTGTATAACTCCAGAGGGTGATGTAGTCACCATAGGCGACTATCATGATGTGTACCTCACAACGGACGTCCTGCTATTGGCCGACGTATTTGAAACATTTCGGGACGTATGCATGACAAACTATAAGTTTGATCCTGCCCATTTCTACTCCGCACCTGGCTTGGCATGGAAGGCGGCACTCAAGTTTACTGGAATCAAGCTGGAGCTCCTCACAGACCCCGACATGCTTCTGATGTTCGAGAAGGGTATCCGTGGAGGTATAGTGCAGGCGGTACACCGTTATGCCAAAGCAAACAACAAATACATGGGAGACCAGTACAATCCAAAGGTTGAATCGTCATACCTGCAGTATTTGGATGCCAACAACTTATACGGATATGCGATGCGTCAAGACCTTCCAACAGATGGTTTTAAATGGATCTCCGACGTCGAGGCATTTACCGAAAGGCGAATCGGGAAGCTCGTTAGGGACAATAAGCATGGGTACATTTTAGAGGTTGACATCGACTATCCCGAGAGGCTACATGATACCCATAACGAGCTGCCTTTCCTACCGGAACGCAGGACGGTCCACAAGGTCGAGAAATTGGTACCAAATTTGGAAAATAAGCGGAGGTACGTGGTACATATAAGAGCCCTTCACGGGGCTATAAAACATGGGCTCGAGCTGAAGAGGGTGCATAGGGTCATCCGGTTCAATCAAAAGGCATGGCTGAAAGGGTATATCGATCACAACACGAGGCTGAGAACGGATGCCAAAAACGAGTTTGAGAAGGACTTCTACAAGCTGATGAATTTAAGTGTGTTTGGCAAGACGATGGAGAATATACGGAACCATTGCAACATTCAGCTAGTCACCAGCGAGGACAAGTACACGAAGCTCGTGATGAAGCCAAATTTCAAGGGTTGAAGCCGGTTCAGCAAGAACCTCCTAGGCGTTGAGATGGGTAAAACGGAGGTCAAAATGAACAAACCGGTGTACATTGGTCAGGCCATCTTGGACATGTCAAAAATGGTCATGTATGAGTTCCACTACGACTTCATGCAGCCCAAGTACGGTAGCAAATTGCAGCTCTGCTACATGGACACGGACTCCTTTGTGTACCATATTAGAACGGAGGACTTTTACAGGGATATCGCACAGGATGTTGAGACCCGTTTCGATACGAGTGCCTATAGCAAGGACGATAACAGGCCTCTCCCTATTGGTAAGAACAAGAAGGTCGTAGGCCTCATGAAAGATGAGCTTGCAGGGAAGGTCATGACCGAGTTCATCACCCTGAGGGCCAAGCTATATGCTTATAAGAGCCTCACAAAAGAGGGCGGTGATCGCAAAGCCAAGGGCGTGAAGAGATGCGTTACGAAGAAATCACTTTTGACGATTATCGGCGATGCCTCCAGGATGGCGTTGATATTTACAAAAGCCAAGTCTTGATTCAAAATAGGAGGCATCAGGTCTATACCCAAGAGGTATCGAAGTTAGCACTAAACAGGGCAGATGACAAACGGATCGTTCAACCTGATCAGATTACAACGCTTGCCCGCGGCCATTACCGCCTGGTGCCTATTCGGGAATAAAATGGAGGTGTGTTTACTAATTGCTATACTTCTACCGTATGCCATGATCGCTTATGTTCTTTTTCGTTACAAAAGACTATTAATAAAGATGTCCGATATTGCACAGGTATTCGACAATGCCTCTACAGAATATGAACAGATAGAGAAACCCATCGATCAACGCCAAGCTTTAAAAGAGGCCCTGCGTAAGGGCAAGGGGCATCTCTTACCCAAAAAATGTACCGAGGGGTTTATTGACAAGGCCCCTGATGAAGCCATCGACAAGGTACATGCCGAGTACCTTCAACGTGAGCTTCAGGAGAAGGGGGAGAAAACTGCTAGGGCACTGTCTACCCACGTAGTCAGCCTATACGCGAACATGGTCGGGAACTTTGTGGACATTGATAGCGTTGAGGGCCTCCGAAAAGATATCGAGGATGACCCCATTATACGGGACGCCATGACAGACCATGGAATTCTGGTGTACTGCACAATCGGCAGGTGTCTGGCACCCATCCTGGTAGCAGGACATACGGCTAGGCATATGGGTAAAAAGAAACAGGAGGAGGAGGACACTAAGGAAGAGCCTCAGACGGTGGTGCTATAAGATAAATGAGTGGAGAAGATCAGAAACAAGAAGAGAGGGTCATTACAAAACCATTAAAGCATCCGGGGCGTGTGGCCCAGGGACACAAGTTGGCCGCACTGATGAAAAAAAGAAAGGAAGAAATGAAACAACAAGAGGGTACTGTAGAGCCTACAGTCAAAGCCTCTCCTGGGACTAGTTCCGTACGGTCGGTATTACCCTTGGGGGTAAGAAAATCCTGGGTATTTCACGCCCATCTGCAAAAATTGACATGAATGACGTCCTCAAAATGACGGCGTACTTTTCTGCAGGCCGGGCTTCTCGCGAGATGGCTGTAAGCAAGGGATGGATTCCCGCGAGTATTGTTCCGAAACCGAAATAGACCGTTGGTAAAACTCGTGTTTGTCCCTAAGGACAAAAACGAGTCAATATGGAAGGAACTAAGAGCTGTTCGAGATGCAAACACTATCTTTATTTGGACAATTTTAGGATCATGAGAAATGGTCAAACAAAAATGTGCATCAAATGCCTGAACGTAGCCAAGGAGTCAAAGAAACGCAATAGGTGCCCACATCAAAGGCGGAGGTCCCAATGTAAAGAATGTAAGGGCAGTCAGATTTGTCCCCATGAAAGAGTGAGGGCTTGCTGCAAGGAATGCAAGGGCAGTCAGTTTTGTAAGCATGAAAGGATTAGATCCATGTGTCCAATTTGCGACCCTCCTGGACATCTCTCTCATAATGTACGCGGCAGAATTTACAAGGCCTTACGGGGAAACAAGGAACTCAGCACCCGGGAGTACCTAGGTTGCGATATCGCTACACTGCGGGCCCATATTGACAAGCAGCTTTGCAAGGGAATGAACTGGGATAATTATGGGGAGTGGCACATTGATCACAAGGTGCCAATTCAATATAAGAAAAATGGAGATGCTCCATCGCTTAATGAGGTGGCGAAAAGACTACACTATTCCAATACGCAACCTATGTGGGCGAGTGAAAACATTTCAAAAGGCAACCGATACATTACGGAATAGAGTGTCCAATAAGATTTTTATTTGCCCTAAGAGATAAATAGAAAATGGAGGATGTTGCCAGGGTATTGCACGAACACAAATAAATGGAGGCCAAGAAATGTTACAAATGTCACAAATTGTTTCCTCCTGAGATGTTCAAAATTAGGAGGAACAGCCGGACGAAGAGTTGCATATGCTGCCTGGCCAAGGCGAAGGAGAGGCGGCGTACCAAATGTAAGGACCCTGTTATAGAACATGAGGTAGATCCTCTTGATATTGACAGGGAAATTAGAGGGTTTCAACAGGATGAATATTATCTACTTCTCTACACCCTGTTGACATACAACATCATACCCCAGTACACCGAATTCATCGGAGCACCCCCTGAGATCCCGGAAAAGGTACTGCTTGTTAAAAGGTACCGCAAGGTATTGAGGTGTCTAGAGGGTAAGATAGTATTTGATCCTCTACCCATCGAATATAAGACTATGAATACCAAGCTCTGCCCCGTCTGTAAGGGGCATCTTATCAGCAACCCTGGAGGCACATGGATCTGTATCGAATGCTCTTGCATTATACCAAAAGTAGATAGGAATAAATGGCATTAGACGTCGTAAGGGACCCACATATCTGTATTTTTACAGGCCCAACAAGCTGTGGCAAGACACAGCTTGTCCTGGACCTGTTGGAAAATGAGTATAAAAAAAACTATCAAAATATTGTGATACTATGCAGTACCCTGAAATGGAATAAGACATACCTTGAGAGGGCTTCGCTATGGAAAGATGATTACGTGTTCCTAATAGATCCTGGGAATGAGCTGTTTGAATGGATACAAAAATTATCCTCATTGTTGGCGGGCGAGGAGACGTTGTTTGTCGTCGACGACATGATGGCCGACGAGAGCCTTGATAAGCGGCGACAACCACTACTTGAATTAGCTATCAGTGGTAAGCATCGCAGGCACAGTTTATGGCTACTCACGCAGTCTTATACAGCTCTCCCAAAATACTTGAGGAGGCAGAAAAAAGCCCTGTTTTTGTGGTACCCTCATGAACGGAGTGACATGAAGATGATTGAAGAAGAAACGAACATGATATCCGATTGGGATGATATTAAGGCTGAATTGAAAAAATCCAAGCATGCATGCCTGTATGTGAGATTGGAACACCCTAGGACTTGGAGGATTCTCGAATGACCGTAGGGAAAATCTGGTTCTATCCCATAAGAGAAAAGATGTCTCTTACAACGGTTGATTATTTCCAAGGAAAACAAGTCCGATCATTTTATGTCGAGGATAAAGGTCAATGTATCGTAGCTTCCGATGTTTGGAGGGCCGCAGGATATAAGCGAGGGGCGGGAGTAAAAGCCATTCAGCGATGTGTTCCCGACAAGTATAAAATGCGGCTGGGTACCACTTTTCCCGATCTCCAAGGTGTGGACAGGGGTGTCCACACCCAACCAAATACAATTTTACTGACTGAACCCGGCCTCTATTGTTTTCTGTTGAGCCCGAAGCAGAATCATTTTTGGAGTGGGTTGTAGAGGAGGTGCTACCCAGGGAAATGCGAAAGCTTGCTGCAACAATCGAGGAAAGAGATATTGCCATCGCCATACAGAGGATGATCTTGATGCCAGGGATGAACAGCTCATGGTACTCGGGGACGAACTTGAGGTACAGGCCCGGGAAAATGCGAGGCTTAAAGAAAGACATGTCCCACACCGGCATCAATATGATACCGTGCTATGCGTGGTTGATAAAAACGATCCTCACGAGCATGGAAGATCTGGAAGGCACCCACACTATATGATCCGATGCCAAAGGAAGGAGCTCGGCACAAGAATAAACATATTAGGAGCAATGTACCCCGATATGGCTGTAAGGGAACCGGAATGTGACGATCCTAATGCCGTGCATGCTTGGTGTAGGTTCAAGGATGATGTCCTTACCAAGGATAATTTCTACAAGAATCACTTCACCCTACCTGATGATGATACGCGGGAGCTATTCGAAGGCATGTTTGATATTGATATGTCGTAAGTAGGCGCTAAAATTTTACTACTCTTGCGGGTTCAACGCAGGAGCAATTGAAACTCTGTCCAACAACCGGGATCAACCTATGTTCAAAAGGGCCGATATTGGTAGATTTTTGGGTATTGAAAAGATTGCCGAGTCATATCGGGATATTCCTACCCTTGCGCATCATGAGATGAACCTGGTTACTAACCAACCCCCATTGGAGATTGTGCGTCGTTCCGGAAAGCCCAAAGCTGTAGGGTTAATCAATTGGCTTGCCCGGGCAGGTGTGAAAAAATTACATGATGAGCTTGAGAAGCATCGCCATGCCCTAGAGGACAGGGATGGGGCTATGACGGTACTGGCGGGCGACTTAGACAATAGGGATGATGAAATTGTATTTCTTGGGGATGAAAATGAGGACAGGGATCGACAACTTGCAGTGCTTCGGGAACGGTATGTGCCCCATGCCCAAGATCCTGGAAGGGACAACATGGTGATGATCTATAGAAAACATACAACGCCGGACGATGACGAGTATCATCATCTCCCGTACTACTGTGCGCGCGTTCAAAGGCTTTTTATTGGCGGAAAACGACGATGGTTCAAGGAGAACTACTTGAATGCGGAGGAGATCATTGTTATTGAGAACCCGAATAGTATACATGCCTTCAATAGATATGAAGAAGAAGGACATGTGGAGCGTTACGGGAATCATTTCAGGCTTATTGACCTTACTCGGGATGACCTGTACGAATTGGGTGTTCCGGAATTAGATGACTAGGCAGACGCTAATTTTTACTACCTGCAAGGTAGTAAAAATTACCACTTTGGAAATTATACATTTTTGACCCTTTTGACTGTATGTTAAAAGCTATCGAAATATCAAAAGATGGAAGAATATGTACAAAAAAATCAATTTACAAGGGATTATGATATCCGCGTACCTGTACTGCGATGCTGCATAAAGGCAGGATCAGTGACTGGTTATTTCCCTACCTGCATAGAAAATTTTAGGTTCAGAAATGGATTCTTTTATGACGGGTTTGAGGACCCTGATGACGAAGAGCTTTTAAATAGAGTGGCATCAGGGGAAAAGGCATGGGCAACATTCGTGAGAAGCGAGATCGACGAGGACCTAGAGGATAATATTGAACGTCTGGGGCTCTATATCGTTGCGGTTAAGGAAAACAAGTATGGTGCACTCTGTTATCAGGTCATCAAGGATAGGGACCTGAAGCTATCAGATTTGGCCGATATAGCAACAATAGGCAATATCCTTAACTTTCCTATAGAAGATAGGCCATTGGTTGATATTGATCTTGATATTGAGCCTGATGCTATCAAAGGTATCGTATATGGATACCCGTTCTATACCGAGCCTCCCTTGTTGTATGTAAGAGATCCAAGTAAAGAGTTGGAAGATGAACCTTTAGGAGTACTCCTGAAATTACTCTTTACCAATCCTTCACACCCTCCGGAGGTACCTGAACATCCTCTGGAATAAGCATCAATTCTTCTGACACGAAGCTGCGATCAGGACCGTCTTTTAAATAGTATAAAATACGACTACCTGATACTATACGATCCAACCTGTAAGTATGTTTGCTCCAAAAGGCGTCAGTTACGCGTCTTTTCGAGTCACCGTGCTCCTCTCCTGGTTGTAGCAGATACAAGTACAAACCATCCTTAGGTAAGGGTCTCTCCTCGGGATATTGCTGACTTTTTGCGAGTGGCTCGTCATCTTCGAGCTTAATCGCCTTGTTAGGTTTCATCTCAATCATGGCAGTTTTGCTGTTGTTTAGATTTTTCACAATGGTATACAAATGCTTGACCCAAATGGTACTGGGCTCCCCAGAAACCAGCTCTTGTGCATCTTGAGGCTTGAAGAGTCTTTCCGCGAGTACCTTGTTATAAGACTCTACAAAGGCCGTGAACGTATGATGATATTTGGTGGTAGCCCGCTTGATCTCCACACCCTTGCCCTCTAGCAATTTTGTTCCATCCGATTTGAACTCACTACCATTGTCACACTGAAAAATCTTGGGGTATCGCAAGGGCCCTGCCTTGTAGATGTCTTTGATCATCCCCGCGACCTCGCTGGCTTTTTTGGTACGTAGGAGTCTCGCTACCTTGTACCTTGAAGCTACGTCAATACCCGTGAGAATATACTTGTATGTATTTCCATACAGCTTATCGTGGGGCATATACAGCAGATCAAACTGATGCATCTCGTTCGGGACCGTAATGGTGAAGTGTGGATAATCAATACGTTTTGGGCCTTTAATGTGCCTGAGCCAGAGTAGTTGACGAGACAACCAATGAGTGGCCAGCTTTTTGGATTGGCCGCTCTCCTACGCGAGTAATTTAATAGCCCCGCGTCCAGCCCACAGATGTTCCGACATGTAGTAAATTTGGCTTAGTTTTTCCGCCTCCTTCTCGGTAATGATATTTAGTGCTTTTGACATGTTTATTATACATGTCAAAAAACGTTCTACAAATATTTATATGCTATAAACCCTAGCAGGGACAGTGATCCAGCAATGAAGGTAAGCTCGCCATCTTGTTGGGGTTTTGAGGGTGTGTAAAAATCAGACAATTGTGGGGCCTTCTCGCTTGATGCTATATAGTATTGATACATATCATCGTCCAACTCTTTTAGGCTTTTACCGGCCTTTATTTGCAGTTCCCTTTGCTTGCTGAACCAGTCCAATTTGGCTTGTCGATCACGTATCCATCTAGCCTGAGCCTCATTTAGTTTTTCCATGGCCTCGTCGTGCCTCTTCCTTTCCTCTTCTCCGTGCCCCGAAAGTTTAGAAAATAGATAGTTCGTGCCGCTAAAGGCCAACGCATTAATTAGAGCGCCCCCTGCCATGATTGCTAAGGTTGCCATTTATTCTGAGACGAAACGATTGCCTTTCGCAATGTTCTCACTCGCCCACATGGGTTGAATGTTGGTGTAGTGCAATCTACTAGCAACCTCAGCAAGCGATGGAGCATCCCCATTTTCCTTATATTTAATTGGCACCTTGTGATCAATGTGCCACCCCTTACCATAATTGTCCCAGGTCATACCCTCGGTAAACTGGGCCTCAATATGGGCTCGCAGCCTAGCCATATCACACCCGATATACTCCTGAGAAGTAAGCTCCTTGTTTCCCTGTAAAGCCTTGCGGGTTTAGCTGCGTACAACACCAGCTAGATGTCCAGCAGGATCGCATATGGGGCAATGGTCTCTCCTTTTTTCATGGTCGCAGAAGCCTCCACCTCCACATTCTTTGCACCTAGCTCTTATCCTACCATGCTTGCCACATATGCTTCCACCCCCGCAGTCTTTACAGGTTGATCTTATCCTACCATGTTCCTCACAGATACCATCACCCCCACAATCCTTACATTGATACATCCTCCTTTCATGGGGGCTAATCTGACTTCCCCTTGCATTCTTTGCAAAAAGCCCTCACCCTTTCATGGGGCACCTTGTACGTTCACGTGACGCCTTGCTAGCATCGAGGCATTTAATGCACTGCTTTGTCGTTTGACCATTACCCTTGATCCTAAAATTGTCCAAAGAAAGATAGTGTTTACATTTTGAGCAGCTCTTGGTTCCCTCCATATTGACTCGTTTTTGTCCCTAGGGACAAGCACGAGTTGTGGTCACTAATATTCCACAGAATGAAACCTACCATCGAAGATGTTTAGCTGGGCATCCTGAAGCAGGTACACATAGCATCGAATATCACCGGTTCCGTCGGCTTTCTTGGTCATATGCATCGTTATGCCGTCACTAAGCCTTTGTAGGGGCCGCCCAGAACCATGTAGGATAGGATCAGGAGAGGTTCGGAAATCTATGAATAGGGCGTAGCGCTCATTGAAAAATTGTCCAATCGTTACCTCCGAATCGTGGCCCCCGAAGAGATTCACAGCCCCCTCAAAATGATCCTTACCGAGCATGGCATGCGAATACAGTTCGTTGGGCTCGCCCTCGACAGTGATCGAGATCTTCTCAATCTTGGGATTGTAGAACACCTCATTTTTACCAGTATAGGCTTTCACCGTTGCAGGGTCTACAAACAGTAGCAAGACACCCTTTAGACTCTTTGCCGGAGTATCAATTTGTAAATTGTAACTGGTATCTTCTTTTTTAAGGGTCACCACCTTACTTCGAAGTATCCGTTCATAGGGTAGGGTCAATCTTGCGTAACGCGACATCATAGCACTCGCGAGACCCTCATGGTTTACCTTGTCAAACTCTAGGGCAATATTGGTGATCCTATAGGTAGCATCCGCTGCCTTGGCTGCCGTACTTCCCAAGGATACCGTACCTACATCTTTGATCACGTCGCTGTACGATGCGAAATGTAGGACAAACTGCAATCTGTCGTATAATCCCGCTTGATAGTACGGTAAGTCCTTCGTTAGTTCGAACATTTTACCGAGGGGGACGGAAAATGTATTACCATAGGCGGCAGCAATGGCTTTCTCCTCGTCGGTGCCCACGTGGTCAGTGGCCTTTACCTGCAGGGCCCTGATGGTACCGTCATTAGGGTTATTACCCTCTAGAATTAAGTTGTTTTCCCGATCGAATTTGGGCAGCCAGAGGTCCCGGTACACTGCCAGGATATTGTAATCAGATATATTCTGTACCTCGTTGCCATTTAGGGTGATGCGTAGATTTCGCACCAGGCTTTTGCCTATGTTGCTCACTAGGGTACGCTTTGTATTGGTCCCTGTAAGTACCAGGTCAAATAGTAGCCTGATGCTCCCCGGAAATATGACATCATTCTGTCCCATATTAGGGATATCCACGTACAGGTCCTCATTCTGGCTGATTGTACTGGGCACGTGACTCACCTTGACGCACTGCTTTCTCGCCTTGATACCAAAAAGCTGCCTCGCCTCTGCGTAGGGGTCTAGTATAGTTCCAAATGCACTCATTTATTATGGAGGGATTTTTCTACAATAAATGACAACTAATCCAGTATTTGATCACGATCTTCCGGATGAGGAGGGTGGGAGGGATGATAGGCCTGATACTACGTCAAAACTTCCATCAACGCAGCAACTTCCATCAACACCGGGGCCTTCAACCCAGGGAGAACAACAGAGTGCTCTGGGGTCTGGACTTGAGGAGCAGAGGAAAAAAATAGTAAAATCAAAAGTTGATAGCCTCTACGCTCATCTTAGTAAGGATACGAGGCTGATGGGGAAGCTTGTTATGATACCTTATGATGATTTTAGGTGGAGGGGGAACATCTTTATTTCAAGGGTATGGATATTACGGAGCATATTTACAAGGAAAAAGGTGCTGGATTTCGATCTTCCGGAGCCATAACCTCAAATTTGAAGGTAGACCTCGTGCGGGCTATGGGTTTCCCAGACTATGTCACTACACCCAACAAAGGTAGGGCAGCGGCCCGGGCACTTGGGCAACAGATTGATGTCATTGTGGGGAAGGACAGGGCTGCCGATAGCATTTCGATGCAATCTATAGAATCAATGGAGGAATTTGTGGATGCCGCAGATAGCTTTATAGAAGAAACTTCATTTGGCGGCACTGATGAACAGGGTATCACTGAACGTGAAAGAAGGTGGCTTAACCTCGAACTCCAAACCATACGGGGTAACTTGAAAAGCCTGAAAAACAAGATGATCACATACGATAGCGAGATCGACAAGGCAAGGGGTAAGGTGAAAGAATTCGAGAAGCAGAAAGCCGGGGCAGCCAAGGGACAGCAAGATATCCTTGATGGGAAAATAGGAGCTTGGGGATAAGATTGAAAAATTGAATGATAAAAAAAAGGCCACGCAGAATGCACATGGCTTACTTTCCTCGCAAATTTACAGCCAGCTGAAGACCATCAAGGAGACGCTGATGAAAATTGCCGGGGATGACACGTCTTTGCTCGAGAAGCTAAAGATCCTCTTCAAAGAGCAAGGGATCACTATAGTCAGCATCGTCTCTGCTATTGGTCTACTGATAAGCACCATCGTACTTGCAGCTACAGGAGGAGGTGCCGCCGGGGGTGCCGCTGGAGGTGCCGCTGGGAAGGGGTTTGTGGAGAAGCAGCTGGAACGATTGGGTAAATTCCTGAAGTATTTAGCAGGTAAAGCAGGTGCTGCATTACCTGGGATTATGGGTACCATAGTCTCATTCTTTTTGAGGGTAGCGGCAACTGTTGTCGAATACGCAGCCAAGCATCTGTACATGGTAATCGCTGCTGCCGTTGGGTTTGTCGTGGTCTATGTTGGTAAGGTGTAATATTTAGTTATTTTTTCAGCCATATATACGCAATAATAAGACCTACCCCTGTCGTGATCAATGCGGCCTTGGTATCCTCGTGTTGGTTTTGTGGGGGTTGTTGTTCGGGAGGATGAGGAGGCGTAGTATGTTTTGTAGGTATGGTATGCCTTGGAGATATAGCATGTATAGGTGCTGTGGTATGTATAGGGGGTATAGCATGTATAGGTACTGTGGTATGTATAGGTGCTGTGGTATGTATAGGGGGTGCCGTGGCATGCATAGGGGGCGTAGCATGCTTAACAATAGGCTTGTTATTAACATCAACTTGGGCTCCTACATTGACATTGGCAGGTGCGATCAGGATATTGTTGTTATACCCTACAATTTTGCCTATGTGGAGGTTCATGTCGGAAGGCAGCATGTACACGCTTAACATGACGGCGAAGTTTACCGGAGTTCTGGCGTACCCCAGCACCTTCTGAAATTCAGTTATGTCCTGCCCTACATTTTCCTGACGTTGTACCATGGCCTCAAATTTCTGCATTAAAATCTGTCTTGCTGTGTAGTTGTCCGCACCGGAACCGAGTAGGGATGCCTTTGCCCCCGCCTGTGAGCCAAGCAATAAGACCACGTAGACGCGAATACTCTCACTTAGCTTGGTCAGGCCTTCCGACGTCAAGCCCTGACTTGTTGGTATGATGAATTTGGCCCAATCACCCTCGACTTGTGGCCACCATGAACCGTTGGTGAGTGAAGCCGATACTGATTACTCTCGACAAACCTGCGCATATCCAGAGGTTGAGTAGGGATTTTTGTACTGACTAAACCCATCGTTAAAAGACATGGGTACCTTCATCCTTGCTAGAATGCGTCGCATGTGGTAATAGACATGGAATTTGAAGATGGAGTTGACAAGGGGTACGGAGCCCGTCATATGCTTGGCAGATATACCTAAGGCTGTACTCGAACAATGGGCGGCGAAATATACCTGAATATTCCAGTAGTCCAGGGCTTGTCCTCTTGTCCAGCCCTGGATGACAGGGTCGTTCAGGTAGGTTGTTGTAACCTTGATGGGTAAACTCGGGGAATGCCACAGAAATGTGTGACTCCGTCGATACATATAGGTCCTGATGCTCCAAGTTGGTTACACCAAGTGGCCATTTTCCCCTGTTGGGCTTGTACCTTTCCTTGGGGTTGTATGAATATATGTTCATTCCTTTCTTGTAAGAAGAAAGGAATGAAGCAACTATACATTACTGATATTGCGAAACCCACGATGTTTGAGGACTACCTGGGACAGGATACGAGGATTGCCTTAAAGTCCATTAGTATCAGGCCTACGTGGCTGAATATTTATAGCGACAATGATTTTGCCATCCGTAAAACGGGGCCCGATCAGAGGGTTACCCGAATTGAGATCATGAATGGCCTGTATAAGATTGAGGACCTGGCGGCTATCGTAATCAGTCAGGCAGGGGATAAGATCAAGTTGTTTGTCCTGAAAAATGGACTCTGCAGGCTACGTGTAAGTGCCAGGTATACGGTGGTCATTCTTCGAAAATTGCAAGAGCTCATGGGCCTCCCCTACGATCCTAGTAAGAAAGACTACCAGGCCGGTGAGTACGATTCCGAGTATAAAACTGATATCTATATTCGACTACGACTCGTTTGCCCTCAGCTGGATGAAGACGACTGCCTGCTAGATGGTAAAAAGTCTAAAATTCTGGCCTTACTCCCCACCAAGGAATTAAACGCTTGGGGGGGACATGCTGACCTGGAGTTTTGATACCCCAATTTACATGCCCTTAAAAGGCTCTACAGATCGCCTCGAGTTTATGCTAACAGACGAATTACACCATGAGAAAAATGTCTCATTCACTGGAATAACGATGCAGCTGCTTATAGAATAAATGGCTGATTTAACCAAGCTGTATCCGAATTTACCGAGCGCACCAGCGGAAGATACTATACAGGAGGGAGGCCAGGCCTACAGACTCAAAAAGATTGAAGATATTTAACAGTATCTGCGAAATGAGATTAAGGATCGGGACAGACTCGCAAAAAAGTTTAAAATGCATGGGGTCTGGATCCGATACTGCGATCACGGACTATTGGGTATTACTATAGTAACGTCAGGTGTCGGAATCGGGGCGTTGGCCTCAGGTCTGGAGGCACCACTCTGTATTGCCATGGGAGGAATCACGATTGCGGTAGGAGTTGGACAGGCAGGTCTGAGAAACGCCGGCAAGAGGCTCGGTGTGAAAGCCAAGAAACATGAGGCAATTAGGCTACTCGCTGAAACAAAATTGAACTCCATCGTCGATCTCATCTCAAGGGCTGTAGAAAATGGGGTGATTGAAGACCATGAGTTTAGCCTCATTGCGCAGGAGAAGCAAAAGTATATGTTATTGAAGGAACAGATGCGACAGCGTGTTAAAAGGATCGTTGACTCCATCAATGAACGCGAACGCGCTCAGCTCGTTGCGAGGGGGAGACAAGAAGGCAGGGAGAAGTTTTTAAAAAACGTTCGGTCTGCACAGTATGCAAGCGGTATTTAGACCCTCCACCTGAGTATAAGCCTTAGTTTTGTATATGTTATAGGTCATACAAGACCTATAAAATATAGGGTTTTTTTAATCTTCACTCAGCAGGCATTCAGCCTTAAAGTACTTGTACCGATATTCCAACACCGACAATATATACCTGAGGGTAGTAGTTTTTACCTTGCACATACACCGATGATAGTGCCAGGATGGCACTGGCTTGGCATGGCTCATCATAGGGTACTGGCATACCATGGAATTTAGTTGTGATTGCGTCGTTGTAGTATTTGAGCTTGGCATTGATGTAGCGGTCCTTTTTCACAGGCTCGTCAATTGTTCAGATATCAACTCGGATATCTTGTCCCAGATTTGGCGATATTTTTCAATCCAATCGGGGTACTCTTTAAAATCAAGACTCATCGGTGGCACGGCACTGGTATTGTATTGGCTGACCCCATGTGGAGACCATATTTTTGGTGTTTTTACCCTTAGGTTTACCACAAAGTCTCGTGTATGATACCCTACGATATACCTTTGATCCTTACCTCCATTAGAAGGAACAGGGTATGACACTGTCAGGTGGTCCACGTTGACACTGTCAATGTCGGTAAAGGTAGTCGCAAAGTTGTAGAATTCTCGGGGTTTCACAAGTTCATTTCCAAATTTCAGCATCCTTTATTTGAATTTTAAACAGGCTCCGAGGATTGCTTCTGCTCGAACATACACAACTAACTCCATTATACGTGATGTGCTCTTGGTAGCAATACCAACACAGCATTTTAGCTTTTATCATAAGCCTTCGTCCGCAGGTGCACCTATCATACTCATCCAGTATACGTTCGCAGTCCTTACATTGTTCATCCATTTATTAAGACATCAAGATGATCCTCTAGGCCCTGGATCTTTCGTTCATTCTCCTTCTCCCTCTCTGATTCTTGTACTAATGTTAAGGCCATAGGTGGTAGGGAGATACCAATGCCATCCATAAAGGTCATGAATGCTGCACTTCCAAATATATCGAATTTTGATTGCTGGCAGTTAATGCACATTTATTAGTAGTAGTATTTTTATAACACAGTTCACATCTTTACTGCGCATGCGTTGATTTTTTGATGATGACGTCATCAAATGTGCGGGGGAATTTACCTCATTTGCAGCATTGATGACGTCATCACTCTATAGGGAATTTACCTTGATGTATATGACTCAACACGGTCTATTAGGGATTTACCCCACTAAGCACCGCATGGCACTGGATAATGGGGACTTGCTGTGACGTCTGTGCGTGCGCGTGCGCGACTGCGCTAGAACATACATTTCCCTATCTCTAGTATGTAGTAAATTCCACATTTTAAGCTGAAATAAAAACACAGATTGCAATTCGTTGTCACCCCGTCATAGCATAAACAGCCGGCCAACCTTTTTTATTTTTTGGAGAATGTTCCCGGTGAAAGTTCAAAAGAAATGTTACTCCCAGCTGAGTGCTTAGTACATGTAAACAATGTGACACATCCATATAGGTGTAATAGCCTTTTCCCCGAAAAAAACTTTATTGCAACTTCGGTTAAACAGAAACACAGGAAACAGCCCTTGTTAACACTGGACTAAGCGCTTAGTACAGGTAAACCGTGTTGCGCATGAGTATAGGCGTAACACCATTTTTTAAAAAACTTTATCGGGACTTCGGTTAAAAAAAATCCTGTTTAGTTAAAAAAAATAGTCAGCAATTTTATTTTGCAGCATAAGTTTTCATAACAGTAATAAAAGTGGTAGCTGCTTAACTGCCTGCATTTATTTTTAGCATAAGAATTAAGAATTGTGTTGCAGCCAAACGGTGCATTTGGCTACTTTCACTTATCCAGAGGTAGCTAAGGAGCTAGCTAGAAATAAATAATATGGGCTAGGATAAAAAGCTGTTATACCAAACTGAATAGTAATAACTAAGGGTAGCTAGCTAGCTAGGTGGCTGTAGAATGATCCTTAAAAATCTTCGTTCCTAGCCAAAAATCCTGGTGCGTTTAAGATTTATACATGGCTAAAAAACGTGACACTATATTTATCTGAACATGTAACAACATATTGAAAACAATATTACAAAATAAAAAGCTTTTAGAAGACAAAAAAGGACAAACAGACCTTCAAACCCAGCACTGGCCATGACCACTTTGAAAACCAAAATGGCCTTCGTCATCATGTTCCTTCGTTCGGCATCGCCAGGCCGCGAAAATCTTGGATTGGTGTTTCAAAGAATTAGGCGTTTTGATTGGTATACTACGTGCGAGCGGTCAAAACAAAGTAATAAAACTGTCAGTAAAACTGTCCTATTTGTTTTCTGTGGCTCCCGAGCGGAATTGGCGATTGAGATCACGGGGGTAATTATTATTAAAAATAGCATATTTAAATAATGCGTTCGTTTCAATTACCTAATTTATTTATTTAATTCAGGTTAGTAAATTAAAATGATTAAATTTTTTAAGGAAATAAATTAATTTCTTTAATATATTTTAATCAATAATAAGATTTTTGATTAAACAACCCCCTGATTTTTAAAAATCGCGGAAAGATCAAAGGGATATTGGTAGCCATTTTGCGTGACAGACAGACGCACACGGGTATTATAATATAGACTAGCCGGGAAACCCGGCGTCGAAACGCCGGGGTAAGCCACAAGTAACTGTTGTTGAACGCCCTGAAGCGCTTAATATGAACCGCTAACACAGTCATGTGAAGCGCTTTAGTACGGGTATATAGTATGTCGTGAAACTGTGCGGCCTAGCGGTGAAGGCCAAGTGGAGTGCATAATAAAAAAGGCAAACAGTGTCACACATTTAGGTGGAGCGCTTTAGGTATGCAGTATATATGTTGTGAATCGAGTAAAGCGCACATAATATTATAGTGTTTCGGTTGTAATGTATTTTGGAAAATATAACTTTACTGCAACTTTAGCCAAAATAAAAGCACAGTTTACAACCCGTGTTGTTACCCCGTAATAGCAAAAACAATTAGTCAATATTATTTTATTTTGCGGAAAAAGTTTCAGTAAACAGTAACAAATTAATCGTGACGGTGGACTTAGCGCTTAGTACAGGTAAACCGTGTTGCACATGAGTATAGCTGTAACACAATTTTTATAAAAACTTATCGCAACTTTGGTTAAAAAAGATTCAGGAAACCGCCTGTCGTTATCATGTTCAGTTAAAAAAATCTGTGTCAATTTTATTTTGCAGCACAAGTTTTCATAGCAGTAATAAAATTGGTACCGTTGTTACCCCGTCATAGCAAAAGCAATTAGTCAATATTATTTTATTTTGCAGAATAAGTTTGAGTAAACAGTAACAAATTAATCGTGACACTCAGGTAAACTGTGTTGCACAGGGGTATATAGGTGTAACACAATTTTTATAAAAACTTATCGCAACTTCGGTTAAAAAAAATTCAGGAAACCGCCTGTCGTTATCATATTTTCAGTTAAAAAAATTCTTGGCAATTTTATTTTGTAGCACAAGTTTTCATAGCAGTAATAAAATTGGTAGCTGCCTAACTGCTGAACATAAGAATTGTGTTGCAGTCAAACAGCATTTGGCTACTTTCACTTTTTAGCAGGGTGTAGCTAAAGAGGAGCTAGCTAGGTAGACCCAACTTCAACATAAAAATAAATAATAATATACCAAACTGAATAAAAACTTTAAAAGTATAGGAATAAATAAAGCTAGCTGCCTTAAGCATGTTGCTTCAAAATCTACGTTTTTAGCTAGCTAGCTAAACACTTAAAATTGGTTTGTTTAAGATTTATACATGGCTAGAAAACGTTATGAAATATTAACCTTAACATGTGAAAACACACAGAAAATTATTATTCCCATAGGTACAAAGTATTTAGAGAGAAAAGGATCAAAAGGAGACCTACAAACCTCACAACATCACTGCTAAACCAAAAATGACCTTGTAAGTTAAGCATGGGTCCTCCGTCGGCATGCTGAGGCCGCGAAGAACTTGGATTGGTTATTAGTGCCAATCGAGCCTCGTGATTGGTTAATAGCGCGTGGGCGGTAAAAACAAAGCCGTAAAAAACGGGGTCTGCCGGTGATCCAAAATAAAGCAGCAGGGCCGCGGGGATTTTCCGTCCGCCCGCGACTGAGATCACGGGGGTTAATTATTATTATTAAATTTAGCGTATTAACATATGCATTTATTTTAGTCGCTTAATTTATTTTTTTATTAAGGTTAATAAATTATAGTAATTAAATTAATTCAGGAAATAAATTAATTTCTGAAATTTATTTGAATCAACAATACGATTTCCAATTAAACAACCCCCTGTTTTCTAAAAACTCGCGGAAAGATCAAAGGGATATCGGTAACCCTTTTGAACAGACAGACAGACGACGGCTATTACTAGCCATAGTTACCACTAATGCGCCCCAAATTGCTAATAACGATTTAAAAAATACGAATTTAGAACGGGATCGAAATTTAAAATGGAAAATGGTGGATGTTTCATGTAACTGCGTGATAACGGGTATGATAACAGAAATGCAGAACGGAATCGAATAGAGACTTGTGGATAAGCTTATTGCCCAGGGGAAAAATTATAAATAAGAAGCCCTGCGGCTTGAAGATTTCGTCATTAGCCTGGAAGATTCTGAAATTTGAAGTAACAATGGGTAAACAAATCATAAGTATCCTAATTCTCAATTATTATTGTCACTAACCTAAAATACAACGTAATAAATAAAAATTAAGAAATATTTTTTTTACATATATATAGTATATATTCTAAAAACTTTAACTGGATATTTTTTATAACTGATCTGAAAAATTCTTGAAATTCTAGGATACAGATTGTTATGTATGAACTTGACGATTCGAACATAACAACTTCTGAACAAGTTCAATGAATTATTACTCAATAATTTACCAATAAAATCCTTTAAAATTTACTCTCTCGTTGAAGATTTTTCGAAAATGCTGATGGTGCATGGTTTGATAACAGTTGATCTGAAAAAGAAAGTACATTTAAAAATAAGAAACAAGAATACAATTTTACCAGGAACTGAATTAATACCAGGTTGTGTAATTATTGTCTCCCTTTTTGATTTGAAGTGAGAATTTATTAAAAAGATACAAATCAATGCCACGTGATGCACAAGGTATATTATATCAATATATGTATATAAATTTAGTCAAGCTGGCTTTCGATATCATTGTTAAACAAGTAACATTTTAAGCAGGCGATACATGATTTTCAAACATGTGGACAATACAGGATTTATTTTGCCGAAATCGATTTATTGAATTGAAAAAAATTGATCGTTTATTATCCTTTTTTGATTTTGAGGAAATTTATTGGTCATTGTTTTGTTTGACAAATTCAAAAAGTTGAACTTTTAAAATTTCGAATTGAATTCAACAAGTTGAAACAAAAAAGGGTAAACGCACAATTAATAAATTTGTCAAATTTAATAAATTGATGGTCTTTTCATGAGATTTTTAAAATCAAGTCTTTTCTAAGAAATCTTAGAAAAATATATTGTGATACTTTAGGTAAGGTCAAGAAAGTTTTTCAAGCAAATTAGGGTCCATTTTTTTCAACAAAATATCTGGCTATTAGGCACTCAAGGAGAACTGATAATTAGCCAGTAACAGAATGGTTAGCTGATGCAGAATAATTATATATAGGGTGCGTACAGTATAATTAGCTGCTCATACAGCTAATTATACGATATAAATTTTTTTGACTTAAATTTCCACACATTTCTTCGTTATCGATCTCCCCATAGCCATCTATATTTATATAGATCCACATGAAGTTGTACTTCAATTAAAACCAAAAATAGGATCAAGAAACGCTTGTGCCAAGAAGATAATAGTGTTACTGTAGCAGTATGTCATGTTATTTAACAAGACACTATTCTGATTTCAAGAAAAAACATGAAAAGTGAAAAAACACAAAGAAGCCTGTAACAACAATTATACTGTGGGTAGCGTATAGTTTTACTGCAACGGCTAACTATCATGTTATTGGCTAATTATTAGTTCACCTTGACTGTTCAGTGCAAGCAACAATAAATTTTTGTCAGGCTTCGACAACTTTTCTGCAGAAGATATAAAAAATCCTGTGACGAATATCTTTTTACCTGATAGCAATAGCATCACAAAGGTTCCTTTGGAAGTTATTTTAGCCCCATTTTTCTCAAAAGAACAGGAGTCGGGTATCCAGCCCCTCATGATAAAAAGAGGGTGCCGATAAGCTGCAAACGCACGCATATAAAAGGGTGAGTTTGGTGGCCTTTTGAATGAAATTATTGGTTGTCCTCTGAAACTGCACGCACTTTCCCGAACTCTCCCTAACTCACCCGGAGCATTCACGAAATGCAATTCTTGTAACATACAATGCGGACAACAGTTGGAAGAAGGTGTTTTTTTCGGGCATCTTTTGGGCTATGCAAGTTTTTTCGAGCGAATTTTTTCGAAACGCTGGACTCGCCCTAACTTTTTTTACAGCGTATGCGGCTTATCAGCACCCTTGTTGATAAAATTATGCAAAGCAGGACAAAGGTTTTTTAAAGGTAATTAAAGCACTATTTTGTGTAGCTAGCTAGCTGGCTAGCTTGATATATAGCTAGTAAAAGTAATTTTAGAGGAATTTAAAAATAGTATTTAGCTCCCTAGCTACATCAGTAAAGCTACTACGACAAGCCAGATCAGGAAGGCAAGACCAACACAATGTAAGCAGTTTTAGTCATGGCCGTATATAGACGAAATCTTTAGAGATAATTGACATCATAATGTACCTTAACATCAGATAACAACCTTAACATGTAACATCCTTCTTCACAAGAAGGCAAGTATTGACATACACAGCATTAATAAAAAGTTCAAAAAATGTATCAACGGCACAAGAAAACTTTCCAGTTATAAATTTCGATGCATACCTAAATTGCGGCCTTTGGATCAACGCCAGGAACCGTCCTAAGTTTAATTTCATATAAGACATAAGTAATCCTTCCACTTACTTACCGTTAACAGGTTTAGCAACAACGTGGTTCAGACAAAAACAAATCTATTCTTGAAGATAAATTCACGTGGGCTGCAGCGACATTTAAGCACATTAAACGAGGCAAACGAAGCATCATATTACAAAGCTCCATATTAGCATAACAAAAGAATCTCGATTAACATTTTTTATCGCATTCAAATCTTTAGAGACACCAAGGACACCGAGACAAAAAAAGATTTGCTCGATGAGTGTTTTTTTTGTCTTGGTGGTACCTAACACATAGGTTGTGTTATATCAGAGCCGGGTTGGAAGATCGAGTAGAAGTCCCCCGCGAAGTAGAGAGTGGAAAAAAATTTTTTGCCATACACCAACACAAACACTATATACCCGCGGTCCACTAAATGTGCGCCCCTTCGGCGGGGCGCAATTATAGAGATATTTTTCTTCCGAATTTGGCAAGTCAGCATGCCATCTTTGATATCAATGCAGTAAAATATCAGCGAGATCTTCTGTGACACTCTGCTGCTTTTTCTGACACTAACCATATTGTTTACAAATCGGGTACATAACTAATGTGACACCCTACTAAAGTCTCCTGATAGACAGTAAACTCCCCTTCCTTTCCTCCATCACAACGCTGATTATGAGCTGACAGCTCTGGAAACTGACTGGCAACATTGAAATAGGGGGAGGAGTGGCACAGTGTGCTAAAAGTCCAAAAACTTGTGAAATTATGAAAAAATAGATGCTGTCCCATTACATGTCCCGGTTATAGCCAGAAGACAAGTGTTATGTTCGAAAAGCGTGATGCATCTGTTGCGTGTTATTTTTTTTTCAATAAAATATATATTTACAACATCGGATAGCTTACTCTAAATGTCTCTAACAAATGCATTGTCTAAGTCACGTGGAATTCTTTGACATGTACTCTCCCGGGTTAAATGATTTCGCACTTCAAATTCCACTCTTTTCCCCCCAAATTTCCGATATATTTGAACTCGTGTAATTCGAACTCCTATAATTCAATAAAATTATTTAAATTGAACAGATTTCTTTGGTCCCGTCAGAATTTACCAGTAAACCCTCCTTACAAGAAAACCCCTTTAAATTCAAACTCCCTTAATTCGAAAAATTATGTAAATCGAACAGATTCTTGGGTCACTGGCCGTATTTTTCATCACGTAATTCAAATATTGTAAGGTTGGGATTTTTTTTCTCAATTCGGATCCTAAGATTGAAATGTTTTTACGTATTCAAAAGAGGTTTCGACAGAAATAAAGTAATCTTCTTTTACTGACTTTTTTTAAAACAGTAATTCTATGTAAAGAATTGTTAAAAAAATAAATGATTCTTACAAAAATACCTCTTACCCTTACTTATACCCTTACTTATAGCTTGTTACCCTTACTTATAGCTTGTTACATCGTGTAAAATACCCTTTACTTATTTTTTTAAGAAATTGGCAGATAAAACTTGCACACTTAAGGCCGGCGCAAATGCATCAAATTTTGATCAAAATCCAAATGTTTTGATTAAATCGAATTTTTCATTTGCAATGTCATCAAAATGAGTTTGATAAACATTTCAATTTTGGTGTTTCATTCATTTTAAAATTCAATATGGCGGAGCTAGCAACTTTGGTTTTGTTGAGTGAGCTCGTTGATTCAGACGACGAAAAGTCTACTCGAGTACCAACTCGAGGTTGGGTGAAAAGAAGACCAAATAACGGATATTTTAATAAGAAAAGAATCCATTTTCTTTTTCGCTTCATTTTTCTTTCTAAATAAATCCCCATGACTGATAGGATTTCTTTCATTTCCACTATCACTATTATCTGAAGACGACATGACTGCTTTTGACTATAAAGCTGTAGTAAAGTTTATTTGTTTTGTTTTTATATTTCGAATTTTCGAATGTAAAACATTCGAAAGACACTCCGTCTTACATGTTTTTGCACTCAACGCGGTGGATAAGAAATAAATTTTGATGAAATCAACTCAAATGCATCAAAAACTAAAATCTATTTTGATGAACGCAATTATTTTGATAAAAAGTTTGTTCAAAATCCATCAAAATCGATTTTTTTCTTTTTTTTCTTTTTTTCAGTTTTGATGAAAATTTTGATTCAACACAAATGCATCCAAATTTTCACCAAAATCACCATTTTGATGGATTTTGATGAAAATTTTGATGCATTTGCGCCGGCGATGATTCGAATTACAGGAGTTCAACTGTATCTATTTCTGAAACAACATCAATAAATAAAAATTCTTTTAGCGGTGGGTAACTAGTCCTATCATCGCAAAACGGACGGGATTATAGCGTCATAAAAATTCCTTGTATCTCTGTCTCAAGCAACAGAGCTAAAAATGTTAAACATGTTCAAATACAAATATTTTTGTGCCTCTTTATAATGTTTTATACTCATTTTTCTTACCTTGAGTAAGTAAATATTTATAATAGAAAGTCTCTTCCACGAGCTGCAGCGTTTTTTCTCTCAGTAAATTCCACCACACCATATAAAATTACACTGATGATCAGTACGCAAACCAGGATGTAAAGTTTGTGTGAGACACATAAGTAATCACCGTATGCAAATGCAACGGTGTAACCAAAGGATCGAAATAACTGATTTATAGAGAATGCTATCTCCTTGTTCGAATGAAATAGGACGGCAAAATAGGCTAAAAACAAAATAAAAATAATAATAAAAAAATCCAGACAACTGTTATGAAACAAATTTTCTTTTGTGAAGTAAATAGTCTCTGTTAGTTCGTTAACCACTACTGAAGATGAAAGATGAAAGCGATTATATTTACACAATAATGAAGAGCATACATAAGACTAACATTTCAATATGATTTTGTCAACCCTGGGTATCATGTCGGGTTTGCAACTTTCTTTAAAAACCGTTAAAGTTGACCAAATAATGTTAAAAAATTGATCATGTGATGCGAGTTTTCACACGAAAGTTTTCACAAGAAAGATGAAATAAGAGACGAGCCTAGTACAATAGAAATATAAAAGATGTTTCTCTTTCTCTGTTTCTATCCTCCTATTTTTTATTGACATAGATTGATGTAAAAATAATTTATGTTAGTTTCTTATTGGAGAGACTTACCATTAGTTTGTGTCTGCCATACAGCGTCAATCATTCCAAGTGCACAGGCAGTAAGGAAGAAAACATATAAATGTGAAAACACGGGTTCCCAATGATGAAGCCATGCAATCATTCCAATGTTGAAGACCATCGTACCACATATCACTGCAGGTCTGCCGATTAACTTTGTCATAGCTCCCACAACATATGATGATACTGAGTTGCTTGCACCATAGATGATCATCATTAATCCAACCTTTTGTATACCAATTGAACAGGTAACATATGCCTAAATTTAACATTGTTACATTGTTTTACTTAAATAAAGCTCAAACTTTTTTGAATTGCCGCTAGTGGCTATTACAATGATCTTGCCCATTGTAGATGATCAGGAAACAGCAGAGCAATTTTGCTTTGCTGTTTCGATGTACCGATGTACCCTTAATTTAAGGGTACCCTTGCTTAATTTAAGGGTACCCTTGCTTAATTTAAGGGTACCCTTGCTTAATTTAAGGGTACCCTTGCTTAATTTAAGGGCACCCTTGCTTAATTTAAGGGCACCCTTGCTTAATTTAAGGGTACCCTTGCTTAATTTAAGGGTACCCTTGCTTAATTTAAGGGTACCCTTGCTTAATTTAAGGGCACCCTTGCTTAATTTAAGGGCACCCTTGCTTAATTTAAGGGTACCCTTGCTTAATTTAAGGGTACCCTTGCTTAATTTAAGGGTACCCTTGCTTAATTTAAGGATAAAATGTACCCTTAAATTAAGCAATTCTTAGTCCATATATAAAAAATACACACGAAACAATACCAATTTATTTCCTTTCCATATGTATTTCCATATGTATTTATCTAATTCCATTCTCAACTATCACAAGCGCTTGCACAAAATAAATCAATTTAATGTTTTTTCTTAAAAATACCTCGGTAAAATCAGCTGACACGAATCCACTGGCCATGCCAGTATATGCTGAAACAGGCATTAGAAACACCATCCTCCAGTCTCTCAGGCCTCGGATTGTTTTCTTTATTATATCTTTAGAATTTGTTTCCTCATTTTCCATCTTAATATTATCTAAGAACAGCAAAACTGACACTAATGCGGTTCCACCAAATGCTATATAAATTGCGATGAGCATGACAACGGTGGAGTGTTCTGTTTGCTGATTGGTTGAAACAATCGGTGTAGATGGGCAGTATGCAGAACCACATATATAACTTCCGTTTGAAGAATTGGATGTATCTACAAAAGGTTATCTGCTAGTATAAAAAAATTCAACTCAATCTAAAAAATAACAAAAGAAAATCACGCCTATAAAAAAGTGCTGAAAAAGATCAACTTACCGAACGTTTCCTTTAAGATTAACGATGATATCGAATTCCCACTGACTTGAGAAAGCTGAAACATCATAAAAAATATGCTAAAAAAACTTGTGATGACAGCATCTTTATTTTTCTTGGTAAAAGATGCATGACGTAATGCTATGGTAGTCAAATAGGATGCTTTGGCATTCCATAAAGGTGCTGCGCATAAGCCTAAATAAGATAAAAAAAGGTTGTTTAACAAAGAAAAAGAAGAGGTATAAAATACTTCATTCAAATGCAGTACTCTGGCCGTTCATGCATTGGAACTGGCATAACAAATTAAACCAAAAAATCATTTGTTTTTATTATCTCTGTACTAATAGGCATTGTCGTGGTTTAACCAGACCCCAAAACCGGACCCCAAAACCAGACCCCAAAACCGGGTCATGATAAACCACACACAAAATCGTCAAGTTGCAAAAAACAAAAGCGATAACTTTTTATCGACTTTGCTGCACCGGGCGAATTCCCGTGGATTCTCCACGGGCTAACGATTAGTGTATTTATTAATACCCGTATTCTGTGTGTCTATTTGTCGGCGAAATGGTACCAGAGCAGGGATAATGACTCAAAATGGTACCAGAGCAGCAGTTGCTTCTTTGATCTTACCGCAAAGTCATTAAAATGCTGAGGTTTGATTTTATAAAAATCTTTAAAATTCGGCTACGGCATTTTGAATTTAAACCCGTTATCCGTTTTTGGCTTCAAACGTGGATTATTAAGAAGGAAGCATCATAAGGTTAGCTAGCTATAGCTAGCTTTGTTATTTTTGTATTTAATGTGGAGTAAGAGCTTTTTAACCCAACCAACATTATTTTTGTGTTATCTTCATCAATCTGATTTTTACTCAGCTCAGAATCCAGGGTTATCCTCTGGCTAAAAAGTGAAACTAGCCAAATGCAGCTGAAACTGCAGAAACATTTATAAAAAAATCTTTCTTATGGAAAATGTAACGACGGGTTTTTTCCTGTGTCTTTTATTTAAACCGAAGTTGTAATAAAACTTTGGGTATTCCGCCTAGAGGGCGCATTGATGTAAACAATCACACATGGATTTGCGGCGTGGACCTGCACTAAGTGTTCATCCTGGTGTCACGATTAATTTTTGAACTTCCACGGAAACTTATTCCGCAGAATTTTGTTATGCCGGGTGTAACGGAAAAGTTATTTTATGAAGAATATACTACACCCAGAATGCTGTATCGCTATGAGCGCTTCACTGGATTTGCATCATACTGTATACCTTTACTAGAGGTCCCCAGATGTACAACATTGTCTACCTACGCTTCAGTTAGCGTTCAATGTTTGATTACTAGTGGCTTAACCGGGATTTCGACGCGGTTTTCTCGGCGATAAAAATGGTAGCAGCAAGTAGTGGCGGGTGAATTGTCGTGGATTTGTTTGACAGATACTAGCTTATGACTAGTACTAAAATTTAACCAGAAATAAAAATTAACGTCTGTTTTCTCAACTGTGCGCGCCAGATATCCTTGCTGGTTGAATAAAAGTAAAACGTAAACAAAAGCACCGAAATAAATAAAAAATAATATAAATAAAAAATAAAATAAACACATCCAAGCCAAAATGTAAAAATTATAAAAAATGTGTTGTTGCAAGTACAAAATACTTTCGCCTACCAATAATTACTGATACTGTCATGAACAGCCACCATGTTGGATACAGATGCGCTACAGTGTACAATATGTAACCACTTATGCTACATACAACAGTGTACTTGTATCCCCATTTATTGATAAAGACAGGAGGTATAAATAAGCAAGATATGACAATTGAAGCATAGATGACTGAGAGTGAAGCTAAACCGATATTTTTATCTTCATGTATGCTGCTTTGAAGGTTGTTGAGGGCATTAAACGCTGTAAAGTTGCAGAAAAATGCAAAACCAAGTATGAAGAGATTCTTATAAGTTGATTTTACTGAAGGTAGAGAAGCTGTACTGTCTTCAGGGGACATGATGTTAACTTGTTATTGTAACTTGTTTAAAAGTAAGATTTTAAAACAAAAAATTATTTAAAAAAATGGAAATCTCTACTGAGTATTTTAATGGCATGAAATTATTAAGATAACTATGCGGTAATAATCAGTCATTATACATTCACACTTTACATTTCTTTTATAATTCGTCTATTATTTTTTATAAATGATAGGTACCTCATGTGGCTGAAAGCTCCGATTTCTGTGGCTAATTTTGGCAGATAATTCGTCATGCTTTAATAAAAACGTGTATGTTGAAGTAATATGGTGTCTTCTTACCCAACTGATACAAAAAAAATGGTTAGTATAAGAAATCTGATGATTTTATTGGTTTAAAGCTTATTAAAATTGCGTCTACAAGAACACTGGCATAGGCTGAACAGTATGGTTAATAATGGTATTTATATTTCGTTGTTTTAGGTTAAAAACAATACACTTAATATCATAGCGCCGTGTTTTTCCAGCGCGCGCATCATATAACATTCCGTAATGCTATCCCAAAAAGATGCGTGCGCAAGAATGTAGGTAACGAAATCATTAGTGTTGTAAAAAATGTGGCTAGCACAGCGAAAAAAAAAGAGATCGACTAACTGCTGTGTTATAGGATGCACGAACAACCAATACTCCTCGGAAAAATGGAAAAAGACTGAATGTTCGATTCACGTGAGTTTATGCCATCATTCGTGCTCCTGCAAAGCACCGTTCGCTAAGGCTCATGTTATGGTTGAAATTATAGTCAAAAGATCGCTTTCTCAAAGCATAGATTAGATGCCTACTTTGCGTAATCCATTTCTGAAAATTTACTTTGTAAACAAGCATAAAAGTGACAACAAAGGTTGCGCATCGATGCTGTGCTCGGAGAGGTACGCGAAAGAAGCCAAGCTTTGAATGCATGTTTTATTTGTGTGAATGTTAATATAAAATTGTGGCAGTACAGCATGGTTAAAACATATTGTGAATAAATGTTGAAACCTAACGTTTTTATTTTGGATTTTGTTTGTTTTGACCGTTTTCCTCCATGTCCCCTTGGTTTGTTTACATTTTTACCTCCAAATGTGCGCGCGTATCAGGCATTACGTAATCACTTAGATGCTCGCGCAAGTAAATATTGGGACTGTGATTCCATGTATTGTCGAAAAGACATAAAACTTTGAGTAGCAAAACAAATGTTTTTATTTTACAATATATAATTCTCAACGAAGGAGTGCTGGCGAGCAAATTCACAGGTGCCTCGTTTACCTTAAAACACGTTTTCACTTTTGTTCATGTTTATTAAAATTTAATTTTGAACACAAAAGGCTCATTGTTAAAACGTATTATTACGCGGAGTGCGGTATTGTTTAAAAGTAGACAGCTGCCACCATATTTGTTGTACAGAGCAAATTTGAAATGAAAAATAATATCACAAAACGCTTGCAATATTCGTGCTGTAGTAGTTGAAGCTATCACAGAAAAACAAATAATTCGAATTCAGAAATGGAAAAATCGTTGCAACTACAGAACGTGGAAAGTTTACGTGTCCAACTAAGCATGGAGAGAATACCGGTATCGAAAGCCGCTAACGAGTTAGTGTTTTATGTTGCGCGCGCATTTTCCAAAGTAAAGCAACCCTTTTTAAAGGAACGCAAGTACTCGTATTTTATAAAAGAAGGGTTTGGTCGCTCTCCTGCGTCGTGTGTCTTATGATTTTTTGAAAGCATTAGCATTTTCGCTTCGAAGAAAGTAGACAGGATACCTGTCTCTCTTTTCTGCTCTCGCGCTACGATATCTGTCCTGCTTTTGTAACACTGCTTTTTTTAGCGCGCCTTCTCTCATCAAAAATATCAAAAAGGGAAAAATGATGGGTTTAGTTTACTAGACTACGAAGAAAGGAACTGTCAAGAACTACTATAGAACATGGCCGGCCTTAGTACAAAACTAAAAATTAATTAATATTTGGACACAATTTCTCTACATCACATAACCTTTGGTTTGTTTCATGAAGAGATTTTAAGAAATGCATATTTTTTAATAAGAACAGCCTAAATTTCACAGGAAATTTTTTAGATGATTTAAGAAAAGAAAAAAAAGATAATAATGTTTTTCCGACGTTGCAAAGAACGCTAAACTCAGTCAAATAATTTCTAGTCTCGACATTTTTATAAATAAGAATATGTTACAAAGCAGTATTTACCAAAAGTTACAGAATCGCCCCCAGGGCTCTTTTAGTCAGAATATCGTGGACGTAGAAGATTCCTGAGGACGAGGTTGTAAAGTTTTAAAAAATTTTTAAAATGAAGTACGTAAAAAATTGGTTTGTTTTTTATTGCAAAAATTTTAAACCTTATCGCAAGGATTCTTTGTGTATATAGCTACGAGTTTTTTCTTTTATAAAAATATACGAATATAAGGCTGGGATTTCAGGTTAAAAACAATAGGGGTATTGTTTAGAACATTAAAGAAATAAGAATAATGACCAGCTTGGTTAGAATTCTGATATTCTTTTAGAAAAAGCACGTATGGTGATGAATATGGTCTGGCTCCGTGTTTAAGTAACCCAGAAAAGTTTTGTTCTAACCATTACTTTTAGTATTAACATTTTAATTTTTAATATTTAGACTGAAAGAGTATTGTTTACAAAATGAACCAAACGATCCGTTGGTAAATCCTGGAGCGCGAAAAGCAAATCCTTGGGCTGAAAAATCAAAGTGTAACGTTCTGTGAAAATTATTGAACTGGAATACTGCTGACACGTTTGATTTGTAAATATATATTCGAATTATTATTTTTTTTTGTGTTCTTTATCTTCGCACAGTGTTAATCTTGATTATTTTTTGCTTTCGTTTATTTATTTATTTATTTATTTTAGTTTGTTTTTTGTTTTATAATTATGTATTATGTGCTTCTTTATTTTCCCTCAGTGGATCATACGTGCAAACTTCATTAAAAAAACAATACACACAGTTGTTATTTTTTAAACGCCTGGCCACATGACACAAAAACCAAAAACAATTTGAACTAGGATTTCTATTCTTTGTAATGGTGAGTACAAACATACTCTTTTCAATTAATGTGTCACCATTTTTAAACAAATTTTTGCCGTCTTTTATTTACTTAGCAACCTTGTTCCAGGGCTCTTTTACACCTTTGTATCGAATCCGCAATTCCTGTCGGAATATCAATGGCGTAGAAACTTCTTCCTATTCCGAACGCGCAACGTGGTTCCATTCTAGAACTTCTCCTAATTCGAATTAATTATCTGCCCCTCCCCCCTCCCCTCCCCTGCGATGGAGAGAAAGAGTTAACTAGTTTCAAAATACAACGATTTTAGTTTTCACTCGAGCACAAAAACCAAAAGAAATGTTAACGCTCGGGGCATTCTCGTCCTCAGAGCTCTTTGAGATTAAAACCTCTCAAAGAGCTCTGGGGTCGAGAATGCGCTCGGGGGTCTTTTTTCAGAGATGAGTTTGACGGATTATTGTGAGGCAGGAAAGGGGCTTACTAAAAGGTGACTTAATAGATTGAAAATCTGCGTTGTATTTCGCAAAAATACATTTTTTAATACATTCAATGATAGATCTTTAATTTTAACTTTGCGTGACCATTTTGATTATGGGCGAGCAACAGCATCAGGTCTGTAACGATGTGCGTTTTCACTGGTCCGGTAGCTGGAGAGCTTGTAAATAGTCACCCTCGTTCCCAGGGTTTTTTGCCTTTTTGATATAAGAGAAGACGTCTTCTTTCATATCAAAAAGGCAAAAAAGGGACGGCGAGTTATAAAAAAGAAACAAAAAGCTCCGGGGTCGAGGTTGACTTTGAATGTTCCGCCACAAGGGTTATAAAGTAAAATCGGACGGAAGTTATCAAGATGCTAGTGTAGCACAATCTAGTCCAGGTCGAGGGTCAAGGTCCTCTTAATTATTTTCAAAATATCAGGACTATTACGATGTATTAAAAAGTCAACAAAAGGCTGGGAACAAGGCAAGAGTACAGCACATGTTAGTTTTTTTTAAATATCCGGACTGCCCCTTGCATGGAAAAGTCATTAAATCCTGGGAACGAAGTTGATAGAGCCTATAAAAGTCTAGTAAAAATGAAAGTATCAACTGTTTAATCATGAAGAAAAGAAAGCAATTAATTGTTTTAGTCAACCTCGTTAACAGAGTTCTTAGACCTATTAAAAACGGCACCGTCCGGTTTAGAATGTAAGAGCCCTGGAAACGAGGTTGTGTTTCAGTACCTTGTGAGGAAATAAGTAAAATGAAAAGGACTAAAAAAGATTGAAAGAGGTAAAATTTGTAATAAATATTAAAACAGAAAACCGCAAGTCGATATAAGAAAATACAGTACTATTTTTTTTTTTTTTTTGATTTTTATATTGCCATGAAAACGGGATTCATTATGAATGAATTAAAACCCGCAAAATAAATTATAACGAGCGGTTGTTCTTCCCGTATACGAATATAACAAGCCGATCGTGCACAGTTGGAGGACGCGCTAAATTATTTATATCAAGCTAAGTTGAAGATATCGGGTTTTTTAAAAAAAAACTCAGGAAAACTCAAAAAAAAAATTTTTTACTTAAATTCTAGTTGTCTAGAGGCTAGACATACGTTATAGGCTAAAAAATAGTTGGATCAATAAATGCTTATCTTCAGATAACAAATGTTATTATTAACACCCGTATTTTGTTCAAAATGATAACCGAAACGTTACTTTGTGCGAAATATGCACGAAATAGCGTTGGCCGAGATAAAACCTGATGGCTGAGATAAGCACGACGGTCGCATTGTTACATGGGTTAAAGACTAGCTTTTTGTAATCCATACAAAATCATCACTATCAGGTGTAAAAAATGCCGGTACACGAAAATTGAATCCGAAGTTTCATGAAATCCAAATCTATTCTAAATACTTACTACAAAATTATAAAGTATAAAATTAGCTACTTTGATAAATATGATAATTATTTACAAATTTAGTCAAAAAAAAGAAGTTTATTGAAGTTAAGAGAGCAAGCTGCCATCAGAACTTGCAATTCGTCAAATGGCTGCCATTTTTAAAAGCAATTAACGCATCACACATCCAGTAAAATTTAGTCAATGTAATAGTAAATAGGATATAATAGACATACGGTGACTCATGTCGCACAAATCAAAGCGGATATATATTTCTCAACACAAGAACTCTGTTGATGTGAGATCATTCTCAGGGCTTCTCTTTTGCCTTTTAATTTTTAAATTTGTGTTTTAAATGCATTCTTTGTTTCCGCATATGCATGTAGACTTATCGTTACCCCTTTAGTGATAGAATTAACGTGTAGAGTTCTCCTCTCAACCCAAGGGATTACGGGTGATTTAGTGAATTTTTTATATACAGTAAACACACTGAAATAAAAGTCATAAAATTCTTTTAATAAACTAAATATTCTATTCGTCAATTAGGTTCTTCTGTTTACTTGGTGGCACAAAATTAAACTGACAATAACGATCTGTTTTACCCGGATACTTCACGAAGGATACCGTTTGGTTAATTTCTAACGAGACTACGGCCCCTCTCCGACCACGTGCCTTCGCTACTTCGTAGTTTTTTTGTTCAATTGGTTCGAAGAATAAATCCTCATCAATAATACGCTCCTCCTCACTCACTGATTTCTTCTTCTTTGAGTGTAATCGTTTTATATCGAAATGAAATGTTCTCCTACTGAATTTATAATTAGAAAGTTTACCTTCGGTTGCCGGTATGGGTTCTGACTTTGTTCGGAATAACGACTTTTTATTTCCTGTCAAGGGAAGTTTGGGTAAAAGTCTGTTGCCAGGTGACGACGGTAAAGATCGCGGGGAGATGACGCTGAACTTGATATCGCGTACTACCGATTGATGGACACTGTGCAAAGAGGAATTATTGCTATTTTGAAGAGATAAGTTTTTATTTTGAAAATTTGTCGTTTCGCTGTCTAATTTCTCTAAAGATTCCCAATGCAGTTTCTGTTTCGCCGCATTGGTGCTCCCAGATGAGATGCTACTGTCTGTACTGGAGTACATATGCTTTTGAGAATTATGATTGGGTTCTTGGGGTGATATGCTACTTTCGTACTGTTCTGCTACTTCAGTCTGTTTATTAGTTTCATTATACGTATATGTTGTTTCAATGTAATTTGGTGATGTTTTCACGCCGATCACTGGCAATAGTTTCCTCGCTTTGTTTTGTGTTTGCAATGTTGAAGTCGCAAGTGCGGAATCGAACGAATTATCGCCATTTTCGTGTACATGAAACGATATTTCGTTTCCTGTTTGATTTAGCAAATTAGGATTATTTTCAAAAGTCATTGAACTTGATTTTGCAAAAATAGCTTTCTCACCCCTCACCATACCTTTCGACTGTTTCGTATGCTTCAACAGGATTGCAATGTTTCTTTTAAAGCATCAAATAAAGTATGTGGTTTTTCTTTCGAAGTTTCTTCGTCTGCTTTCGCTGATGTTAGCGATGTTAGCTGAAGAAAGCGCTAATCGTTTGAATTACTAATACTTAATGCTTGCTTTTATCGCGTAAATAACAAATCTCCGGAAACTTACGCGTTAAAAATTCAAATTTTCGACAACTTATCGCTTTCGTTACAACTTTTCTTCTCGTATAATTACGAACGTACGAAGTTCTGAAATTGCCGTAAACAAAACTTAAAAACAAGTACCTAATCCCAGCTAGTTGATCTTTAACAATAATCACGATGTAAAATTATCTTTCTCCACGTTGTAAATTTTTTTAATATGCGTTGAATTTTTAAATAATGCAAATTATTTCTCCTATGTGCTCTCCTATGTGCTCTCACATAAACAATTTGAGCTATTTACTAAAGAGATATTTAACCAACTCTTACGGAGAATGCAATTGTATGCATATTTTATGTACTCGATTATGGAGTTTGAATATGCATTCAAAGTTGTGGTGGTGGTAGCTAAGACAAAAATGTGTGCAAAAGCCAGATATATTTTATCTAGGTTTGCTTATTTTACAATACAAACAGAATGAGAGAAATATTTAAAACTTTTGTAAAAATAGTTTTACCAGTTCGTTTTAAATTTTATGTAACCTCATTTCCAGGGCATATTTGCCTTGCCGTAAGAACGGTTCAGGGGTGGACTCATAGACCCTGGGGACAAGGTTGTTATAAATCACCCCCTTAATGCCAAACGTTATGCAAATTCACCTGAGTTTTTTTTATCAACAATTACGGGTTTCAACTTTTTTTTAGTTACGGAAAAAAAGCCTGTTAGCGAAAATGAATTCGATAAAAATTCTATAGAATTACGCGAATAACCCAGTTCCAAATAATTTCATTTTGTGAAAAATTCTGACATGACATCTACGAAATTACGAAAACGCGATTTTCCTGTGCTTTTATAAATCGAGTGTTGCACACTATAGGGTCTATTAACTGACCGCGGGAAGTATAATAAAAGCGCGTCTTGTGTCTCACCCGCAGTACATGAAACGCAGGAAACAACATTTTTCTGCGCCTTGCAACCTGCGCCTTGCAACCTGCGCCTTGCAACCTGCGCCTTGCAACTTTGTTGACATAGTAAACCTAAACACATTAACACCGATGGATGCAAGACGATGTCATTATTTTTTACACGAATTATGGGGTCGTGCAATAAGTCACCTGGCATGGTCCCGTTTTTACCTTTAAAAGAACAAACAGCAACTAAAGGTATAGTTACACCAGGCAGGTTCAGACATTATTTAATAGGTCTTATTATGTTAAATAAATTAGAAAAGTCAAAGTGTCTACGAAAAAATACCCATGACATAAGAAAAAACACACAACGAAAGAATTCATTAAGGCTGGGCAATAAGCTTAGCTTATTGCGTAAAAAATTCTCCTATCTGAGCCTGAATATGCTTATAAGGCAAACATGTATTAAAACAAAGCACGTGGTATGATTAGTTTCGGAAAAACTGATTACTGTATTCTGTGTATTGGAAAGTTTTTTAGAGTTGGGTGACTTGACTTCACTTTATCTCCACACTATTCTGGTCACATTAGCAACTCGTGGATCATCCATTAAAAATTAACGTTCTCACCACTAAATTTTGATACATTGTTGTTTGTATGATTCATATTGTGAATTATTTATATCATCTTAATAAAGTGTGGTTTTATTAGTCCTCTCATTTAGCTACAATCAATAACTTATGTCCTTCCTCACGTGGTCCCAGACAAACTCGATGTCCCAAACGCTTTATATGCAGCCTTCATAAAATTAAAATAACGTCCTATAATGCAACTTTTAAAAAGATACCCTGACATATGATGAAAATATGACGTACGACTTCAGCAATGATGTACGACTTCACTTTTGACGTACGATTTCACCAATAATTCTGACAAGATAATAATCAATTATCAGTATTTTGCAGTGGTAGTGGCCTTTCATTTTCACAGATGCGTATTCAATACTTTCTGAATTTTTTATAGTATAATACCCGTATACGTATTTCTGTCTGTCACGCAATATGGTAACCGCAGTAGCGAGACACACATAATGCGGTTAATAAAGGACGGGCGATCCCGTGGATTTATCTACGGCCACCGACTAGTTCTCTATATTACAAAAAAACATTTTTTTTGGAATTTTTGCGCAATTAAATTAAATAAGTTTTGCCCGAAATTTGTAGAATTAAATCCAAGCTGAAATTATGATGTTAATAAAGGCGTGATTTTATTTTTATTTATTTTTATTATGTCCACTGCAAAATACCGTGTTGATTGTTCTATTTTCATTCGAAAATTTATTTCGTTGAAATAATTTAGATATGAATGAAGAAGATTTGAAATTGGAATGCTTTTTCAAATATATTTGCAGTCATAAAAAGAACAGTATTCATTTTTCAGTTTTGCCTTTATTAGACTTGTTTAACGTTGACAGCCATTATACTAAACGCAAAAATGCGCGAAATATGGAAGAACGAATCTATGGTAGCCAATTTTGTCCCGATATGAGATTCTGAGGACAAAAAGGACCCCGCGCGAATTGCATCATTTTTGAAATTCCAAAAAAAAAAAAAAATCGAGCAGGGAAATTCACACACCAATTAATTTAAACCAAACAGATTTTATTTTAAATTATTGAATAAACTCAATAGAACATGTATATATCCACATAATAGTTTTTAAACAACTTTGGTGGCAGAAAATCACCCTGCGAACTTCAGAGGTTTTGTTACAGAGAAGCTTCTACCCAACCTCGTCCCCAGGACTTGTTAGGCTTTTTATATCTGGACCGTCCAAATATAAAAAGCCTAACAAGTCCTGGGGACGAAGTTGGCTTCTACCGCGAAATTATCTTCCTTGAATGTATTGGTAAATCAAAAATACGCATTATCGCATACTGTTGGAGAACTGCGGGAAAGATTAAAGTGAAAACGCATTCTCGTCCCCAGAGCTCTACGTTCGAGGTTTATCTAAAACAGCTCTGGGATCGAGAATGGCAAAAACGTTTACCAATTAAATCAACTCATGTTGTATTTATTCCCTTAAAAAATTGCGTAGTACAGATTTTCAAAAAATATTGAATTAAACTCAATAATATATAATATATACATAAGTTCGTACAGTTATTTTCAACTTCCTTTATTCGCTGCACACCACCCTTTAAAACAAACTGGTCAAAAAATCACGGAGATACAATCTCTTTCTATTAGTTATCTTAAGTAGATTAATTTCCGCGAAAATTTGTCTGCGCAAAAACAATAGCCTCTGTGATATGGCCAGTCAGTTAAAAGCTATATGATCTCGATAAATAGGCCTGAAATTAATTAAAGATTCCATGAAAAATTAGATTCACAAAACATTTTATCGTAAAAAACCTTTAATTGGTTCTTTAGCGAAATATCTCGGCATGATGTATTTCTTGGATCTCGCGAAAATTAATCAACTTAAGGTATAACAAAAATTTATCATTTAAACTTAAATGAACCACTCAACAAAGTCAAAAACAAAACTATGACAGTGACTCTAAAACCTCCAATAATTTCAACCAATATAAAAAAATACCGTTCCCCTATTCAAGTTTCTCTAAAAATAAGAAATGCTTTAACATCGGACGTTAAGGATGGTGTGAATTCAACTTTATTAAACGTAGAAAATGTCCAACTTCTGTATCTGGAAGCTGAACAATTAAATATTTACAGATTCAATAAAGATGGCGAAATTAATAATAGTTTCAAATAACAATTTTTACACAAAGCAAAGCTGGTGTTAAAAAATATATTAAAGTTTAAAGCAAATTTTCTTAACTCCGCATGATTTTGTTTAACAATCCATTTTTCCATTCATACTCACTTCCCTTCCCTTCCCTTAATTAAACTGCATTTTCGTTAAAGTAATAACAAGCAGCCCTATGGAGGAGGGTCATAGACCCCTTCAAAGGGGTCAGGAACATGTGAACTTAAAAATATATCATACAGTTTTGTAAAAAAACATAATTTTTAAAACTACATTTCTGTACATATTTTTTTGGAATTATATGACCAGCTCTTGAAATTAGGTAGTAAACTAAAAAATTTCTTTTGCAGACCGTGCGTCTAGGATTACTGCAGTATGGAGACAAAGGCTCAACATGGTATGGAAACTCCGAAAAATAATATTGTGCAGACGTCATCGATTAAAGCTAAATTCACACTGAAAACGCAGTTTTTTGCGCGCGGCATGTTGCCGCATGGCGTTTGCGATTTTTCGTTCACATTGAATTTCAAAATAACCGCCTTTTAACTTTGTATATAATAAAAAACACGTGAGTCAAGAATAACATTAAAAAAATGCTCAATCAGCATCAGAATTTATTCCAAACTTGTCGCAGCGTAATGTATTACGCTGAAAATGAGTAAATTTAAACCTTTCCCAAATAATAATTGAACAGCATTATAGATATCCTTGCTTTCTAACAGCAACGTGTGATCAGTTTGGGCTCAAATTTAAGAAATATAGTTGTCATCCAACACAAAATTTCTTTCACTTGGTAACCATGGAGAGATTATTATTATTAAACATAAAAGTATGTTTAACATTAATGATCTGAATTTTAGCGAAAAGCATGGTAAACAACAACTCAACCTCAGTTTGGCGAAACTTTACGCAGAGAAAACCTAGAGAAACCCTTGACTGGGATTCTGATCGCCCCCGATATGTAAAGGCGGTACCCATATTTACAACATATCCAATCGTCATGGTACAAACTTTATAAAAATGTGAAGATAAAAAATATATGTATAAATCGATTTATTCAAGTAGAGGAAACTGTCGCCACACAACTGTATACCCACTACAGCAACCACTATGGCTAATCGGCTGCCGTAGAATTGGTAAGCATGCCAGTGAACACGGACGTGTATTGCATGTTTGTGATGCAACAGATATCTTTCGGAGAAATCCGCACAATCAAACGTTGTTGTGTATTCGTCACGGGGTAAAAATTCAGTTTAACGGCGATTAAAGTCCGTTTTAAATTTTCGGCCGTGATTTTGTCTGTTGTGTTTTGTTGGAGACCGGTGCGTAACATGAACGTCCTGAAACCATTTAAAAAATATATATATACGCACAGAACAACAACAACAACGACAACGACACCACCACCACCAACAACAACAATATTAAAAACTAAAACAACAGCAACAACAACAACAACAAATACAAAAATGACAACGTCAACACCAGGGACAAGGCCAACGCCAACAAAAAACAACAACGACAACGACAACAAATGTAGAGGCAACGACAACGACAACAAATGTAGAGGCAACAACAACAACGACAACGACAATAACAACGACAACGACAATAACAACGGCAACGACAAATGTAGATGCATAAACAAAACTCGTACCTTTGTATAATTTCGATAGCTTTGAAGTTCTTGAAACGCATTTGATTTGGAATGTTCAAACCCGTCACGTGACTTCTTTTGCTTTTTCATCTTTCCAGCATCGTACTCCTCATCCCATTCATCCTGCCGGCGCTCTCCATCAGGTCGGTTGTTTATTCTGTACGTATCGCTGTTGTCTGCACCATTCCAAGATGAAACTGGAAAAGTAAAAAATGAACCTGAAAAACGAGCTATAAACTTTCTATGCAACTGTTTCTGAAAAGTAATTTTCTTTCTGACTAACGTTTCCACCCCCATATTTAAGATCTCTAATTACGGTGAAAAGGTGAGAATCCTAAGGCAATTGCCAATGGATAATCGCCCTTTCTTTCTCCCCTGATAACAGTCTTTTATGGAATTATTGGACATTATTTGTTGGTGTAAGAAAACGTTTTTTTCAGTTTGTGCTTACATATAAACTTTTCCCCTTTCCCTAAACCGGATTCGTTAATGAGGACACACCATGGAAAACACAAAGCGTTCATCAGGTGGAATTATAGTAGTCAAGATCATTCGAGTTTAGCGAATCTTAGTGTTGAGTGAAAGAGGTATTTCTTGGCCCTCCCTTCTAGTTAGAGAAGTAAATGAATTACTGATAAAAATCGAGACAAACACGAATTTTCTTGTTACAGTTTAGGGAAGATTTTCCCCGGGGGATGGGTGGGAGTTATGCGGGGATAAAATTCAAGCTAATCGCCTCGTATATTTAAAACACATCTACAAAAAGAAAGAACTTATTGATACGAAAACTTGGCATAAAAGCATCCTATAATAAAAATATAGCTCCCAACATTACACCGCAGCATTTATCTATTGAAATCAGTTTTTAAACTCTGTTTTTTTTAAAGATGGTTGGTCAATCATGAACAAAATTACCAAACATTGCTTGCAAGCTGAATTATAAAACTTGCATGTAAAAAAGAAACAACATATACCTTCAGTGGTGTTACTTAAAAGATAATCAACAGTTTTTGTTTTAGTGGATCCATCCCAGATGTTCACTTTCTTTTTCTCTTCATCCCACATATGACAAGGTACATCTAAATACGACACAAGTGTATCAATAAAAACAACAAAGATGGCGATGGCAACAACAACAATAACACAACAACATCGACGACAAAGACGATGACAAAGACGACGAGAAACAACAACAACGACGATGACAAAGACGACGACAAACAACAACAACGACGATGACAAAGACGACGACAAACAACAACGACGATGACAAATAATAACAACAACGATGACAAATAATAACAACAACGATGGCAAAGACGACGACAACACAACAACGACGATGACAATGACGACGACAACATAACAACAACGACGATGACAATGACGACGACAACAATATAACAACAACGACGATGACAAAGACAACGACAACACAACAACGACGATTACAAAGACGACGACAAACAACAACAACGGCGATGACAAAGACGACGACAAACAACAACGACGATGACAAATAATAACAACAACGATGACAAATAATAACAACAACGATGGCAAAGACGACGACAACACAACAACGACGATGACAATGACGACGACAACATAACAACAACGACGATGACAAAGACGACGACACACATCAACTGTGACAACAACAACTATGGCAACAAAAAGAACGACGACGACGTGCAGCAGGAGTAAGAAAAACACCTGACTCTACATACTTTTTTTAACAAAATGTTGATGTCCTCCTTGATTTTTAAATTCTCTTTTACCATCACTGGAGTGATCCCGGTCACGGTCGGAAAGAGGAGAATGATCGAAACTGCGGTGCTTGTTTGAATATCTTTTATTTACACTACCTTTCTCATGATCTGAGTTGCGACGCCTTGTTTCACCTGGTGAAACCTCTCTATCCGAACTCTCTCTAGTACCAGTCTGCCTATTTCGGAAAGATTCACTATTTGAATGGGGTGAAGAATCTCTGCTTTTCGATTTCGTTTTGTGTAATTTTGGTTCAGGTGAGCGGCCACGATTTGAATGTATCGAGGTGTGGCTTTTACTTTTATGTACGCTGTGATGATTTTTAAATACTCTGCCCGGGGAACTAGGTCTGCTTTTTCGATGTTTATATTTCCCCTCGTCTGATGTCAGCGAATCTTCTTCACTCACTTCGCTACTCAATCGATGATACTTCGAGTCGTTCTTAGACGCAGATTTCTTTCCAAGTTTTATTCCATCCGAAGTCTTCTTTACATTCGAGAAATAATTATACCGCGTATCCACGTCTTCATTATTCTCAAGATCAGAATGTTTCCTTTTGTGCTTCTTCTTCTTCTTCTTCTTCTTTTTCTTTTCGTGTCGGTCTTCATCTTCATCACAACAATCCGTCGTAGACCAAAGTTGTGCAGTAGAACTATCAAGAGAGTCCTTTTCTTCATCTTTGTGTTTTACTTTCTTTTTCTTCTTCTTTTTCTTCTTCTTCTTTGTAGCGTCTTCTTCATCGCTTTGCGCCAGTGAAGAGACCTCCATCAAACCTTTCGTGTTGGAAATAGAATATTCAACTTTATGCTTTCGTTTTCGATTTTTAGATTCCTTACTAATCTCCACCCAAGTGTCTTCAGACAGAAGAGGTTCACTCTCCTCCTTGTTTAGATGGCGAATTTTCTTTTTCTTTTTTTTCTGTTTACCTTCATTAATATTTTGACCGCATGCCTAAAAAAAGAAAGAAAACATTTACAACCACGAAAGACACATTTCTGCAACACATAATAGAATACGAGGAGAAAACGTTACATCATCTAAACGGTCAGTCGCACTTGAAGAGACTTCTTCCGACACATCCCATCCTACATGCTGACGTTCTGGTATGACAGGCGCACTCGGGAGAGACGTTTGTTTATCTAATATATCCCATTCTCCTGACTGCGACGGGATACTGATCGTAGAGCTAGCCTATAAACAGGATAACAATATCACTTGCACCAACATGCTGAAACGACAGTGAACAGAAACCAAAAGAAAAGAAAAACTACCTCTGACGTAATAGAGTTATTCCGGCGTCTTTTTGTTATTGATTGCGGAGGTATTACCGGACCAGACATTTTGTCCGGTGTTCTCAAGTTTTCTTCTTTTGAGATTTTACCTGAATTAATAGAAAACAAGGTTAAACAAGGTTAACATCTTAATGGTCACACGAGAATATCAAACATGAGCATAAACAACCAAACAATGAAATATTAAGACAAATATGAGAACCTTATTTACGGTTAATTTGGGGTAGTGGGTAGGCCTGTTGCCTAGCAGCATAATTTTTCTCAAACATAAAATCAACTGAAATTTGTTTTTAATCATCTGTTCTCAGATTATAGTTCATCTATATATAAAAAAGAAACAAATGAATTTTAAGAAAATGTGAAAAACCATATTTTTAGCTAATCTTGGCCCGTATTCGGTTCGTTGGCTAGACCCGCATACAAAACCAAATAGAATTTGTAGATAATGCTCTGTACTAACATTTTAAACCATTTATAAAAAATAATGATAATTTTTTGAGAAAAATTCAACAAAACCCTATTTGGGGGCCAAATTTGTGTTTTTTTCGCCCAAAATGGTGCCATTATGATATTTTTGAATCCAAAAATGTTACTTTCTAGCATTTATTGCTAAGTAACTTTGTGCAAAAAATTAGAAATAACTAATAAACGAATCCAGAGAAATGTTATGATTCATAGGTCACTTCGCTATCGCGTGTGGCAAAAAAGGGTGCCGTAAATGCATTCAAACAACATTAATAGAACAAATATACGACTTTTAAAATGATAACAAGTGTAGAACGCAACGTAGGTGTCAAATGCAAGCAAATAAACAATATCACACAAAACACCTACCCTTGCTCTCGTTCTCTGGTGTTTTCTCACCGTTAGCATTAGTCAGGCAACGATTAATTATAACACGGGGATTGAGAGCACCTTTGGTGATTGGAGACCACACGTTGAATTTACTGTGGGGTGTATAGTGTTTCCCATGATTCAGCTTGATACGGATGGGAGAGGTTTTTTCTTTCGCTGGCTCGTTGTGTAAATGTAATGGAAGGCTGAGCTTGTCGCGCTTCAAGTCTGTTTTACTATCTTCATTTCGTTCGTCCTGAAGCGAATTGTTCGCGTCTTCTGCGAGAATGTCGACTTTGCCTGGTGTAGAATGCAGAACGGGGGACGGTGCATTGCTTGAACTTCCGCTATCAGTATCAGCGCCGTATGATAAACTTAATTTTTGCAGGCTGTTTATTTTATTTTCAGGAGCAACTTTTTTCTCAGAATCAACTTTGTTGTCTGTTGTTTTTATTTTGAATGGTGAAAACGCAGCAGAGAGTTTGGCAGCTTTCTCTTTTAACAAAGCATCAGCACTTTCTTTAACCTCCATATTGTTAACCACACTGCCAGAGTTGCTTGGTTTAGATTTGTTCCAAATTATTTTTGGTTCTATTTTCCGCTGAACAGGAGCACCTATAGAATCTAAATAAAGAAAAAACAGACGAAATACAAACCGTAAAGATTTTGGAACATTTATTGATAACCAGTACTATATGAACCTCCGAGTAACCACCATGTTCGTTTTATAAAATTTTCACACTGTTAGTCTGTCCATTTGAGAGGAGGGGTAGCAGGTTATTTTAAATCGTGTTAAAAAAAGGTTTGAATTACATTTTTGGGGGACAGACATATTCTTGGTACATATTTTTGCCATTTAGTATCTGACTCCAATTTATACAGACAAAATAAAAAATGAGACAGGTCTAATGTAAACAAAGTAAGGGCTTGTCTTATAAACGTTTGACTTACTAGGTGTCTTAAGAGGTATCTTCACATTCTGTGCAGCATGAACTGATGTATTCATTTGGGCAGGCTGGTTGATTACTTGCTGCTGATGAGAATTCTATTGTGAATCAACAAATATTTTTATGAAGAATTACAAACTCATACATTTATATACAAAGGTTTTAAATTCTTCCTGTGAGATGGTTCATGCCTTTTCCCTCTAATGAAATATACAAGAAAAAAACTCTTACCTTAGTTTTTAGTTTCTTTTTAACATAAAACAGAAGATAGGCTTGAGCATTTTTCACCACGTGCCAGCCTACTGAACACACCTACATGGCAACAGTAACCAAGGTACAAATTGAAGAAGTGAAACAAGAACATCATTTTACAAACAGAACCAAAAATAAATAGAAACATACCCTACTGTCGTTCATTTCATACCATGATCCATTTGGTGCTTTTACATAGCAATAATAATGACCAGAATTACAAGAATACCCAGAATGCACCAGAACGGAATACAGGTTATAGTGCACTGGTTCTCCCTAGAAAAAAAGTATGTAAAGTATGTAAGTAGTAAAATGACATTAAAACTTCACAAAACCCGCGGTATACACATGAATTTATTCGAGAACCCTCTTATATACGATTCCACCTCATCATACGTGCAACTTAGTAGGTAAATGATTTGAAGCTTTAATAAAGCACGTTTAAAGTTGCTAAAAAAACTTTTTCTCTTTATAAAAACGAAATAATTGGCAAGGCTACGTGTTGTTACTAATTTTGGATAAAAAAATGCACCCATTGCACCCAAAAAATGTTCCTGTAAACTAGTTCTTCCGAAATACAAAGTGTCTACATTCGCTTTTCTCTGTGTACCATCCATAGTTCCAGGTGGTCATTTCACAAAAAATGATTTTATATAAGGAATTGTGTATTTAGTCTAATCTAGGCCATTCTTGGCTTTATTGAAAGCAGGAAGCTTTCATATGTGGGTACCATCTTGATTATCACTTATTATTCAGCATGACAAAGTCCTGGCGCTCGAGGGGGGAGTGTCAACCATGTAAGTCAGGGGTACAAATTATGACCTACACTAAAAACCGAAAAACAACTTAAAATTGACATTTTATGCATATGTTAGCATTTCTGTGTTAAATTTTATAAAAAATTAATGCAACCATTTAAAAGAGGATAAAAAGTAATTTTTAAAAACGGTATGGTTTTTTATCCTACGCCGTTGTCGTTTAGGAGATAACCCCTGTTGAAATATTAGTACTAGCTTCAGAAATGTGCTGATTCAGCCAAATTTTGGTTTTTCACTAAAATTCACTTTAGACAGCTTTTTAAAATTATTTCTGTAATTCAAATAAAAATTTGTGCATTTTGCACAATTCTTAAGTCCAATTCACAAACTTAAATTCCACAATTTTTCTTCCTAAAACGATATCTTTCCTTGAGCTTTTAGAAATTTAAAAATATAAGATTCATATACACAAAAAAAATGTTAGGCGACATGAAACGCTATCAAATCATCACTAAAATCAAGAATTCATATTCCTGGTTTTCTTTGAAAGTGTTACAAATTATCACCAATTGAAATTTCAATATTAACTTTAGAATCAACAATCAGTAACTGTCACTGCTTCATCACCATCAACAATATATTGCTTCAAACTTTTCGTGTAGAGTGAAATATTTCTCAGGTCTATTACATGTGTGAACAAGACCATACAAGACATACAGCAAACATTTCTCATTCACGTGTTAGTGAAGGATGGTGAAAGGAAGAATTTGTTTTTGAAGTGATGCTTCAATCATTTGATATGTGAGTTTTACTTTGAAATTCTTTTTAAATGTATAGTATAATCTTCATAACTAATATAGACATAAATCAATAAACATAACTAGGAAAAAATACAAAGTATATAATAATAATATTCGAATATAGAAGGAAAATATTTTAAATAAAATATAATAAGATTTATTTACTAAAGCTTCTTAATGAAAAACTTTTGGCCTCTAATCTTATGAACAACATAATATTGTGGGGTCCCCCCCACATAAACAAGTGTACATCTCAATGGTCACACGTGAATATCAAACATAGGCTTAAACAATGAAACAATGAAATTTTTAGACAAACATGAAAACCTTACAGTTAAGATGAGGTAGTTAAGGCAGATCCAGAGAAAAGCAGTGGCTGTTCTAGGTCTGTTTCCTAGCAACCAGATTCTTTACCGATATGGTATCAATTTTTGTTTTTCAGTAACAATGCACCAGTACGGCTGTATAAGTAACCAAAGTAGTTGTGTTTGTATCTGTGATTATTGCAATAATTTTTATTTTAGTGTAAAAAATATGGATGATTCAATACTTTCTTTCAAGAAAAGATCTAATTACCCAATTAGAAAAGACGGTATTGGTCGAATCGTTTCTATTAAATCACACGTTACATCCAAACCCAGAGTTTGTTCAGTTCGAATTGCAGCAAAAGGTCAAAGAACTCAAGTTATGGAAAAAAGTAGCAACAACGTTTATTTTAGTGTAGAAAATAAGAATGATTCAATACCTGTTATCAGCGAAAAAACCAATTATCCAATTAAAAAAGACGGTATTGGTCGAATCGTTTCCATTAAATCACTTGGCACATCCAGACCAAGAGTTTGTTCAGTTCGAATTGCAGCAAAAGGTCAAAGAACTCAAGTTATGGCAAAAGGTAGCAAAAACTTCTATTTTAGTGTAAAAAATATAAATGATTCTATACCTTTTATTGACAAAAGAGCAAATCTAATTGGACAAGATGGTATTGGCTGAATTGTTTCCGTTATATCACACAACACATCCAAACCAAGAGTTTTGCCCGGTCAAAGAACTCAAGTTATGGGAAGCAATCAGAACACCAAGGAGTCTGTAAAACTGGTGATAGTTCAAAACAACCATTTTAAAGAAAACGAGAAGGAAGACAAACCAACACTAACTGTTTTAGAGAAAGCCTATCTTGTTGGTCAAAAAATTACTTTCATTTTTCAAGCACCAGTCCCTATTTTACAAAAAGAAGTATAACATAACATTTGATTTGATTGTGAAACTGTTTGAACTGTATCTGCATGCTATAATTATTATTCAATGATAAAGGGCACATTATGTGTAAGCTCTCGAAACATATTTTTGGATAGATTTTCACATATATCTGCATACCAATAAGTTTTTAACAGCACTTTCAGAAAGTTATGCATCAAATAAGGGCTTAGTGGGAGAAAATTGAAGCAATATATTGCAGATGGTGATGAAGACCTTAACAGTTAAACTCATTATTGATTGTAAATATGAAATTTTGCTAAAAGTTAAAGTGTGGCTGATGAATATTAATAACATTGCACCATGCTTAAATCAACTCACTTAAAATGTTAATATGTATGAAATACTATAGTTCACTTTACTTACCAATGTGTTTTCATATGTATGAAATTCTATAGTTGACATTATTTAATGTGTTTTCATTGTTTTTTTCTTTAATAATCCAGGGAATGATTTGTAAAGGCGCTGATGAAGTTAAACTACAAAATCTAATTTTAATACTTTCTGAGCACTTTCATCTAATTCTATCTCACAGATTGAAAATTATTTCAGAAAAACAAAACTTAGAATTTATACCTTGATAGACATTCAGATTTTCTTACTGAACTACGTTGATGTTGGGAATGTTTACAGAACATTAGCTGGACCAAATATCATTACTGCCACATCATTCTTATGACTGACCTCATTTTAAAAAATTGTGATTTAGGACAGTAAACTATAATTTTAGTTGATAAAACTATTTATTTGATAATCATAATCAAATTCTTTTTTGTCTGTAATTTTCATTTTTAACAAAACTAATAAAATAAAAATTGTAGAAACTAAAATATACCTGAGTATTACTCATAAAAGGACGTATGTTCAATGCATCTGGAAAATGGATATCTTTAGATATTTTACCGCCAAACATTTTACTATAATCGAATCTAAACACAAAAAAATGTGAATCCACGACTGACATGATTCTTAATAAGATAAAAAAATACAACGACCCTTCCCTTACGGATACCTACGGTAAATCAATGGTTGAGCATCACCTGGTTTGAGTTTAAGATAAAATAAGATATATCTGATGGATGCCTGAAGCAACAGTTTTACTTTAACAGAAATTGTGTTTGGTCTTATACAAACTCACTACACTAGAACAGTTAAAATAAATGCTCTGGCCAAAAAAATTTATAACATTTACAACAAATTTATCAGATGTTGAAGGTCCTGAAATGCAGACTGAATTAAAAAGGCTATACCTCTTTAGTTGCAATGTTAAAACATTTGGCTCTCGATGGATAGTCTCTCGTTTTTGTGCAACACGCTTAGTTCGACACCTGCAAAAACAAAATGTAACAAAGTTTAAAGTTAAATCTAAAAAAGTTCTTTCCTTACAGTTGCTCAAAAGAAAGCAACAACCTTCCTATTAAACCCTGTCCTAAATCTTATGGCTGGTAACGTAAGTAAAAAAATAAGTAGATACCAGAGTTTTATTTTTATAAAGGAAAATTAAAATGAAACATTCAATGTTGAAGATTAACAGTTTTTTTTATAGGATTAAAAAAAGGAACACATGTCTCCTTTGTTTCCAAATAATCTTTCTTTGAGATCCAAAATAACCCTCCGTGTGCAACCACAATTTTGATTGAATAATAAAATAACAAAAGAAACATCAACTTTATATATCATTACCAAAGTTTCTTGAAATTTAGATTGCGTATTAACCTATACAGGTTGATGACTACGATATGGCACATGTTACGTTTCCTGGTAATATTCAAGTCAAAGTTAACACAGCTGAATAAAAGTTAGCACATCTAGTTTTTAAATTTTGTATGACAAAATGCCAAATAGAAAGTAAAAGGGTAGTTTCAAGTAACAGCCAACATGAAAGGCTTGGAGAAGCAGGTGATTAATTGATAAATATTAAAACTGGATACATATCATAACTATTTAACACAAAAACATGAGTTTTTAAAAAAAACTGGCGAGGAATCCATCCTGACACCCCTCCCCCAGACCGAATTAGTTTTTAGTTCAACACCCCTTCCCTTGACAGCACAATTTCAATGTCTGGCAGATACCCTGCCTATGACAATGCTTACATATTTTTTATGCCAGCAACAGTCCTAGTTACACACTGGTAACCATTCACAAGCATTTCACTAAGCAATAGTATTTTAAACTTAAAAAAAGCTTTACAAGTTTTAAAAGAAGTGTCCCATTTGGAGAATCCTGGATTATCACAAAAGTTAATCGCAAGAGGCAAGGCTATTCATACCTTTCTGGAGTGTTCGAAACATGTTCTGGCACCACGTTTTAAAAATTTTAAATAGAGCATCAAGTGATTTTATTTTGCTGATGTAACTACGTTACTGAGTATAGTTTCAAGCCGTGGCTCTCTTATACTTTTTATGTAAAATGCAATTGGATTGATTGGAATAATTGACTTGAATTATGCATTCCATATAAAGAAGCTAGTTTGCAAACAAGTGGTGCAAATAGTTTTGAAACTTAGTGCAAGAAGGATTTCACTGTTAAAGTATATTCCTTTCAGTCATTTTGCTGCCACTGCACCTCCTCTTTATGTATGTGTAATTTTGAGCACTCTCTTATTACATCAGTTGCATAACGGTTTGAATAATTTTGGGATCAGCACAAAACGAACATTTGGCAAAGAAATTTGGTACAAATAGTTTTGTGACAAGCTGTCAATTATTTAAACCCTTTTTTTCAATAATTGCACAGGGCTTAAATAAAAATTGTCAATGCAAAAATAAAAAATGCAGTACTTGCGCTGCCGAATAAACTACTGATTCATTTTTATGTATTTATAACCAATTGTCAAAAACTTACATTGAGATAAAAAAAAATCATAAAAACAGTATTTACAGTAAATCCATGTTGTGTGCAAACAAGATGTATTTTCCAATATTGTTTTTAAAAAATTAAAGAAAAAAGTTACTTTGCCTTATTAAATATGTCAACTTGTGGTCTTATACAAACTCCCTGTTTCTTATATTTATATATGGTGCGCTTTATGTGGTTTTAGTGACAATTTCATTTGACAGGAGAGTCACGTGAGAAAATACTTAAGTGGTTCTCACCTGACCAACACTTCATTGTTTTAAATATCATTATGCTTTAAGAAATAAAAAATATATCTATTTTTAAACACCCCATGATATAGATCATTACCATGTACATATTATGACCATCTGGATGACAAGATGGTAATTAGGATATTATCGCAAATACTTCAATAGCATCATGAATTATGTGTCACAACGCATATCCTCATGTTTGGGGTGGAAGTACTGTAAATTGCTATTTTCTTTAAATCAAGACGTATAAAGCATAAAAGCATCTACTACAAAGACTTCCAGAACAACATGCAAAGCAGGTTGACATAAAAAACAATGTTGAGTTAAACTTTTTACCTTTCACAGAAATATTTATTATCCCCATCCAAACGATCTGGTCGAACAAACTTGTTAAGCGACTGAAGGATATTAGAACATTCCTATCAACAACAAAATTTAAAACGTCAGGTGTTTTCTTTGGTTTACACCTTTATACTGTTTTAAAATAAAATCATACTTTAATATCCAAATTGATGTCCATGATTGGATCAAATGTGTTGGATTCATGGTGGCAATGCAAACATTTGACTAAAAATAAATTTTAAAGCTGATAGTAACATATATAAAAGATTTGTTTGTACAGACAGACAGACAGACAGACAGACAGACAGACAGACAGACAGACAGACAGACAGACAGACAGACAGACAGACAGACAGACAGACAGACAGACAGACAGACAGACAGACAGACAGACAGACAGACAGACAGACAGACAGACAGACAGACAGACAGACAGACAGACAGACAGACAGACAGACAGACAGACAGACAGACAGACAGACAGACAGACAGACAGACAGACAGACAGACCTTGACTTCTACAGTAACCACCAAATATTGCATTCGCAACAGTTGTTTCTTTAGATGCTTTGTCCAGCCTTTAAGAAACAAACGTGTATGCATCAAAATAAATAATTGCATTTTCAGATTACTTTTAAATATAACACAGAAACCATGTTCTAGAGTTTACTGAAGTTTAATAGCTTAACAGGTTAACTTTTTTTTAATAATTCACCATAGTAGTGCTTAAATAAATATTTTATCCATGGTGGTCATAAACTGTCTTAAATGATACAGTTGAAGCTTAATACAAATACTGATAGTTTTTACACTTAGGGTTTTTGTAGGCACATGCTTTGAACTACTATGCTCTTGAAAAATAACATTTTTTTATTGCGAATTATGGGAGTAAATATCTCTTCATTCAGGAACAGCATGATTAGTTGCCGGTCAATTTGACTGTTCGTTTTCGACAGTCAAACATCAAAGTTTGGTACAGTACTGGAAAAAGGTTGTTTAACATCGCGCTTCGCGTATCGCGATGGTATTCTCGATCCGCGATAGACGTTTTTTTACTTTCAAATTGTATCGAGAGGGCTTCGCGATGCATCCGTCTCGATATCATTCTCGAAGCTATCGAGGCCATTAACACTTTTTCATAATAGAACTATTTTAAAAATAAGAGTGTATTCAACAATGATCGCGGATGTTTAAATATAATTATACTTCCTTTGTGTTATATTTTTTTAACTTTTTAGATCGCATTTTAAAAGTTTATAAACGAAAAGCGGCGATAGAAATGTTTTTTTAGATCGAATTTTAAAAGTTTATAAACGAAAAGCGGCGATAGAAATGCTTTTTTAGATCGAAGTTAAAAAGTTTATAAACGAAATGCGGCGATAGAAATGTTTTTTTAGATCGCATTTTAAAAGTTTAAAAACGAAAAGCGGAGATAGAAATGTTTTTTTAGATCGCATTTTAAAAGTTTATAAACGAAAAGCAGCGATAGAAATGTTTTTTTAGATCGAATTTTAAAAGTTTATAAACGAAAAGCGGCGATAGAAATGCTTTTTTAGATCAAAGTTAAAAAGTTTATAAACGAAATGCGGCGATAGAAACGTTTTTTTAGATCGCATTTTAAAAGTTTATAAACGAAAAGCGGCGATAGAAATGCTTTTTTAGATCGAAGTTAAAAAGTTTATAAACGAAATGCGGCGATAGAAATGTTTCTTTAGATCGCATTTTAAAAGTTTAAAAACGAAAAGCGGCGATAGAAATGTTTTTTAAGATCGCATTTTAAAAGTTTATAAACGAAAAGCGGCGATAGAAATGTTTTTTTAGATTGCATTTTAAAAGTTTAAAAACGAAAAGCGGCGATAGAAATGCTTTTTTAGATCAAAGTTAAAAAGTTTATAAACGAAATGCGGCGATAGAAACGTTTTTTTAGATCGCATTTTAAAAGTTTATAAACGAAAAGCGGCGATAGAAATGCTTTTTTAGATCGAAGTTAAAAAGTTTATAAACGAAATGCGGCGATAGAAATGTTTCTTTAGATCGCATTTTAAAAGTTTAAAAACGAAAAGCGGCGATAGAAATGTTTTTTAAGATCGCATTTTAAAAGTTTATAAACGAAAAGCGGCGATAGAAATGTTTTTTTAGATTGCATTTTAAAAGTTTAAAAACGAAAAGCGGAGATAGAAATGTTTTTTTAGATCGCATTTTAAAAGTTTATAAACGAAAAGCGGCGATAGAAATGTTTTTTTAGATCGCATTTTAAAAGTTTATAAACGAAAAGCGGCGATAGAAATGCTTTTTTAGATCGAAGTTAAAAAGTTTATAAACGAAATGCGGCGATAGAAATGTTTCTTTAGATCGCATTTTAAAAGTTTAAAAACGAAAAGCGGCGATAGAAATGTTTTTTAAGATCGCATTTTAAAAGTTTATAAACGAAAAGCGGCGATAGAAATGTTTTTTTAGATTGCATTTTAAAAGTTTAAAAACGAAAAGCGGAGATAGAAATGTTTTTTTAGATCGCATTTTAAAAGTTTATAAACGAAAAGCGGCGATAGAAATGTTTTTTTAGATCGAATTTTAAAAGTTTATAAACGAAATGCGGCGATAGAAATGCTTTTTTAGATCGCATTTTAAGAACTTAAGAACGAAATGCGGCGATAGAAATGTTTTTTTAGATCGCATTTTAAAAGTTTAAAAAGGAAAAGCGGCGATAGAAATGCTGTTTTGGATCGCGTTTTAAAAGTTTAAGAACGAAGAACGGCGATAGAAAAGCTTCGTTAGATCGCACTTTAAAAATTTAAGAACGAAGAACGGCAATAGAAAAAGTAATGCGCTAGAATTACTTTAATAAATACGAAAGTTAAAAATTTTCTTATAATATACACCTATTTAAAATAAAAAAAAAGATAAGGCAGAGATGTGTTTGAAATAAAAAAAACTTTCTCTCTATTCTCATTAAAAAAAACTTTCTCTTTATTCTCATTATCACCTACCATCGCGACACATCGAGACGGATTTTGTCACGATACTAGATTCTCGATAGATCGCGACAATTTATTTTAATTGTTTCTTATTATTATAAACGCGGTACATCGCGTATCGAGGGAGTCCGCGCACGTTGCGCGCTCGATATGTTAAACAACCTTTTTCCAGTACTGTAGTTAATAGCTACGGACTAGGTATTGATGTATTACAACAAAATGTGTAAACACAAGGCTTATTCTGATAAATGTTGACAAAAACCCAAAGCTTTCACCAAACATAAGCATAAAATTTCACAAATTGTTTTGCAGGCAAGTTATTGTTATGTATTCAAAAAACACAATCTTACTGTTTTCCAGCATAATCACTCTTTTGAATTCCCTCAACAACATAACGTAGAAATTCATGTGCATCTTCTTGCCTACCAACTCTGAAAGTCTTACCGATACCTAATAAACCATCAATTCGTAATTAGATGATGGTAGTCTAGGAAAAACAGGTTACCAAAAGCGGGGAAAGAAAGACTTACAATTTAACTTCCCAATAATTGATGAAGGTCGTACAGAACCATGTTGTGGATTGTGATGAAATATCCGAGTTATGTGAATTATTAACTCGCATTGCATACAAAAACCAACACATTGGCCTAAAACATGATGTACAGTGTGTTGAGACTGGCATAAGTAATCATGACAGTAATCTGACAAGACTTGCATAAAAAAATGAATTAAGTAAACTTGTCACAAGACAGTATACCACTGTCAAACATTTACCTCTTATTTATTTGGTATGTGTACCAAATGCAAAGAAATTCTTAAACCCTGTATATTATATTATATACCCTAACTTAATAACTAAAGCTGATTTCCACAGCACAATTTGATGACAAAATCAATATGAAAAAGTTTTATTTTTTAAATGCTGAATTACTTACTTAGTTACTGCAATCACAACATTATAAAAAATAAGATAGCTATTTATTCTTGGGTACATTCACCATTGTTTCCGTTTGATGTCCTTTTAATAATACCTGCATGGGCACCATTTTAAACAGGTAAACTCAAAACAAACAATGCTTATTTTTTTATATTTACATTATCACATACACATGTAAGAAGAACAGCCTTGTCAATAAAGAAAAGGGCTACATCACACTCAAAATTGGTTTGACAGTGTCCAGACATGTGATTTTTATTGTTATGAATAATGTTCATTAGGAATAGTTAGATAAGAAAAACTTTTAAATGAGAAATATTGGTTTTACATGTGTGATTAAGACCTGAAAACAGCATAGCCAATTTCATTTTAGACATGTATGGAGGCCTGCAGATGTGATTGCACACACTAGAATGACAAGACTGATACAAAGGAATTCAAAACAAACAATGCTTCCTTTTCGTATGCTGATATCTAGTATAATTAGTTACATAATATTCCCAAAAAAATATTTTTAACTTACACTTATTTTTGTGATCACAAGATAACAGATAATTGGCTAATGGAGGAGTATATGTTAAGACTTGCAACACCGAATTCAAAAAACAAGTATTTCCCATGTTTCCTAAACCAGGTCCAATTCTTCTTATCTCTTTCCAATACAGTACAATCCTGTCTTCTGGAAACAACACAACAGATGGTTTTGGTATATCACTTTGAACAGCACATTTGTTCTTCTCTCTTTTAATTTGACCTGGTTTATAGCCAGCATTTAAAGGCTTGTATTTATGATGAAATGAAGATCCATGGTCAGGATGGGCAGCTTCCTTGAAATTTATGCGCTGCAACATGATCTTTTTCACTGACGCTGATAGTTGCGTATCCAGATTGTAAATGTAGCCATCATCACCACCCAACATCTTTCACTGATATATTTATATATACTTCTTAAAACAAAAATTTTGATAGCAAAAAATAATTTTGGGATACATGGTCATAAATTAAATATGAAGTCAGTTTGCAAAAAATTGGTGACTTAAGAGAAGAAAACCTCTTTGTAGTTGTGGTCTGGGAGGAGCAATTGCCATTGATGCCTTGTTATATAATGGTTATTTTGCTGCATGGTGGCCACAGATATAACACTGTAAATTTAGGAGAACTTAGGGTCAAATTGTAGGAAACAAAACTTATAATTATACTATTCTATATTTCAAGAGGTTTTGCCAAAACATTTTTCAAAGAAATAAAGAGTTAATCAAGTCTTTCTTTTTTGAATATGAAAATGGCTGTTCATTTCAATTTGAAGTAACATATATAACTATATAATTCATTATTTCTATTGGATTATAAAAACATATGCTCAATTTTTTGTCGCATAAAACGTATAACAAAGAGTTACTATTGGAAAAAATGTCACTATAAACAATTTAAGAAGACTTTAGGAAGAATTACTATTTGGGTCCAAGTTTTAGGTTATTTAGGAGATGCTGCCACTCTGTGCTGAAACAACCAACATAGAAAGAAAAAACAATTGATAAAAAAAATTGGATTTGCAATTTTAAAACTTTTAAAAGTTTTATTTCTCCAAAGCCGTGAAAATAAATTTCCATTGATTAAGAATTTGATTTTTGGCAATTCGCAAAATTAAATTCTTTCAAAAAATTTGAAATTTCTAAATTCACAAATATAAATTCTGACAATTTTGGACGTGCTGTAAATTCATTATCTCATATAATTGTAAATTGATGGTTAGGCATGTAAGCCACCACTCTACTCCTTTATTTATATGACAAAGACTACAATCCATTCTCTGATGATGAAACTATATGATCACAACAATTTTGGCATCCGATATTAAAGGAGGATCAAACAGCAGTAGACACGGCTGTTTGATTGAGAATTCATGATGCTAGAGTTAATCTTAAAGACCAGATATGTTGGTCTAAAAGGCCCTGTAAAAAGTCTTTTTAAACTATTATTTAGTGAAGAAGGCTTTACAACAATAAAATAATGTTTTTTTATTATAAATAAGGCAATTAAAATAATTTAAAAAAATTTGTGAACAATCACAGAATGATAACACGTTATACCCACAACTCAAATCTATTCTATGAAACAGTTTTCACTTTTATCTTTGAATGCTAAATAATAATTTTAAGGTGGTTATTAAATTCCCTTAACTTTATTCAATTGCCAAAAAACAAACTGGTGTTAGTTTCTGGCTGTGCCTAGCTATGGTTGCCATTTTCATAATTTCACGTGCCTGTGTAATGATCTTCACTTAGTTTGTTTGGCTCTATTAGTCATGGTCTTGCTCAACCACTTCTCTGCTACTCAACAGTGATTGTGGTTTTAATCACCCTTATTAAAAAATATATACAAATACATACATTCATTTAATTTATTTCAAAGTCCAGGAGGAGTTATGACTATCATGAAAAAAAGTTAAAGTTACTACACTGGAAATAATAGTTTAATTTCTGAAGTTTCTTATTTTTTTCCAGGTGCCATATTTAACGATTTCCTTGATCACTCATTTTTGGCTGAGAAGTAGGGCCGTCACAAAATAATCGTTTTTGGTCGTAGGTAAACAGACAACCTTGTATTTTATGAGCACTGAGGCAGAGTTTGCTAAATTACTTTTGGAAATGAATAAATCAGAGGCAAAACAAAACAACAAAAAGAAATCGTAGGTATATCTCTTTGCCTTATGGCCACTAATTATGATAATTAATGTTTATCACATGCTCTTCGATTTATTAAAATGTATGGCCAGTTTATTGCATAAATTTTGCCAATCTTCAAAAGGGGAAGACTGCCCAATGTAAAAGATTTTAAAGATAGTTAAAGAACTATATATGGAAAAATTAAAACGTTAAAAGGAAAATTCTGAAAACAAAATGTACAGACAATACTTTCTCCATAAGAAAGCAACTAACTGTTTGAACAAAGGAGCACTATCAAAATGTAAGGCGAAAGTGAGGCGAAGCTGTCTTCGTAAACAACATCAAGAAGTAGTTGGATGTTGCAAAAAAAAGCCTGATTTGAGTAAGTTAAAACGTTTAATAAAGAATAAACCAGAAACTTTGATCATTTATCATAGTCAGAATTTTGTTGATATATTTACAAAAAGCATTACGATGGAAATGGAGCTACACCATGTTCTTCCTCATTGATTAATTTTGAGTGATGACATGTGATGACATGTGGTCGATTTTGCCATGCGTTTATGATCATGTGAATCATGGAATGAATTGTAATGGGGCTCTATAGGTGGAGAGAAATTATGGTAAGTTTGCTATTTCAGTAAAACATAATGAATATGTTCTGATCTTTAGTTTTCAATAAAAGTTTCAGGATGAAATTTTTACATCTTTTTTACAATAAAATAGGGACCCCCCAAAAATGCACCTTTAATCGTTTGTTATCTGACAATCAGAGAGTTGTTAGTTTTGTACCACAAAACTTAAATGTACAGATATGTGATACCTATTAATAACAATAGTTGTTTGTGCTGCTGTTTAACACTACCTAATAGGAGTAGCATTGTTAGTGGCAAATACGGACAAGGAGAGTCTGGCAAGTTTACCCACTTATAGACAATGGGCCACCCCAAATACTGCCGGCTTGTTGTCTTTTTTTTATTTTACAACCCTCCAGATTTAATGGCAGCAATATCAGTGAACACTTCAACAACCACATGCACAGCAACAAATACATCAAAAATGCTAACAGAAAAATATGCTAAGTGTGCTAAAACTACACAATACATTGTTTGAATGTAGGAAACAAAGATTTTATTAAAGCCCTGATTTAGTAAGAGTGGACTACGTTGTCATGTAATATTGTGCTGTAAAAAATAAACTTTTTACGGTCCAACCTTCACAGTTGATACCTCAATAAAAAGAAACTTACAGGAAAATGCACTTTAAAATGTAGCTAAGGCCACCATCAAAAATATGTTATGTTCGCGTCCTGAAGACCCCGCAAAAATGAGTCGGTCGGTCGGTCGGGCGTATTTTTTCCCGGGATTTTCAGATGGGGGCAAAATTCGTTCCCAGGGCCAAAAAATAGTATAGCGCCACTCGACAGACCCTTTTTTCGCCGCCCTGTCTGTAAACTTGCCATGAGTACCCTAAAGATATTAATTTTTACGGGAATTAATTTTCGCGAGTTTTAGTCAATTTTGGGAAAATTAGTTCTCACGAATTTTTTTTTTTCAAATATATATCGTTTGGATCAAAAAGTTTTTTCCGGGTTTTTTCCGACTTACCGACTCGGGTTTTCATTGCCAAAAGTGAGTCGGTCGGAGGACGCGAACATAACATATTTTTTGATGGCGGCCTAATTGGTGAAGATTAACCAGTATTTAAAACATATATTGAAGACTTAAAGCCAGAAGAAAGATATCCTTGAATGATCCAGTCTTGAATTTATGAAGGTTTTACCATATAAACGGCATGCTTATGGCATGCTTATGGCATGCTTCCCCCTTGTTTATAATGGTGGCTTTAATAACAAATAATCTGTATCTGGTCCATGATTGGCTTAACAGTATCACATGAAAACTTTTCTGTGATAATAGTTTAAAACCTCAAACATTGTTTCTGAAGAAGAACTCCACAGGAAAAGACCTCTCTTCACCAAATCTTATCATCTTTTTTCCTGCCACACAAATGCCAGAGCCAAAGAGCTCACTGCTGAAAAGTAAACAAATACCTTGTGCGGGAATTCATCTGTGTTCTGTGTGTCATGTTTGCCAACCAGAAGAATGTAAAATCCTAATATAACGTTGCACTGTGGAAGGTAGTCTATTGTTAAATTGGAACAAATTTTGTGTCACAGGAGGTAAGCTTTTAATTCATTTACGAAGTAGAGAGGTAAGAGATTTTTGAGAGTATGATGAGACAATTTTGCACTGGTCCTGAATCTGATACAAAGAGATAGCTCGGTTGACTAACAAAATCAATAATTAAATTAGGTAATCGTATGTAAGAAACCACACAAAAAACTACATCTACGATATACACTTTAAATAAGAAACATAACTAGTTATAGAACTTCGTTGACCACGCGTTTGCGTTTACTAGATTTGTCACAGCTGTACGGCATCCATGTTTAACCAGCTAAAACTTGATGCACGCACTGATTTTTACATCAGTCAACCCAGGGCTTATCCATAGCCATATATGGTTTTACCAGCTCGCGCGCGCCGGACACAGCAGCCCCTTTTCTTTTCTTCTTATAAAAAACAAAATTTACGTTGTTGATGGAAAAGACAATTTTCGGGGGTGCGTTTTTTGAACATACATATGTACGATGGCCCTGCTGAGGTGTCACCCAGTACTTCACTATTTCAATGAGACCTTTCTAATTTTGAATCAGACCTTCTAAGTTTTTCACTGTTTCGCCGATACCTTCCTGTCCTCGGTTTTATTGTACAATTCAGCACGTTGTGCAGCCCCAGTCCGCGAAAAAACTGCATAGCAACGCTCATAGCAACCATTTTCGCCAATTTAAGAATCCTTTCAGTTACCTTACTTGTATTTAACGTGTTTTAATCTATTTCTGCGGGCGCTAACCATCATAAGATTTGATGATACTCCGAAATGCTAAGTTAAATAAAGCGACGAGTACATCCTTGGCCGTGGAACTGTTATTACGGACGAGGTTGGCCACGAAAGGCCCCGAAAAAAAGAAGCATACACCACACAAATACGTTATAAAGACGAATCTCCACGGGACGATTTTTACAACGATCATCATTAATACTCGATTTTGTTTAGTCGTGATTTTCGTCATGACGAAAAGTTGAATTGGTTTCTACTCTTTTCTCGTCACGAAAATCATCGCGAATATCGTGCCCAGGAGATTCGGCTTAACGAATATGATGGGGGACTGCTGAAAATCTAGATAAGGCAATCGAGGCAATAAGAAAAATGGAAATCGAGACATTACTATCGACCGCCATTATTTACAAGGATCATAGTCTCTGCTGGGCATAGGTAACCTTTGTTCAGCTGGCATTTTTTTACATTTTGGTACCGTAGTATCAAACAGTAACATTTGTGTTTTTCATATCTATTAATTACCTGTCATAACGTTTATATCGTGTTTTATTTCTAAGCTAAGTAAGTTATTTCTAAGCTAAGTTTGGCAACTGACAACTTGTTTTTAAAAAGTTCTACTGTCACAAAAAGTTTGAGCTAGCTCAGTTCCCACAACTCTCTGTTTACTGATTCTAAAGCCACCATTAAAAATATTTTGTGTTTGTGTCCTCTGGAAAAACCAAGTTTAGCTAGCTACAATCCTGGACATAATATATTGAAAACAAGGGTGGAATTTCGAAGATCCCCACCACAAGCAAATAAGAACAACGTTTCTTTCTAAATAACATAAATTGCGAACTTGTCAATGTTCCCAGAGGACTTAAGATCTTGGTTATTTGATTAAATCAAAAATCTTAAAGTGTTCCTAATTCATGTTGACTTTAGCACGAGGGTGCCGACTCGCCGGAAACGCCACAAAAACCATGGGGGCTGTCGGACGACTTCCAGCGTTTTAAAAAAAACTTTAAATTTCGCCTGGAGAAATCCGAATCAACCCGAAACAACATTTTTTTAAACATTTATTTCCATGTATAACTTATTCTTTTAATGGGTAGTGGAAGACTATTTTTATCTCATTTATTCGATAAATAGCTGTAATAAAATCCCCACAAATAATAAACTGTAAGTACGACGACAAAATAACACCTTTCTTCTTCTCAACAAAATTTAAATGAGAACAATGAGCTCGCCCGCGTTGCATTTCAGGCGCAATTCGGGCACTTTCGGACGGGTCCAGGCTTTTCCGGGCTGTTACAGACGAAAACACTGAAAAAACCCTGAAAAAACGCCCGCTGCCACCCTCACATAAACGGCGTTTTCGGCGAGTCAGCACCCTCGTACTTTAGCATGCAACAATTCCACCATATTTCAGGCTTTTCCAAGTTGTGGCACGATAGTGGATTTTTGACTATGGTGACTGCACACCTGCGAAAGTAGGACTATTGACTGCAGAGCACTGCCTAATTGATACAGTTTGCTTATTTCAGGATTAACTGAAAAACAAACAATTTCCAAAAAATCAGGAAAAGCCTGGAAAAGTAGAAAGTATATAATCCACAAGAGGATGCAAAGCTCCATAATGTCATCTCACTTTTCTTTTAAATACTATAATATGGTAATCTTTTTAAGCACGTAGAATACTTTCCATAGTAAAGCACTATTGTTTTATCTGCAGGAACAGGAACTTAGTAAGTCAGAAAAACACAAGGATAAATCAGTAGTAAAAACGACACAAAATAGTAGGAGATATAATTGTATTCTCAAATAGTTTGAATTTATATTTGGGTATGGGTTGGGATGCTATAGGCTTAAGTTGGAAATTAATGTGTATGCTCTCAGTGTAAGCTTTACGCTCTGGTACTGAATTGAATGACTTACAACACTGTAAATGTCTTCTGATGGAGATAAGGTCTTCATCAGAGAATTCCATGAGATGCGTGTGATCGCACGCGCAAATGCTATACAGGCATGCAAACTATCGCACGTGCAAAAATTACACATCACTTTTGAAAAATTGCAATGTTCACCTGCAAAGCTATTTTAAAATAATTTAAACATTGAGTGTTATTTATTAAAGTTTGGTTTGCGGCATCTTCTTGCTTCCAATATTATTCTTGAGTATATATAATTCTAATATTATTTTTGTTTTCATAGAAATGCACAGAAAGTATATATTTTTTAAATTCTTAACTGCACACAAAACGTTTGCGTGAGAATTATTTTAAATCTTTTTTTCCCTTTCTCAAAAGATAAGTGTTATGCAATAATCGTATGCAAAGAATTTACAATTTAATTTTTGCCTCAAGCTTTTGAGGGACTTGCTTTATTTTTAATACAATGTAAACACATGCTACTAAAATAAATCTGCACATTCTTTCAAAACTTTATTTGTTAAAACATGTGCGAAAAATGGCTTCGACGGCAGAGGAAATAAATGATCCGTGGTTTTACAATTGTTATGAGAAAAAAATAACCCCCAGTGAAAAGATACTCTGGGACCTGGTTGAGGTGGGGATTGACACAGCAAACAAAATGGTAGACCTCTCTTCATTCAGTGTTTTAATGTAATCCTGCAGTATATATTTGCTATAGGTTACTTCCTACCACGAAGAAATGTGTTTTGTTAATATATTTAACAGTTTTACACCACTTAGGGGCTCTATAAAGTGAATTTAAAAAATCGCACGGGCAAATATAATATGGATTCATGACACTTGCACAACACATCCTATTTTGGTGAGTATTTATTGCAAAGCTTGGCCTATAGACCTTCATTCATACCATTAGACAATCTATGAAAGATCTCCTGAACTTAAAGCTACTATCCTAATTTGGCATGATAGTCTAAACTCTGCGGTTTTAGTCTAATTTGCGGTTTTTCCTGACTGTAAGTGATAGGATGTCAAGCCTTGTATCCCTAAAGCCCTGCCCATAACTTTGGCAGGAACATAATGGCTGACATACTAAGAATATCACAAAAAGATTTTTGGGACGTTTGTTGATGTAGAGTTCTCAAAAAGGCTTCATTTAATAAAATTTGTTTAATAAGTATATATATAGCTATAGTTAATAGTTAGCTACAGTACAGTCTGAATGTAATAGATAGATAGATAGATGTGCATATTTTACATGGCTAGCCTCACAAATATCGAGGGATATACCCTGTCTATTATTTCCAGGAGGGGCCATGGCTTAGATGGAAAGTCCTAGAGTATTTAATGCTCATTTTGAGCTACGCAGACTCAATTAGTAGGGCCCACGCTCTACTAGACAACTCCCGGCAACATCCAACGGCCCACACAGTGTGCCATCTTCCCAATTTCCCTCACATGGCTTGGGTTAACCCGGGGCTATGGTAACATTCACTCGCCCATGTTGAATCGCCGTCAAGAGGAATCGAACCCCGGTCTCCCGCACAGAGTACGAAAGCTATAACCACTAATCTACGGCGCCATAATCAACAAAATCAACCTCGTACACGCTAATATCACACCTTTGCGTGGAGGACGGCAGTCATTTGTCTTTTGTTATAATTAAATCCCTTAAGGGTTTGCGAGTTTATATTTGCGTGTTAAAAAACAATGCGCTCGCGAAGAAATATCGGAGCAATTATATTTCTTGTAATAGCGAGATGCATTGTGTAAATGTATTGAAAGCTATTCCCTTAAGTATTAGCGTGAAGTAATTAAATAATAAAAATCTTTCGCGAAGTTTTATAATACATTGCGCGAGAATGTATTGTTGATTTAATTACTTAAAAAGATTCCAGCGCGTTTAATTTAAGAAACATACGAGAAGAATTGTCCACAACTATTAAATGCCGCTTTTCGTTGATAAACTTTTAAAATGCGATCTAAAAAAACATTTCTATCGCCGCTTTTCGTTGATAAACTTTTAAAATGCGATCTAAAAAAACATTTCTATCGCCGCTATTCGTTTTTAAACTTTTAAAATGCGATTTAAAAAAACATTTCTATCGCCGCTTTTCGATTTTAAACTTTTGAAATGCGATCTAAAAAAACATTTCTATCGCAGCTTTTCGTTTTTAAACTTTTAAAATGTGATCTTAAAAAACATTTCTATCGACGTTTTTCGTTCTTAAACTTTTAAAATGTGATCTTAAAAAACATTTCTTTCGCCGCTTTTCGTTTTTAAACTTTTAAAATGCGATTTAAAAAAAAATTTCTATCGCCGCTTTTTGTTGATAAACTTTTAAAATGCGATCTAAAAAAACATTTCTATCGCCGCTATTCGTTTTTAAACTTTTAAAATGCGATTTAAAAAAACATTTCTATCGCCGCTTTTTCGATTTTAAACTTTTGAAATGCGATCTAAAAAACATTTCTATCGCCGCTTTACGTTTATAAACTTTTAAAATGCGATCTAAAAAAACATTTCTATCGCCGCTTTTCGTTTTTAAACTTTTAAAATGCAATCTAAAAAAACATTTCTATCGCCGCTTTTTGTTTATAAACTTTTAAAATGCGATCTAAAAAAACATTTCTATCGCCGCTTTTCGTTTATAAACTTTTAAAATGCGATCTAAAAAAACATTTCTATCGCCGCTTTTCGTTTATAAACTTTTAAAATGCGATCTAAAAAAACATTTCTATCGCCGCTTTTCGTTTATAAACTTTTAAAATGAGATCTAAAAAAACATTTCTATCGCCGCTTTTCATTTATAAACTTTTAAAATGCGATCTAAAAAAACGCTTAATTACTGCAATTAAAAATTTCAAAAGAGTTCGCGCAAAATAGATTGCTAAAATTGATCTTGCAACCTATTGTGATTAAACAATCGATCGCGTGGGGTCATTGTTTATCAGCGAGGCAATTATTTTCTTAAAAAAACAAAAGCTATCGCAATGTTATTGTTCTGTGTAACTATTCATGCGAGTTTCGCGTCCGCGGTAGATTACATTCAGACTGTACTGTACACAACTCTATACCTCAGGTTGTCCTTTTTGTAGCCAAGTCAATGTAATTGTACATTGTTTTTCATTTCGTGAATAGTTTGGACGAGTTTGAGAGAATTGCTAGATTTATTCAAAAAGATGTTCAAGCTTGCCCTTATGTATACATATATGCAACATATTCAGCAAGTCTATTATCAATATTAAGCTGTTCATGTTGGATGTGGGCTTAGAAGCTCTCTTTGTTGACAGTTTGCTTTACTTAAGTTGGCTGGTAGCTTGTTTCTTTGCTCCTTTTTAACTATACTACATCTTACACAGTTTATTGTGGTCTTTGTTGACCTCAGTTTTGTGTGAAAACTTAAGGTTAGTACATAAGAGCCTGATTAAAGTGGCTTGACTAGGTTGTGGCTTATAGTGCTACAGGCTTTATTAAGAAGAGGCAAAATGATGTAGACGTGCTAGTGATCGCACATACCAACTTTTAACTTCTAAGACCAATTAAACATCCAAAAAACACCTGCTATTTTTGCTACACACACACAAGATCCTCCTACCATTGTAACTTTTTATGATGTTTCAATACCTAACCAATGTGCCTTTTTGTTTATTTAGTATATGCAGATAACTGACTGAGCAATGGAACAGTTCCTTTCTGATGCAAAACGTTTGGTGCAGAGGCTTCATAATCATGATAATTCTGTAGATATTTTGATCAGCGAGACAACAAATTTGCAAAATAAATTAATTGCCATGAGACAGTATCATGAAGAAGTAAATAAAATGAATGAAAATGCGAACCATCGTCCCAGAAGTACCCTGGTATTGGGTAGTCAGTTAGAAAACCAGCGTATACAAAATTTGGAGCAGGAAAACCGAGAGTTAAGTGTATCACTTGCAGAACATCAATCAGCATTAGAATTGATCATGAACAAGTACAGGGAGCAAGTCTTAGTCATGATGAAAGCTAATGGAACTGACATGGTTGTAAACACCAGTAACCCACTTTCTGCCAAGGAAGTTTTTTTAAGCGAGAGAATTGCTGAAATGGCAAATGTCATGAGGCGATCTGCACTTATTGATGAATCAGAGTCTGTTAAAGAAATAGAAATCCTGCGAAGTTTACAAGTTGAAAATGAAAATTTACGAGACCTTTTAAAAATTAGTGGTCAGAAGTTACCCAAGCAATCTTATAACTTTGATGAAATGTATGCAAATATTGGGGGTAATCTTATGGACAGTAACTATTCAGCAAAAAACATTACCGCATGTCAAAAAGATGTTGTCAACAACAAAGATAGTGGTATATATGGAAGTCAACATTCTTCTCTTCATCATGTCAAACAAGCTGGTGGCAGCAACACAAACTTGAACAGAATAACTCAATATGACAGCTTGGAGAAGTTATTCCAAAAACCTACCGAAGAGGAGTTAAGTAACAATGCTCCAGCACCTTCATTTGAAGACGGATCGGAAAACTTTTTTGTTAGTGCTAGTCCCGAAGATAATTGCTTTCGAGCTATTATAACCGACATTAAACCTTTAGAACATAGTTTTGATACAAATAATGATCCAACTATTTCTGTTGATGAAAATACTGAACCTGACCTTGATTTTGAAGTAAGTGATGAAAGTTCAAACATTTCTGAACATCATGTAACTGAAACGAATGAAAAGATTAAAAAGCAGTTAGAACAAGATAGTAACAAAATTTCGAACGTCGACAATGATAAAAATGTCACAAATGGTTTATGTATTGGTGAAACAGATGCCATACAAATGCTGGATAATATTCTGGATTTAGATGACGATTTAGTTGTAGAGTATGAAAAAGAAGAGCAAAAAACTGATTTTGTAAATAGTTCAACTGAAATTGTTGTTAGCGAAAACGATCCCGATGTAACTTTAGAGTTGAATACAAATAAAAGTTTAATTAATGCTCATGCTGAGAGTATTGTGCCTAGCAATAACACAACAGTTAAAATTGATACAGTAGTGAATGGCGATGTTAGCGATGATGATTCTGAAGCAACTTTCACTGAAGATGATGTGAGTCAAGCACTATCTGGGTTTGATTCATTTCTGGATGATGAAATTGATGTAAATGGATTTGATGATTAGTGTTACGTATTTTTCCTATTTTTTTTTCATAAACCGTGTAAAGCTGAAATAAAAGATAATATAACCAACACAGGAATTTTTTCAAGCCTTTTTAAGTTCTTTGTAAATTTGGAGCATTGTTTCTAACATTTTTTTTCTTGCTAAATATTTATATCTTTTTTTTTTCGTATTCAATTTTCATGATATAAAATATGCATATCTCAATTCAACAATTTTAAGGCTTGATATTAACAATAAAAACAGTAATAGAAGTGTGGTTTTAAATCTCTGTGGAGAATTAGTGATTTGGTCGCAGGTAGTGATCACTTTCAACTTAAAGCGTAATAAAGAAATATTGTCAATTTTATCATTTATCATTGTTCTAATTCATTAAAGTTATTTCTTGATATTATATATTTTGGGTATGGTAATGCTTTTTCATCTCTATTTTTAAGGTTTTAGTTTTCATGTTTTGGTTTGCAAAACGTTACACCATTTTTTAATTGCCGTAAAGTTATAAGTATAAAATTGCAGATTTTTTTTGTTTTAGAAACATATTTTAACATATGTCTTAAAAAACGAATAGAACAATAACTAAAAGATAAAGGAGGAGTGAACATTTCATATGCTAAAGTATGATTTAAAAACTATTTTTTCTTCAAAACCTTCTGCACCTTTCAAAGTTCAGAAACTCTATTTTTGAGTCTCCCAACAACAATTATTATAGGAAGTTTTTGCAATGGGGTGAATTCTTTGCGAATGAAGGTATATCTCCAAACAAGTTTTTATCTGTCTGTATATTCCATTGCATTGTTTAAAATGCAGTCAGCTCTTCTGAAACTTTCAAATCAGGACTATTAATATTCCTGATTCCATACCTATTGGCTGAGGTACTGAGATAGAGCCAACCAAATGTAGTTTTTATATAAATTCTTAAAAAATCTGGTATATTATATAATATAAATTATTAAGTTTCCCTTTGTAAAGAGCATTGTGTAAAAATTTTTTTGATTTTATATAAGGTATATATATATATACTGTCTGATATGTCAATAACTTTATTTAACCATATCCTGCACATATCAGCTTTAGATTTTTTCACTTTGAAATTTTGTTTACTATAAACAAATTTCTAACCGAAAGTAGTATTCTCATTAAACAGGTTGTCACAACATGTTATTTTCTGCTTGCAAACTCAAGAATAATTTGTTTTGGTATGTGTGTATGGATTATGTTAATGAAGAGAAACCCGTAATCTATATATTTTAGTTATTCGATTTTAACACCTACAGACATGCTTATTCCGTAGTGTAGGGTGAACTTAGCGAGGGAAATCCAGAGGACCTGACACGTTTTTAAAGTATGCATGTGTGTGTGGGAAGGAGGGTGAATTTTGAAGATCGCTGGAAAACAGCTCTTCCGATATATAGTTTTTATATGTAAATTGTCTCAACCAATCAGTGACTTTAAAAAGAATGAAGTTAAATTGTCTCAACCAATCAGTGACTTTAAAAAGAATGAAGTTAAATTGTCTCAACCAATCAGTGACTTAAAAAAGAATGAATGAATGAATGAATGAATAAATGTCCTTGTTGATGTATAAAAAAGTTCTCTGTCAAATTTTGCATGTCAAATGAAGCTCTATTAAGGCTTCCTTTATTTAACAGTAGTGTAAAAAATCGAATAATTACGCTATACAGTAAGTCTTTTTAATATTCAAGTCACCAGCCAGTTGTAAAAAAATAGCAGAAAGCCTTTGTTCATATTAAAATTTATTGAAATATAGATTGTTCTCATATTTTCTTGTATTTATATTTCCTTGTTTTATTTTTTTCCATATGTGACGATTCCAGGGAATTTGATAACAACCTATAATTATATAGCGATAAATAAAAAAAGAAAATCCCTTAGCGATATTTATCGATAATTTTATATTTTTAATCTAAATTATCGATAAAACTTTTTCTTAGCGATCAGGCGCTATAAGTGATCGATAATGAAAAATTATCTCTAAATAGCTTGTTATCAAATTCCCTGGAATCGTCACATATGATTGTGCAATGGTTATTTTGATTATTTGATGTAACTATGTCTATCTGTAATGCTACAGTGCATAAAATGACAGATATATATATACCAATCAAAAAATTGGTATATATCTAAAAATTTTATATCCGCTAAACATGAACTTCATTGACAATGTTTTATTATTTTTTTGCAGTGCTGCTTTCGGTCAACTTGTGAATGTTACCTTATTTGTACTAATCCTCCCACGTTAATTGTCGCTCAGCGAAAAAAAAGTGATTTCATGCGTATTAATTTTCCTTACAATAGCAAGACAGATGCATTTTTGTTAATATTAACTTTTAAACAAGTTTAAATTTCCCTAGTTTTAGATAAAAAATAGATGCATTACTTTATATATACATATTAGTTTTCTGTACTACATGAATACATACAAAAATTAGTATGAATAAGGTAGGCTTTAAGTCTCATGTGTATATTTTATTTTAAACAACTCATTAGTGCTATGTTAGACACTGGTTTTTATCTGGTCAAAAAAGTCAAAGAAAGGTTGTCAGAAATTCAAAAAAAAATTAAAATCTGGTTTGCTTGGCATTGTTTAGGAATTTTATAGAAAACAAGTCGTTCTTCTGTACTAATTTTTTTCTAGCCAATTTTTGGGCAAGAGCTTGTTTACAGCTGTAGTTTATAGACCATAGGTTATAAATCTCTCGAAAATTATCTATACAATCAGCATCTTGAAAAAAACCTTTGCATTTTTTGATGTGTTTGAATTATGGATTCAAATTTTTTGTTTTTATTTTCTTGTGTGCTGAAAATGTTTATGATAAATAACAGACTCTGGAAAAATTAATTTAAACTGGCACCCTACAATTTATGGAAATGGTGGAATGATAACAACAAGTCATTATTTATTTTTGGTCTGTTACTCAAAGTGTTGGGATTAGTTTTGTGAAAAATGTGTAGGAACCTTGTTGAAAGTAAATAATAAATACATGTTTAAGAAAATTTACTTCTTTTGACTTTCATTTAGATAAGAACAACACATGATGGATGTTGAAACAGACTTTATTCTTGATGTTAGTATTGGCGATGGTGAAACCATTGATGACATTGAAATGTTAGGTGAAGATGCTGAGAATGAACTTTTAAAAGATGAAGAACCAGCTGTTGATATAAAATGTGATTCCCATACTCTGTGTCACGAGAAGGATATGCAACAAATTAAAAAAGAAAGAGATATCTCAGAAAAAGTCACCTTAAAAAAAAATAAAAGGCCAGAAATGTATGACATTCCTATTGAAAAAAGCGCATCTACTAAATATAATCACCGAAAGGCTGTTGAAATCGTTAAAACGAAAGATATGTTTTCAAATAAACTGATAGATTATAAACGCTTGAATAGACACCTGGATGTGACAAAAAAAACTGATCCAAGGATTGCAGGACGTGAGATTGCTTACAGGTTACAGGAGCCAAAAATTGAACTGATGCGCCAAGTAGTTCGTGTTTTAGGTGTTGAACTTTGTATGGAAATATTTGAAGAGACTAAAAATATAGTGAACTCAGGTGGCCTGAAAACTGATGCTGGAGATCGCCGGCGCTCTCCAGGTGGCACATTTTTATATGTCTTGAAGAATAGGGGATATGCTACTAATCGTCAAGTTAAAGAAATATTTAAAGTTGAGAATGAGAAAAAGAAGTTAAGTCGTAAAAAGGAAGCAAGGAAGAAAAGAGTAAAAAGTAAACATGCATTGAAGGAAAAGAAGATAGCATAGCATTCGTTGTTTTATATTTATATTGTGTAATTTATATATTTACTTTCCGTAATTAATAAACAAAAGAGTTGTAATTAATAATTCTAATAAAAAATCATTGTTTAACAGTTTTAATTAAAGATGTCATTGTGCCTGAAATCTTTGCGCAGAAACAACTGTCTCGTAGAGGGAAGAGTTTCTAAGTTTAAAAGTTTAAAACAATCATTCCTTCTTAATTCTTTACACATTTTATGGTATACTTGATAAGTTGTTTATAGTGCAAATATTTTGTTTTGCAATTTTCATGGTTCATAGCATACCTAGAAGCCTGGAGTATTCTCTGCAAAATTTTATGCTTTTGTTATTTGATACCTTCAAATAGAAATATAGGATTCAGAGTTTCTTAACTTATTTTTTTCTAGTCTTTACCATTAGTGGAAGTATCGAAATGTGTATTCGTCTATTGCAAACTCGCCTTACATACAGCCAAAGAAAAAGTCGAAATCTTTTAAATTTTGCCAGTTTATATAATCAGGGAGGAAATACAATAAGAAAATAAAAATAAAAATTGAATTTTGTAGCACATGGTTAAGTTAAGCACATTTGGTAATTTCTTCAGAATATAGTCATTTACAAAGTCTTCGTGGATAACTTGTTTTGATTTTCTTAAATGTTTTTCAGGTTAGGCAAAAGGTAAATTTAAATAAAGAAGTAAATAAAGGAAAAGAAGTTTATATCAAGCATGGTAATGAAACATTCAAAAAGTTATCCTGATTTGCTCAGAGATAAAGGGTATGGTAAACACTTTACGATATATTTATATCAGTTGGTGATGTGAAGTCTTTGCACAATTATTTATTTGAAGGGGTTGTCTAAAAAGACAGGTAAAAGGTAGTAAACTTTTGAAGATGTAATAGATAGTAGGAACAGTTTTTTTCTTCTCCTAAATCCTTTAAAAGTCATTGATCTTTTCAGATTATATGCAATAAATGTCAATTATTAAGAGGGTAGCATTGCTAATTTCTGTAAATTGCGCAGTCTGATTGGTTAGAATTTATGTCAGCAGACAATATTCTCCGATATTGCCCACTACCATAGCAGCTGTATTTAAAGTTTAAAGTAGCATGTAATGTAAACAAACATAAAAAAAATTCACAAATGTAAAACAGAAGTGAACAGTTGGTTATTGTACTTTGTAAGTGAATGACAACATAATAATGATGACATAATATTCAATTATAATTCCGTTCGAATCTCATTTGCTTTATAAAGTTCATGGTTTCTATCAAGAATTGAAAAATGAGGCAAAACGGGGTAACCATCCATAAAATATATAACGGTTTATTTTTTCTTTTACTCTATGCTGCAAAATTACCAAAATATGTTTTTCTGGTGAAGGATAAAACACATATACCAATTTTACACACTCAATGGATTGTTTCCCATAAAAAAATAATTTTTTTAATCATTTTACGTGACGTAATCCTACAGCCTTGACAAAAAATGTTGGCACATCACTCTAAATTTTAAAGTTCCCACAAGTTGTCAAAGTTTACTTGCCAATGTTTACAGCAGGATCTTAGGTTATTCGATAAGTCCATAATCTCAAGGTGTGCAAATTGTTGTTGAGTGACCCTTTTTCATGATATTTTGACAATTCATGGAACCTTTACATCGATTGTTCTGTAATTCCAACATTAAAAAGTTCGACTAGCGCATTCTAAATGCTGCTTAGCATACCTATGTATATACAGAAGTTGCATTTCACAGGGTATTGGCGAGTTGATGGTTTTTATCATTCCTAAAAAAAGCCCAAAAACCTGCTGCGGCATCAAATTTTCTGGTCATTCTTTTTAGTTATGTGTTGGGAGGTAAAAAGAAAGGGCATCTTACACACTTACAACAAAAGAGGTGTAAAAAAAATCCCCCTTGTTAAATTGTTCCCCTTTCTATACCCTGAGACAAAATTTTACCTCTCTCTTGACAAAAAAAGTCCGCCTCAAATACACATTTTTTTTGTCAGTGGTGTTAATGTAAAATTGTGTTTTTACATTTGTATTCGCTTTCATGTCTCAGGTACATGAGTTGTTGTGCACAGACGGGAGAAGCATATAATCCAACCGTGGTGGAGCAAGTGGCTAACTGCGTTACTCATGGGGTGTGTAACTAGAATGTTGGTTTTGTGTGAGCAGTACATGAAAATTCATTACATTATTGTAGCACAATATTCCTACATTTTTTTTGGTTTACATATTGCCAAAAAAATTTTTTTAACTCTACAGTAGCAGGTCAGTTCTGATTAAGAAAATTTTGAATTTAAATCTTTCAAAAACATACATCAGTCTTTTGTTAGTAGCAACTGTGTGAACTAAATTAAAAGGTGTATCAATCATGATTTCCTTTTTCTTTAGATATTCGTAATTCCATCCATTGTTGCTGTATATTACATGTTAACTCATTCAACATCACATCAACATTACTTTTGCAGTCTTGTTTATGGCATTGCTTTGGTGATGCTGTTTACAGTATCCACTACCTTCCATGTTCTGTGTTTGTTTACATCTCAAAGGTTTGTATAATTGCCTCATAGTTGTTCCTATTTTTTAATAGAAGCATTAAAAGCACATTGTTCTATTGACTATTCCTTTCACGAAACTCTTATTCTGCTAGTACATTAGTTTATAACAATATTCAAACATTGCGGAAACTATGTTTTTTGAAAATCTCTATGTGTAGACTTTGTGATGCCCACAAGTCCACACGCAAAACAATTTTGGTGTGCTATTTATTGATAGAACATGTGCTAATCTTTATGAGAAGTAAACCAATGCAGCACACCCGAAAGCCCTTCCCAATCAATTTGTTATATTTGTTACACACTGACCAAAATCTTCGGTAAAAAGCCTGCCAAACAATTTATTTTTTGCTTATGTATTTTACACTTGTTATGTTATGCTAAATATTACTATTACAATTCTCTGACTTTGCAATCACAAATTAAATTTATTGGTCCTTTCGTCGTTCTCATGAAAGTAATTACCCACTTGTGGTTTTATTAACATTTAGGACTGATGCATGGCGAAGGATGTTCCATCTTGGTGATCGTTTTATGATTTATGTTTTTATTGCAGCTTCTTATATGCCATGGTAAAGGTTATTTTGTTGAAAACTTGTTTGTTATATCATGCAGGTATAGTTATACACTCAAACTTTCTTTAACGCGGATACCTAACTTTTAAAAAATGTGTCTGTGATAACACTGTTTTACGTTAAAAAGTTCTTGTATTTTTTTGTTCAACTATAGTGTTTTATGTTAAAACCTCGATGCATAGTTGTATTAATGGCGTTTTAGGTTAAACCTTTCTGTGTAGTTTTGTATTAATAATATTTCAGGTTGAACCTTCAAGATTTTGGTGATTATGGTTATCGAGTATCGACTGTAGTTTGGGCAGCTGCTGTTTCTGGAGTTGTCTATTCTTTCCTATACCATGAAAAGTTTGTATTTTGTTTTTCCCTTTAATCTTAATTTTACTGGACAGAAATTTTTCTAAAATGTCATCATTTTTCTGAGAACCATTTGTATTTTCCATTATTTTCTTATTTTACCTTTTGAGATAATAGAGAGTGAACAATACTCAAAAACTACATTTGGTAACATGCCAAAATGAATCTTCCCCCAAAAAATCAAATAAAAAAAGTATAAGTGAATTTATTTATTGACCCCCTTCCGCCAGTATGAATGGGGTTAATAACTCTCATGTTCTATAATACATGAAAACTTTTTTTTGCCTTGTAAAAAATATAGAGCTCATATGAATATCATCTTTTTTGTTTCATATTAAACCTCAGCTATCATTTTTGGCATAGTATGGATTGACACTCTAAGAGACAACAATAGTGGTCTCCCACCTTATTTGTTTACATTTTTCAAAAATTTGTTGTTGAATTTAAAAAGTAAAATTACTTTTTTTTTAGATATAAAATGTTGGAGACTATTCTCTACCTGTGCTTAGGGTTTCTTCCTGCTGTTCCATTGGCGTCAAGGGTAACATTTTATTTTTGTTTTTTTGTGTACAGCATATTGAAGTATAAGGACTAAAACTGTTGACGTACTCTAAGTAAAGAGTAGAGTGATTCGAGGTGTGCACCAAATAGGCAATGTCGTCAGGCTGGATTCATAATTTATTTTGTGTTTATTATAGTCTGTCACCGGCATGTTTGAGCTGGCATGCGGAGCAGTGTTGTATATCATCGGTGTGATTTTCTTCAAAAGTGATGGTAAAATTCCATTTGCACATGCAATTTGGCATATATTTGGTTCCACCGCTGCCTGGGTGCATCATTATGGTATCTGGACCCATTTTTATCAGAAAGAGAAGTTACTGTGAAATAACTTTCAATCATAATGGATGGCTGTTTATTACTTTTGTGAAAAATAGGTATTAGCAGATTTTTTTTTAAATAAATTTTCCGTATATTTTGCATCAGCTGGTCTGGTTAAGTTTTTAGGATACAATTTTTTGTTGTTATGTGGTATATTTGAGTTTAAACTGTTACATGCACCACCAAATAAATTATTTTGTTTTTGTGTTTTGTTTTGTTTTTGTTTTTGTTTTGTTTTGATCACAACAACCAAAACATTTACACAACAGTAAAAAAAAACTGTAAGTTGATTTAGTGAAAGTTGGGAACCTTCAAGAACTTTACTTGGGCCTTTAATGTGTTTTTCTTGTTTACTCCTGTTAGTCAGAATTAATTAGAGAAAATAGAATCAAAGATGACCTAATACTGCATTCTCTCAACCTATCACAGGAAGGCAACTCATAACATTAATTCTTTAACACAAAAAAAAGGATTGATTTTTTCTATTTTTTTTTTTAAGTTTGCAAAACTAAGGGAAATTTTGCTTCTATTCTAGTTAGATATCGGTTGTTTAAAAAATAACCTCTGATCGTCCAGATTCTACAATCTAAACTGACAGTATTCTTGACAGTATTCACTTTCACTTTGCTGCTGGTTCCGTTGCTTATAGCAGCGTTGTGTTTTGAAACAAATCTCTTACCTTCCACTTTCACGTTCACCTTGTGAAGGGTCTGTTTGAAAGGGCTTGTGTTTGGAAGTGTCAAGTTGTAATTCCTCAGATTTTAACCTGGTCTTTATTGTATCTGGTATACGTATGGAATTTTGCTGCAAATAATTTTGTGTTCCTTTCTTCAGAATATCTACTGTTTTTCACATTGTTCCTTTTACCTATTTATGGGTATCGTCGAGTAAGACACTCAACGATACCCAAGCTGTTTATTCATCAGTGGTATGCTGCAGCTTGAACGGCTTGTTCAACTGCAAAGAAAAAAGTTCTTCAATACTTTCACATAATTCTGGTGACAACATCTCCACGGTGTCCTCGTTACCAGACATGCATAATTTTCAGCTTTTTGCAATCCAAATGTGATTGCAGATACAAATGTCCAACTAATTGAGTTAAGTGCAAATGTCTATTTTGTGACATATTAATGTCGAGGAACAGAATTGACTCCTTTTCGTCTCTTCAACTAGAACGATCTGTATGTTTTTGCTGACATAGCCATTTCTAGGGACCCATTTAAATTACCTCAAATCTTTTGACAGGTGATTGGCATGGCAACATGTACTCTCCATCCGCTCGTTTGTGCTTTGATCTGTCCCATGCATTAGTGTTGCCATAATACTATAATAAATAATTACCCTGGGCTGTGTCGCAAGATATCGTCCGAGGTGTAAGTGCCGACCAAGCTTGCGAGGTCCGGGCAATGACTGACAAGGGACAACACTGGTTTATATCGACCCGTTGTCAAGAGCACTAAGCCAATCAGAATGCCTATTAAAAACCATCAGAATCGCTTGAATTTTCAATATAAGTTCTTTATTGTATTTACCATGTTGGCTATGAAACAGAAATTGATTGTTTTTACTTTTACCAAGTTGACCGTCAAACTATAAAAATTATAAGTTACCACATATTCTTTAACCAAAGAAGTGTAATAAGTGATTCTGAAAAATGTCTCAAAATCTGCTTCATTATTCTAATACTCAAAAATGCAAAATTTCAGACAATTATCTCTTTTCTATCAAACCTTATCCCTTCTAAAAGGTCAAAATTTGCCGAAAAAAAAAGGCTGCGAAAAAGCCAAAACAAAATAGTTAAGAAAAAATCTTGTGCAATATTTTCCCAATAAACGAGTTAAAATTTCCCATATCCATAAGTTTATCCTTCCTCTAGCTTATTTTTATAACTGCAAAACCTTTTCTAACTGCGGTTAGAATGTTTAACGCGACAAGCATCTGCATTTGCACTTTCGTCTTTAGTATGAAAACCACAGTCTATGCCTAATTTCTGAAACACAGTCCCATAGCACCATTATTATAAGCAATAACTGCAGAAGCTACTGAAGTTTTAAAGACACCATTCCTTAACACAAACTCTCTTCTGGCACCTTGTCCAAACTAAATTCTTGAGCAATTCGTTGACATTTTGTGTTGCGCCATGTTGATATTTCTTCAAAAGTGCACCGCTGCCAAGGTTTATCAGAAAATGCTGGTGAAATGAGGTCAGAGATTGCTTCGTATATCCTGACTTTTTATAGTATAGCCAATATTTCTACGCAAATCTTTGTCAACAAACAAGACACTAGGACACTCAGCTTAATGATGGGAGGGGTTTTTAAAACAAATTTTAGCTTAATTTGTCCCAATATATTATGCAAACGATTGCAGTAATCTTATCCTTTTGGAAATTTACACCATGACTCCGCAGTATTCGTACAATAGTGATGTCGCTTTTCTGGGTTTTCGTTATTCGATGATGTAAATGAATGATGTAAGACTCCAGCGAAAGCTTTCTTCATAGCATATAGGTTATTTGTGTTTTAACGAATAGCCAATCCATAGTGGTTTTGAGAGTATTTATCACTTTATCTGTCAACCTTCCTTTCCCACGTCTAATTCCTTTACCATCAGGAAATTGTTTTCCTGCATAATTGCTTTTTATAGCGCGAAGACGTGAACCAACTCGTTTTTGCACATGACCAATACATTCTCCTTTTGGTAATTGTGTGACCTGGATAAGGATTAGACTTTGAAATCTCATCAAAAGATTTAGTATCTTCGTCAGCGTACACTAAAGAAAAACGTAAACAAACTAAAATTAAAAATGTAATGTATAAAGCAAACTTATCGTTGTACTTAATTAAGTCTTTGTCATTTACACTTGATGGTAAGCTCAATGCGTTTATCCATCGATTCAATGAGTTTATCAATCGCTTCTATTGGATACGTTTATATCGTATGCGCGACTCTTGCAGAAAATTCCTGGCGCGTTTCTCGTATGATGTTTTCTTCGACAGCATCGGTCTCCTGTGTACGGCTGCAAAAAAATTCTCTATCGGATTTAGGTTACGACTGCCAGCAGGTATGGTGAACAGCGTTACACCAACATCTTCCATTGCGGATTTCACCACCTTCGAATTTTGACAGGAATCCCCATGCCCTAGGAATTCCCTCCCGATCAGGTCAGAACTTCTGGCAAATACTTGGTTGAAGTTCTTTGAATAAAGTCGGCAAAATATTTTCCAGTTATTCTTCCTGCGTATGGGTGATAGCAGATGACGCCCTTGTTGTAGACTATAACAACTATAAAATATGCCATTCTACCAGCAGTACCAGCCATTTTTCCTTTGAACGAACACATGAGATGGAGCCCCCTCAACCTCTTTTGTTTGTCCAAGGGAGGGAGGATTTTCCATGTCATTTGCTATTGTGCTGCGTGCTTCATGCTTAGGGTTAAACTTATGCACAAACCCAACATCGTCCAAGTAAAAACTGATATTTTCTTTCCAAAGTTTTTTTAAGACCCGGTAGCCGTTTTACTTTTTTAGCAAAGTATAATCTTAGTTTGAGGTCCTTTTTGGACATAAGCCCTTACACCGGCCCTTATGGTTGTATCTTTACCCGTGCGATTTTAAGCAGCGTCTAACGGATCGATCCGGTTTCTATCTTTAGGCGTTTAACCGTAAAGAACCGTACTCCTCTCGAGGTTGCGGTATTCCCCTCAGTATTGACGTTTTAGCCTGATCGTTAATTTTTGACGGTCTGCCTCTGTTTAATTGAAGAATTACGTAAGGGCGCGAAGCGCCCGCAATGTAATTCGGATTTTATAAATAAAATCGAAAGAAGATCTAATACTGGATTCTTACAACCTAATCGGCGATCTACATGGAAGCTCAATGCGCTGCAACGCAGAACACACGCAGTTTCCGCATGCAGCAAACGGCCGTGTGACCGTGAAATTTAAAACGAATGTCTTTACATGTACAAACATAGGTAGCGCTAGTCCCTATTAATTTGAACATTTGATCACAGACTTTATGTAGGAAAAACGGGTTAAAACAAAACAAAAACAACCATAACCTATTAAGGTTGTAGAAAATATTCACAAAATGACTCTAAACTATATACATAAAGTGACGCGTTCATTATTTATCTACGCCAATGTGTTGCACGTCGAGCCTTGTAGTTGGGATTGTAGTTATGAAAATTGTTGTTACGTGTATCTAAAATGAAACATAAAACCATTTATGTTAAGGCGTGGGTGGGTGGGCAGTATTAGATCTTCTTTCGATTTTATTTATAAAATCCGAATTACATTGCGGGCGCTTCGCGCCCTTACGTAATTCTTCAATTTTATTTCATAAAATCTCAATCGATCTAATACTGGATTCTTACAACCCAACCGGCTCCACTACACATAGCTAGTGGAGCCCGGACCTCCTTCCTCAGTTCGTAGCGGTTTGGCCCCTCTTAAAAACAGAATTCTGAAAGTTTTTGTATTTGGCATTAGAACAAATTTCCTTTCTATAAAAACGTTGCCATGTGGATTCCTTAGACCATGACCCTCTCTCTAGAATATCCTTTACAGAGAGTCCTGATAGTTCTGCTTTTGATGTTGAAGCTGATCTGGTAGAATGGGCAGAAAACTTAGTAGTATCAATCCCTGCCTGCTTTAGCATGGTTTTAATCCAGCCAGCTATTGTAGAGCTGACCACACCCTTATGAGGACTAATAGTACTAATTAATAACTGTGAAGCACCACTTGCGTTCCTCCATTCACTGGTGCGTTCTAAATAAACAGTCAATGCATTAAACACACAAAGGTCTTCATCTTCTGGATAACTGACAAAAACAATAGATGGATTTGGTTGTCCTTGTCTCCACGACTTATGGAGTTTATTAAAAGTAAACGTATATTGATCATTAGTCTTAGTCATAAAATTTATATCCAGATTATGAATACCCAACACCCTAGAAGCTGAAGTTAAAGCTAATAGCATTGTAAGTTTTAAAGACAAAGATCTTATAGATATTTGTCTGTTATCTTTAAATTTTTGTTTAATGTAATCTATGACCACCTGAACATCCCAAATAAAAGTGTGCTTTGGTTGAGGAGGCTTTTCATTAAAAACACCTGATATAAGAGAACTAACTTTAGGATGTTCTCCTATAGGCCTTCCTTGAATCTTATCGTGAAAGGCTGAAATGGCTGATCTATGGGAACAAATAGTTCTATATTCATAACCCTTTTTGAATAACTCCCCCAAATAATTTATCACAAAATTTATAGGGCATTGAAATGGATCAACCTGTTTTTGACCACACCAGCTAGCCCACTTATTCCAGGACGATGAATAATTTGCATTAGTACCCTTTCTTCTGGAAGCAATGATGAGATTGGAAGCCTCTGGTGAAATTCCTTCCTTAAGGAGTTTTCCCCTGAAACTATCCAAGCAGCTAACCGTAGAGCCCCTGTCACTACCATGGGGTGGTTTTCCATTTTTGGATTTTGTAAAAGATTTCTCTGCATAGGAAGAAGAAATGGATTTCTCACTGACAGACGTAACACTTCGGGATACCATGTTTGTTGCCATGTTGGTGTGATCAAAATCAGAAAATGAATCTGTTCCTCTTCTACTTTTTTTAGAACTCTGTGGATCAGAGCAAAAGGAGGAAATGCATAAAGACACTTTTGATTCCACTTTTGGTGAAATGCATCTGTACCCAGACTTTGAGGGTCCGGCTTCCAAGAATAATACATTGGAAGTTGATGTGATAGACGGGAGGCAAACAGATCCAATTTGGGATATCCTATTCTCTGACAAATTGTTTTGAAAACCACAAGACAAAGCTTCCATTCTGCTGAGTCCTGGGTATGTCGAGACTCCCAGTCCGCCTTGATATTTAGACAACCTGGGAGGTACTCTGCAGTAATCGTGATCTTGTGGAGTAATAGGAAATCCCAAATTTCCTTGGCTATTTTTATCATAGTTAAATTTTTTGTTCCTCCCATTTTGAGGAGGTAAGACAAAGCTGTCATGTTGTCTGTCTGAATGTGAACTGATGCAAATTGTTTCATTTTGTGAAAAGACAGAAGTGCTAATTTGATTGCAAGCAATTCCAAAACATTTATATGAAGAATCTGTTCCGTCTGGGACCACATGCCTCCTGTCCTGGTCCCTTGACAAACTGCTCCCCAACCTTTTAGGGAAGCATCTGTCTGTAACAAACTTTGTGCTTGAGGTTGCATAAGGGAACGCCCATTGTACAATTTTAGATTGTTCACCCACCATAGAAGTTCTTCCAGAGATTCCCTTTTTAAATGCACTAGGGTGGCGTAAGATTTCGATACTTTTAGACTTTGAATTTGTTGTTGTTGTAGAAAACGAAACTCTAGACGAGCCGGAAGAACTGCTTGTATGGTGGAAGACAGAACCCCTATTAATTGAGTTAGCTCCAGAATAGTGGCTTCTCTTGTCTTGTACAAACTCAAGCACTGCGTCTGTATTTTGGTAACTTTCTCCCTTGTTAGATAAAGAGACATGGTTACTGAATCCACAGACATTCCCAAGAACTCTATTTTCTGGGTTGGCTCCAAGACAGACTTTTTCAAGTTTATTAAAAAGCCCAGATTTTGTAACAGAAAAATCAATGTGTCTCGTGCCATAAGGACCTCCTCTCTGGACCGTCCCAAAATTAACATGTCGTCTAAGTAAATTACAATTCTTATCATTAAACGACGAAGGACTGCCATGGGAATTTTCAATAACTTCGTAAAAATCCGTGGAGCTGGAGCCAAGCCAAAACAAAGACAGAGGAATTCGTATAGGTTGCCTGACCACTCGAACCTCACAAATTTTCTGGAGAAATTGTGCAGTGGAACACTGAAATAGGCATCTTTCAGATCCAACTTGCACATCCAATCGCCTTTGTTTAATAGGAATTTCAGTGAGTGCAAACCCTCCATTTTGAAGTGTTCGTAAGGAACAAACTTGTTTAAATGCTTGAGGTTTATTACTGGTCGATTTCCTCCATCTTTCTTTTTTACTAAAAACAGATTGCTTAGAAACTGCCCCTCTGTGGGAGCTACTTTCGAAATGGCTCCTTTTCTCAACATGTCTGCCACTTCCCCATCTATTAACTTTTTGTCTATTAGATTTCGAACAGGAGAATGAGGTATTATTGCCTGTGTTTGCTTCGAAATAAGGGGTATTTTGAACCCTTGTATGACTGACAGGATATCTTTGTCCTGTGTTAACTTTTTCCAAGCTGGAAGAAAATGTTTTAGGCGTCCTGCTAAGGGTACAATTGGGATCTGCCACCCTGAGAACAGATTTTTTATGGCAGGGTGAACTTGAGTGAGATCCTCCAAGTTCACCCAATTTTCGATTTGTGGAAGTGGTTGCAACTTTTGATTGTTGAGAAAAGGATCCTTTTCTATTTGTAGAAAAGTAGGTAACTTTATAATATGGTTGCCTTGGTTTGTAGCTGGAATGCCCCCCACCGTTCTTTTTTGAATGGGAGGGGCCACCAAGAAAGGGCTGCTTCTTTGGCCACCTTCTATTGCTGGTTGAAATTTTCTCGGCTGTAACCATAACATCTTGCTTAATTGTCTTGTTTAAATCAGCCATGTGTTCACTATCATGAAGTTGTAGCAGCGAGGCTTTGTCCTTTAACGTTGTTGATGCTTGTGCAGCTGAAAGGTTTGCTGTAGCGGATAAGATGTTCTTTCGACGTTCATACGTTAAAATGTTGATACATTGACCCACCATTGTTACTGTTTTTTCTACCGCCGAAGCTGCTTCTTCAGGAGGGGGAAGATTTTCTTCATCTCCAGCAGTTCGTACCTGCTCCACCATCATCCAAACTTTGGATAGTGGGCCCATTATATCACCCACCTTTTCCTGAACTTTTTTGAGCACTCGATCCATTTCGAGGCTTTGTGGATGATCCTTTTTTAGATTGCTGGATAAAGCCTCGTCCAAAACCTTTATCGCATCCAAGTTCACTGGTCTGGGAGCCTCCAACAGCACTTGCTCTTTTAGTTCTTTTTCTGGGATGAATTCCTCGGATGCATCGTTTGCATAAGAGGCTAAATCATCAGGAAGAGACCACTTGTGGATATCCTCTTCCCTAGTGATTTTAAAGCGCTTATACTGATCGCTCTCAAGCTGATCAGCATCGTCATTAATGTTTCCAACGCTCGTAATTATCACTTCTTTGTTTTCTTTTTCCACATTTGGCAGCCCTCGCAGCATTTAAAAGAGAGTGCTTGAATATCAATACATTTATCCCTATAGTGGCTGTAACAACACCATTCGTTGAAGAATCTCTACGTTTTGCCAAGGCGACGGCAATCTTTGCGGTCGTTTAACCAGGAGTACTTTTTACTTCTAGGATAGATTGTGTTACGCCACTTAGGCTTTCACTAGATGTTTTTTCATATGCTATGTCTTTATTTAAGAGAATGTATGCTTCGCCTTCTAAACCATACAGATACATTTGGAAAATTTTTGAATTGCGCTATGTCCGTGGCCTATTTCTCTACAGTACATTTGTTTTAAATTTATTACGACCAGACTTTTTTTTGATTCTGATGAAATAGATTGCTGAGTAATAAAGGTGATGATGAGGCTTCTTGTGATGTGAAAAATGTTTGACTCCACTTATATGCTGAGAAAGAAAGTTTGTGAACAAATCCCATGCTTCATTAAAGATTATTCGTAGCATTTACGTTGGGATGCTGGCACTTGAAGCATGACAACTGACTTCAAAATGGAGTCACAATAATAGAGTGTACTATATCTAAAATTTCTAATTTTGGTAGAAAAAAAATTATAAAACATCCCGTGGGAAACCAATTAAATTTTCTAACAGACTGGCGCAATTTTTGTCGGAGAAAACACCTCTTTTCCCCCTGAGTATCATAAACTGTCGTGATAAGTCCATAATGGAGTTCCCATTTTGTAGGCACGTAATAGGTTAGGAGAAACAGATATTAGATCAACAAGATTTTATGGCATAACATCAACCCTGCTGACTTATATCCACAGGGATACCTTAAATTCGTGTAACTTCAGCATGCATTCAGCTATATCACTTCATTTAAATTAAAAATAAGACTCAATTCTATTAAAAAGACGTCAGAGGCAATGGACACGAATGATATTGTGTCTATGATGACATTTTTAACATTCTCTATGTGGACTTCTTGTCACCTGTCAATCTGAAATGCTGACAGGAAAGGAAAAAATTATCAAGCCTAGGTGATTATATGTTTTCTGCGTGAGTGATAAATTATTTAATATACGTTGTGAACTTAGTGTCACTACCCACAATGCAGTTCATACCCGTGTCTCAATTTGTTATTCTACTTTCGCTATTCACCGGCTAAAAACTAGAAATGAATTTTACAGCGCTATTGGCAATGAAGCGAACGTAGGGAAGCATGGAACAGTGCAAAATTTATTAGTTGATGTTATATACATGCCTGTTTTTTTCCTCGTTTAGAATGTATATATGTTCATACATAAAAATATTTCTATATTTTTTATTTGTTAATATTTTTTTTTTATTGTGAAATGTTTTATTTCGTCTTGATAAGTAAAAAGCTTACGACAAAAAACAGTAGTAAATAGTTTTGGTTAAGAGAGGTGTGGATCTCTCTGTTTGTTTTTTAATTTTACCTACTTTTATTACAAGGTCCAAAGTAGCTCCATAAGATGTTTCAGTCGTACTTATTGGTTAGGAACTTCAGTCCGTTTTACATTGATCCTACATTAACGCTGACTTTTGTCAATCTCTTTTTGTACTATGCTAAAATTTCGGCTGACGTAAAAAAAGGCGAGTAATCGTTTCTGTTTGTGTTGGTCATGTGAAAATGTCTCGTTTTTTTAATGCAGGACGGCTCCATCGTTATCTGATAATCATCCGTTATATCAATAAAAAATATTTTATTGCTTCCAAAAATTTCTCGCTTGTTTACTTGATATTAATTTATTTATTTATTTATTTTTTGTTTACTTAACGGTGTGTTTATGATGGATTAAAAATACATTTTTCATATATTTAATATAAATTAGTACAAACATGTGAACGCTATTAAAATCATATGCTGTTTGTTTACACGCTCTCCTTCGTAGAGTTTTTTGTAGAATTGTGGAGTTTTACTAACCCTTTTCTTCAAAACCCCTTTTAGACCTTTTTATTTAGATTTTGTTGCAGTAATTTTCTGTAACACGTTTATTTTCGATGTAGTTGTATAATTTGCGTTCTCGATGTAATAAAATGTATTTTCTTTACATTTCATGTTTTTGTGATTTTTATAAAGTAACTTGAGTTAATTCCATTTTCTAAAATGTCTATAGAATTACATTTTATAGATATAGTACTGTCATGAGAATTTCACAATTTGTTGAACATCTTGGACAATAACACCAGTGATCACTTTCTTAACTTATTTATTTTTAATTATCACTACCAAACCCAAAAACGCGCGAATTCGGTTGTACATTAAGCCATCGGGCATCGTTATTTCGTGCATCGTTAGCACCAAATCGACTTTCGTGACAGTCAGAAGACGGGTACTAGAAAAGATACTCCATGAGAAAATCAACAGCGGTGCTCAAACGTCGTATACATTCCGTATGTCGCTGTTTGGAGTGTTCTTTAACAGAAAGAAATAAGGCCAGTCATTTTGCGCATGATTAGACAACACTGGTATTAGTTTTCCATACAACACTATTTGGTGCGCTCTTTAACACAAAGTGAATTTTACAGATGCAGCGGCAATATTTATTATCACAAAATATTTTGTATTGGCTCGTGGAAATCCACAGTTATTCACCCGTTGTAGATATTTCGAGTATTTGCTGCGTCATGCATCTGCTGATTCGTGTATTTTACATGAAGTCTTAAAGATCACCACGTTTTATCTAATGGATCCATTTTATTAGAGATCGTTTAGCTATACCCCAACCTCGTCCACAGCTCTTTTTCTCTTTCTGACAATCTCGCCGTCCGAGATTGTCAGAAAGAGAAAAAGAGCCCTGGGTTGGATATACCCAAGGAATTTAAACTTGGTGTGTTGCCATTCTTAGCGCTAATAAAAAGAAAGACGACGTCTGGAACAGAAATGCTATCAAAATAATTAGTTGGCCTTCCTTGTTGTTAGAAATTCCAAAGATCAAATTCCATCCCTTGTCACATGAAAACCCCGTCATTTTTATTGGTTGTATTTCCTGTGATTTTGAGTGATATCAGTCATGACAAGATTAGAATAAATTTCCTTCCAAAAACCACGTCAACTGTAGACGTCAACGTAACGTCAATATACATGTCGTTTGATACTTACGAAAATAAGAATGTTTACGTTAAAATCTGTTTGACAAACAAGATGGAGGCGTTCGGTTATTTTCATCGTTTGTTTTTCAATAAAACCATTCTTCGTCTTATTTGCATAACGTTACTTTCTCGTGCATTTATATTCTACATGCGAAAGATATTGAACAAATATTAACTTTGTTAATACGATTCGAATAAAAAAGTATATATGGGTCGAAATTTTTGAAATTTTTGTCTGCCTTAAGATGTATTGTGTACAGATTATTCATAGAGTCAAAGAAATTGCAAATAAACAAGTCGTAACATGATTTTCCAAGTAACAGTCCTACACGAGTTCAAAGTTCTTTATCTATTTTAAACGCTTGCATACTGGTGGTCTTGTGACTGTCTGAATAAGCGAGTCTTGTGACTTTCTGAATAAGCAAGTCTAAGTTCGGAAAATTTTCAACATTTTGCTTCCTTGAAAACGACAAGTATTTATCAATATAGTAAGAGTTACGGAGCGGGGGATTTTGGTCGCCTAGGTTCGCAAGCCAAACATTATACATGCCACTTTTGGTTGAAGAGTTTCTACGTGTTCCATTTTGTCCAATCGCCAAGGCGAAAAAGGTTTGATTTGAGGAAATATGCCCCCGAGGCTTCTGTATTAGCAAATCCGAAGTCTGTTCTGGACGTAATATTCAATGAACCAGTGGCACTAAGGGGCTGTTTATATGAGAGGCGGGACTGGACGATTGCCGGGACGGGACGTTTGCCGGGATGATTTTGTCCCGCCTTTGGGGCTGTTTATATGAGAGGCGGGACGGGACGATTGCCGGGACGGGACATTTGCCGGGATCCCGCTCTCATTAATAATTATACTAAAAATCATTTTGTGTTTATATGGAAAAATCTTGTCCCGGGACAATTTCGTCCCGTCCCGGTTAAGTGTGCGTTTATATGGAAAAAAACGTCCCGCCTGAGCCGGGATCCCGCTTGGCCGGGACGGGACGAAATTGTCCCGGGACAAAACATTTTCATATAAACACAAAGTGATTCTTAGTATAATTATTAATGAGAGCGGGATCCCGGCAAATGTCCCGTCCCGGCAATCGTCCCGTCCCGCCTCTCATATAAATAGGCCCTAAATCTGACGAACTAGAAACTGCTAAAACGTGATATCCGGCATTAGTATGCCTACCCACAGGGTAAAAAAGTGGATTCCTGACCAAACGTCTGCTCCCCCGGTGTAAATGACATGTTATTATTTTCTGGAAATAATGTAGCTACAATCGTCCGCTAAAATTATGACTCATCCTTCCTCATTGTGAATGTTGAAACTGCCGGTTTGTCGTTTACAAAAAGTGCCTCAAACCAGCAATTATGATATATGCCCGTCTATTAACAGACTGTTCCATTCACGTTTATGTAGGAGTTTATGCAGCGCTATATGCAGGACTTTCCAAACTTCTCTTTCATAATAAACGGGGTAATTTAAAGACCTTGCAAAAATGAGCGTTGACCACGTTTTACGTGAAAACAAAGCACGGACTACAGATCGCAGAGTTTATGGATAGTTTAAGTTTATTAATCTACATGTAGAAGATCTCGTGTTTCGAGAAGACGTGACAAGCAATATTTACGAACCTTTCAATCGAAAAGAATTAATCATCTCATTGACTTAGAGGTCCATTTCTTAGGGCGCATGGACTCTCTTACAGGCAGAATCCTCCCTAGGTTCTATTCTTTTCGACGTCTGGAAATGTCAGGAAGAGAAAATGGTCGTAAATGACATAAAGTTGTCATAAATGACATAAAAGTTTAACAACTGAGCTTCATTTCCCTTAAGAAAGAAGAATAGTATTATAAGAAGAAAAAGAGAAAAAAATAACTTTTGGTATGCATCCAGAAAACGTAGTGGGAGGTATTGAACGTTGTCACGTATTTTCGTCAACGAAAATCTGATTTCGTCAACGAAAATCTGATTTCGTCTTACTTTCGTTAAGAACGGGTATAAGATAAGTTCTCGGGATAAATTTCGACATTCACTAATGGGCAGTTATTTGTAAGAGGAGTGGGCCATGGAGATTCCCACATGACTCCCTGGCTAACTGTTACTGCATCATTAGATTTGATCCTCAAATTTTAAAAGAAATTCAACTGTGGTATCAGTATCTCCCCTGTAAACATTTACCAAATATGGCAACGCGAAGCCTTTATAAAAACCTCACGCAAATCGTTTAAAACTCAGACATCGATCAATTTAAAAATATGTACTCAACCTTTTGACCCTTTTTTAGATATAATTGACTTTTTTGTTCATTTATTTATTTATTTTAACTTTTCTCATTTCCATTAGTAGTGTCATGAATTTGAATGAGCAAGAAAAAATTGCGTTTATCACACGTTTACGCAGTTTTTTAGAGGAAGGGGTGAGGGTGGGGATGGGTTGGCTGCTGGACAGAGTAGAAAATTTTAAACGTGTACATAAGTGAAACCGTAGACCTCTTTCATAGTGATTGATAGGAAAGGAAAGGAGGACGTTCAAACACTATAAAATCACTATCTCCATCTTCACTCAAAGGAATTTGTCGAATAGGACAGTGCCAAACAACTTGGTTCACACATGTTCAAATTTTGTCGTCAGCTTGATTGCTTTTGTCCAGCGCAGCATGATTTCCAAAAAACAGACATTAGCACTAAAATCCTTTATTTATTCGCTACCCTACCCCCAATGTGAACTTAATACCTTGCCGATTTCACAGGCTGACAAGAAAATCTTTCTGTATTTTCATATTAGGTTTGAAATTCAACAGGCAAAAAATAACAAATGAACAAATAAAAATGGCTTCGTTTTGTTGCACATTTGTTATTATATTTTATTTTCTGCAATAATGTTTGTGTTCCACGAGTAGGAAGTTTTTTCCCTTCATGTACCATTACTTACTTCCTTACTTCCAATCAAAGTCAAAAAGGTTGTTGACAACGGGATAAAGATAATAAATCCGTTGACTTCAACCCAGTTGTTGCTCTGTGTCTGCTGATAATTGGTGGGAAGTCTGTACTGTCCAATAGGGGTGCGGCACTCGCCAGCACACTTTCAAACTTCAGGCGATTAAAGGAAAGGAAGTACGTTTAAAATTTCAAATGGTATTTTATTATCAATAAAACCAAATTCTTTACTTTATTCTTCGTCGACCCAAATTTTAGCCTGGCTTGATTTTTCATCCGTTCAAATTTTCTTAAACTTTTTGTCTTTAGTGTATAATCTGATTTCCCCTCCATCTCATTTTTCAAATTGAAAATACTAGTTGTTATAGCCCCTGGATGAATCCACTGGAATTCACCCATCGCTATTCACAGCTACCATTTTTAGCTTGCGGAAGGAAAGTCGCGTTAGACTTTAAGAACAGTCAAGTGGAAGGAAATTTTTTAATATGTTAAAAAAATCCTTCCCACTTGTTTAACAATCTGCAAAAAGGAAAAGGGCTGAGCTGCTATAGGAAATCTCATCCTTTTTTTCAAGTACTTAAAGATGTAACAACAGAAGAATTGTAAACAAAAAAAAGAGTGTAAAGTTTAGATAAAAAAGAGGGTGGTCTCATTACTTGGCTACCATCATAAATGTCCATTTAAAATGAGTGTTGTTTACTTTAAATATCTTATAAAAGTCAAGTTGAAATCGACCTTTCCATTCTGTCACTATGATTAAAGAAATGTTCCTAAATTCATATGATTGTCATTTCTTATTTTACTTTTTTTTTATATCTATGTTACCCTAAAATAAAGGAACTATTTAGTACTGATATTTATTTCGTTTTTATTTACTTCTAATTATTTCTGTATATTTAATTTCATATTTACATTTATATAGTTTAGCTGAGTTGCGTAAGTGAAACTTCCCTGATACAATTCCCGCCCAGACGCGTTTCTATAAGTCCGTATAATATTTCTTTCGCATAGCTTTTTTATTTATTTATTTATTTATACTTTTACATCTTATTGATTTAACTTATTTCAATACGATAGACATAAAAATAAGTTGTTAAGCTAAATGTTAATAATACAATCTTCGTTTCCCATTTATGTCAAATAATTCACCACCACGGTAGTGACAAGACATACGGTTTAAGGTATAAGCTGTTAGTTTGGTTCGCACATGAGTGGTGGCATGTCTTTTTAAGGTTATATTCTTTAAGAAAACTTCATTTCATTGGTCAATTAAGGTCACATGACTTCTTTCCAAACTGGTTTGGCATTCTTTAATTAACATTATAGGTTAGTGTGCGCATGCGCGAAGTTTAATTCTTATTGATTCTTTTAATAAAAGTTTTTTTTTTCAAGGTAACACATTTAGAGTAAAGTAACGTGACGCGATGCTGGTAAAGCCAACTAAACTAACGACGCCGTTTGGTATTGCCGATATCTTGAAAGATAAAACTGCTACAAGAGAGAGGCTGACCAAAAGAGAGAACGTTTGGAATCATCCCGAACACGAAGTTTTGCTTAAAAAAAGGAAGTTTACATTTCCCGATACGGGTACTAAAAACAACGATTATATATGGAGGGATACGTCGTGTCGTCACGATGTCGCTGGTAGTTACAAATCGCCGACTAGCGATTCTTATAACGGACGTCAAATTCCTTATGGATTTACAGAATCGTTTTTATCGCCAGAAAGAAGCACAGGGCGTGCATACGAACCTTCTTATTATCAACCAAAATATTTCACATTTTCACCAAAAACACCGAATATTTGTCGTTTGTCGGAGTTTCAACACGTTAAGAATTATATTGATTATCCGACGTCGGCAATGCTATATGTAGAAAAATACAGAAAATCTTTAAACAATGAACTTTGCGATACGTCTTACACTTTTAGTGACGTCGTCAGGCCAACAGATTACAAATTTGAAGGTTATTACACTTGCAATGAATTCATTTCACCTTGCTCATCGAAACCGTCGACGCCGGCATTTTGTGTCGGACGTAAATCCGAATCGCCAAAGCTGGACAATCAAGATATTGGAGAATGTCGAAGCGATAATGACGATGATGAAGTTTTTACGACAACAAGAAATAATGGAGGTAAAGAATAAGTTTTATTTTTATACAAACAACTCCGAAAATGTTCCTTTCGTGTAAAAAAAAAAGTAATATTTGAATGTGTTAGTTATCTAATACACGTGCAGTATCTATTAAACGCCCGTGTTCCATTAACGCCTCATAAAAATGTCAAAAATTAAAAGAACGCACGAGAAATTTACTTGCGAATTTACCGCATTCTAATTGTTTGTCGTTTCTTTTATAACAAAAGGCGTTATTGAGGCGTTAACTAAAAATCAGACACATTTTTCTAATTGTCTCGATAGCCTTTTGTAACCAAAAGATTTTCTGTTTTCAGCAACACCGCCAACGCCAAAGTCAAGCCGTCCGACATTTAACGGTCATCAGATTTTTCATTTGGAAAAAACGTTCGAAAAAACAAAATACCTCGCTGGCCCAGAACGCGGGCGATTAGCAAAAGCCCTAAGAATGTCAGAAAATCAAGTCAAAGTTTGGTTTCAGAACAGAAGAACAAAATGGCGAAAAAAATTGTCACGTGAGAGATCGTGCGAACCAATCGAAAGTTTACTTGAAGAAAAACATTATGCTGCCTCAAGCTTGATAAATTTGTGTCACCACAGAAACTCTGGTGGATGCTGAAATCGGGTTTCCCACTGACTGTTTCCTAAGGAAGCTGAACTACACTTTTTCATTGCCAAGAATAATAGAAGAATTACACTATTGTACATCCACTAATTTGGGATCGTTCTATACATAATCTGAAATACCGAAGGCATCATAAAGAAGAAACACCCTTTAAAAACGAAAGTTGTGTTGTCATCAAAAGTTTGTATTGTTTATATCTCTGTTAGTCAATATTGTCTCGATTAGTAAACAAAATACCACCTTGTATGTTTGCTTGTTTACTCTTTTGTATTAATAACATAACATGAGTATTTTACTTATTGTGTCAAAAATTGTTGGCATACTCTTGCAACAACAGGCGTACATAGTCTCTTACCTTTTTTTAGCATGAGATAATGTATGCTCTTGTTTTCACCTTTGTACTGAAAAAAAACAGCACTATATCATGTATACCATCCTATTCGTAGGTTGAACTTGAAAATATAGTGTTGGGTATTATAAGGTACTAGCACCTAATTATCACAGTGGAGGTTTAGGAATTAGGACGTAGACGTGTCTTTCTACTTAGGATCCGAAATTATTCTGCTAATTTCATACTCCTGAAACATGCTAATCGTTGCTAATGTCAGCATGACCATTTTCCCAGACATTTCAAGACCTTCGTGTACTCCGACATGGTTTATTTAGTTGTGCGGCAGCGCTAGGATGATTGTCTATAGCAAATTTTTAATACTGCCACCTAACCAACGTGCGCACCAAAGTAGCGACTTTCCAGCCTACCGACAATTTGACCTTTTTGACCACGTTCAAAAAATGACGAGAAAACTACCTTTGTTTAATTAATTTTATCCAAAGATTGTAGGCTTTTTGGGACGCCTTAGATCTATGGGCGGGTTTGGTTAATCCAATCAAAATTTACAGCCGAAGAACAATGCATATGAAGTCACAACCACTCCCCACCGCTAGTAGGAACAGGATTAGAATATTAAAGGATGACTGCTTTTGAGAGGTTCCACTGTGTCTAAATTCTAAGAATTTAAATGACGTCAGCCACGGTTTGAAAGAGCGAAACACGTTTTTTAGAAACGTGCTACGTATTCCGTTTGCTCTAAGGGAATGAGCCTAAAACATCCCTCCCTCCACCTCCTCTGTGATTTCTAAAGTTGTTATGCAACAGACATGAACCTTAGCATCAGAGTTGCCCAGACCTTAATTAACAACTTGGTCAAAAAAATGGCTGATGTCAGCAGTTTTGCTAGTGGCGTCATCAAATTTGCTGAAGTTGGTAAAAATTGTTTTAAATTTGAGATTTGTAAATATATATTTGTATAACTGCTTGGTATTTTGCCACACTAATGTTAGAACAAACTAATGTATCAATATACACTAAGAAGTCACCTAAAGCTTGTAAAAACAATAAAAAAAAAATGTTTTAAAAAAAACCTAAATAAATGAAAGCTAAATAAGAGTTAGAAAAAGTAACAAAATATCAAGGTGTAACTAGGTCCATAAAATCTTATGGGTAAAAGTTAAACAGGGGGGGGGGATTTTAGTTCAGAAACGTTTTTGATGACGTCATCAATCCAACGGTTTTGGGCAGCCTAAACACTTGTATATTTTCGTCGTGTGAAGTAAGCCTATGTAAAACAACAAGCGTACAGTTTTTGATTTTTAAACCAATAAAAACTCAGATTTTAGAAATGAAAGATTTTGGGACTGCACAGGAGACAGAACTTTAAAACCTTATCGGGACAAAACCTTTCTTAGTAACCAGAGCGTTTCTTTGGCGATCACAGAGTGTTTTTATTGGCCAGAATGTTCTTTTTTAAAAAGAAAATTTAGCGATCTTATTGTTTGTATATCAGGATACTCGTTTTTATAAGAACCTAATTAAAGGACGTAAGGCTGAGATTTTACCTCACAGAATATAAGAACGAAAAATGTTGAGTTTAGATTGACCAAGAAACCCTTATTTCAATACGGTTACTTTTTTCCTTTGTGCACACATATTTTCACAATAAGATAATTTTGGCATCATCTTTCAATCCTAAAAATTTTATCCGTCAATCTGATCACGCAGCCACTTCAAAAGCACTCTTACTGTTCTAATGTAATGAAGCCCAGTGAACCCAATGAAAGTTAAAGCTATTTGTTTAAAATCATGAATTTTGATCACCGAGGCTCATCAGGCTAGAATCGTTGTATTTTTTATATCCATTTAGCTGGCTAGCTTAGAATACCATTCGCAGCTTTGCCTGTCTCCAACCGTCTGCCATGATACCACAGAATAGCAAGTAGCTAAGGCATAAGTTTATATTTCGATAACTGTCTGTCATTTTTCTAGCAAAAATTGAACTGCAAACAGCCAGTGGCCACTAAAATTATAAAACAATCAATCATCGAACCAACGAGATAAAATGAGGACCATTCTTTCGAAAGGACCCTACAACATTATCGTTCATTTTTCGACACTAAAGGCCGGTGTTCGTAAAAATCAGTCAACTCTATCTTTACAACATTGTTATGCAACATCTCTTGTGTCACTTTGTTGTGCAACATGTGTTAAATTGTTACGGCGACTGATGTACAACACTTTTTAAGTCAATGAAAACCGATCTTAAAGAAACAACGTTTCGTTGTTGGCTATACCTTAAACAAAGAGATTTCGCGATTTCGTTAAAAATAGGCCGAGAATACATTTGAAAATGCTTGACAATTTTATTTCTGTGATATATGTAGAGATGCAGTGTTCCACACGCACAGTTAATTTTTGCGATTTCTTCCAATCTCGAATCTCTGATGGGATAATCATTATTAAAGTTCAAGCGTTTATTAAATTTTTCAGTGTTTTAGAGGGGTCTGTATTGAAGACGGGCGTTTGATAGAGGCTGACTTCTTATTAGAGAATTTAGTTTATGTGGAAACGTAAGCATGCAGTAGAAAACATTTGGAACAAACTTTTTGAATGCAGTTATCTTCTTTTAAATAAAAATAATTTTACAGTTGCATGCTTGAACCATACTCGCCCGATGCATTAAACTTCATTGAGAGTAAACAAAACATAGAAGAACAATTTATAACTTCTAACAAGAAAATATTGTTGTGCAGTAGCTACTTTACAACAACAAAAATAAATACTAATAATTACCATATAGCTATGCCGTGAGTTTACAAAAAATAATCTAACATTTTTGTCTTTAATTAAAATTGAAAATGGCTAACAAAGTCTTCTTTTACATGGGACACTAAGATTTTTTCTAACCTGTGAAGTTTTTATTCTCCTTAAAGCTCCAAGATTTAAGACGTTCATGTGTTTTTTCCCGCCATTTAATGGTGAATTCTGTAGACTGGGACGAGAATACAAATTGCTGATAAAAACACTGTCAACAAAAACAGCCAGAAGAAGATTCGATCTAGAACTTTCGCTAGAATTCGCCATTGTTCCTGCGTGTCTTCCCGTTGTTGTTTATGACGTATTGTTGATGTTATCATTTTCACCTCATTCAAAATGCCGTCCAAAGTGTTCTCCTCAGTTTCGTCACCATCGCCATTTCGCATTTTCATTCGTTCTGTCATCATCAATTCCACACTTTGCCTTCTCTCAAATTCATTTGAATAAAATCCGTTATTATCTTGATTTTTGTGATCGCCATTTTCCATATTGGAAGACTTGTTTAAGCTGCCATTAATGTTGGTCAACTTGTTGTCATAGTGAAATACTTCGTCTTGAAAGTGACCGTCTTCCAGATTACAGGTGACTCGTATCCCCAAATACTTTGCCAACTTTCTCAAAAACAAATCTTTCACCCATTCCGGCATGGGTGTTGTTCCCTTTTCGTCACTTCTGTAGTGTATAATGAGAACAACGCATGTCGTAACGAGCGAAAATGCGCTTTCGGCCATTACGACCATATAGAATATAGCAAGTACCGGAATGTTATCGGAGTTGCGAGGTAATGCATCGCTAACAAGTTGCAAAAACACAGCAACTGCAAGTAAAATTGTGATTGTGAGAGAAATTCGTTCTCCGCTTTCAGGTGGCAGGAAGAATCCAAATAAAATTGTCGTAACGAGAACCAAACATGGCGTAATTACGTTAAAAACATAGTAAAGTGGTTTTCGTAACAGTATCAACGTGAACGTAACATCCATGAAGGGTTCCTTACAGCATTTATATTTGACGGAATTGATAATATTCTTTGTGCCAACAATATCCCATTCTGATGAATTCACATATTGCGAAGTGATCAGGGGCCTTATATCTTTCGATAAGGAAATGCCGGCTTTGTCAAAGGTCCAAGAGCCAAACTTCATCTTGCATTCTTGCTTGTCAAAAGGAAAGTATCTAGAAGAATCACAAGACAATAATAGCGAAGAAAAGAGCTACATTTTATGTTATTCAATTCTGAAATATAACTTTGTTGACGCCATACATATATCCGATCGTCCTATCTACCGGTACCGAATTACTGGCCTTTTTGAATTGTAAATGGCGTTGATATTTATCTAGACATCTAGAAGAGGAAGTCTTTTTACCTTATATCGATATCACATGTGCTAGTGAAAGTAGCAGGTGCTAACCAAACATGAGTGCCATCACTATGTAACGAGATTCTTGTTTTGTATTTGATCGTACCACCAGTAAATGAATCATCAGCGCTGAAAAAAAGTGTTGACGTATAGTAAGAACACAACCTCGTTCCCAGCGCCCGTTGTCTCTTTTTTATACCGGGACGGCGTGGTCCCGAAGTCAGAAAAGATACAGGATGCCCTGGGGACAAGGTTGATAAGAACAGTTAGAAAAGTGTTATGCCAAAACGAGAAAGTGAGTAATAAAAATGCTAAAATAATCTGGATTTTCACTTGGACCACATTGGCGAACTTCAATGGTGTCAGAGACCATTAGGCGCAATTTACTGACCATGAACCTTGACGCAATTCACTGACCGCGAGTCAACCTACGTGGTAAGCATGTTAGAGCAATACTATATGTGACTTCGACAGAAATATATCAAAATCACAGTGTCGGAAGAGTTCACCATTAGGATAAAATTTCCTTGGACATTAGATATGCTGTTGTTAAATAGATCTATCCCATCACAAATTGGAACTATAACTATCCTCTTTTTATAATAATTTTTCTATGTTTTTTTTTCTACACACAATGATTTTATTGTTTTAAAACCCTCTGAAGTTAACCTTAGGAGCAGGCTACCAAAGAAAAAAATAGAAATAATAAGTTTGATGACGACAGCAATTTTGCTATGACGTCATTATGTTTCTAGGATTTTTAAATACGAGTCGATGAGATTGACTTGCACGTAAATTTAGTTTCCCTTCATAAAATTAGCATTTTGGCAATACTGAAAGCGAGTAATAAAAATGCTAAAGTAAGTTCTGGACCACAATTGCAGGCAATTTTCACCGAGTTCTACGCTACAAAACGGCTCAGGGATCAATCGAGACAAAGATCATCGTTGTTCAGACCATCGTACCTTTAAAAACAAATAGCTAATCGTATGGCGTCGCAAAGCTGACTTAGTCGTGCAACACGTTCGATTGTATCAAACTAAAAATGTTTGTTAATACAGCTACCCTTTCTAAAATTTTAGTACTGTTCAACAGCTTGGCTCGGCTCGTATAAAACACTATCCTGAGATAAGCCGAACCAAGGCGTGCTTAAATGTTATGAGTTCTTCTCGGCATGGCGCAGCTTATATAATGGGCCTAGCAGCATTATTTCTATTGGTATTGCAACTTTTACAATGCGATTTCGAAAGATTTTTCAATAAAGAGTTACCAAATTTTTGACGGTGAAATCCATACAATCCTTACAGCATAAATAGAGTTTGTTCGCTGTATATAAAATGTATCTAGTACACACCCTCGTCCCCAGGGTTTTATGCAAAGAACCCTGGGGACGAGGGTGGCTAGTACAAACTTTCGTGTTAAAGTTATCTTTCCCCTTTCGAATCAAAAAAAATTAGTCACCAGTCTCTTTATTTTTAACAACTAATTCCGCACTTTTAAGATAATGCTCACTGATTTAATTAAAAAAATCCTGACAAGGAAGTCACTCATACAAACCACACATATCGTAGATCTGATTCATTCAAAACATAAACTTCTGGCTGTGACGTTGCGTCGGTCGCCTGGTAACTAAGTAGCTTTATGGTGGGGAGTACGGATTTTGATATTGGAATTGTTACTAAGGATTTCTTAACCAAAAGAATAACCGGCAGGGAATTGTTGAAGCTTTTATATGCAAAAGTCAAGTATTATAAATTCCTATTTTGCATCATAATTCTTTATAGTACACAAAAATTCGTCATTGGACATTTTTTAATCTAACCTACTTTGAATGAAGTTTTAAAATTAAATATTTTTCAGTTATTACTAGGAGAAAAGAATATTCTTTCCCCAAAGGTTATTACAAAAAAATAGCATGTTTTTCATTATAAAAAAATACCCCAAAATACTCTCCATTTTCGGTTGTGTCTTATACCTTATCAGTTGACGCTGAATGGACTTACTTGTTATAAAGAACAATGTCGGGCGACCATACTAAGTGTCCTTCAACTTGAACGGTCGTTAGATTATCAAACTTTTTTGGGTCCCACTTTAACAACATGTTCGTCCATTTCTACATAGAAAAAAAAGGACGGACAGAACTCATTATTAGACTTTCTCTTCTCATAGACGTTCACACTAGACTATGAAAAAATAAACAAAATGTGGATAAAAAAGACGAGTATGGTTAATCTATAAAATTATGTTATAATTACTTAAGAAAGCAGAAAAAGAAAACAGAATAAAGAGAAAATGGAATTTAATACACTGTATAGACGCGATCGATGGTAAACAAATCCGCTTTAAAAAAAGATTCATCATCTTTTTCCTCATAATTTATATGATTGCAAAACAAATATTTTAAAAACAACTTTTTCTACTAGCCTTTTTTTCGAAAAAAAATTCATTTTTAAACTTTGATAATGTTTCTTACAAATTATCACAGTTTTTGTATTTTTAAAGAAAGTCCACAAATCGCAAATCAAAGAAGTGTTCTGGTTGGTATTTTATTAGATAAGAAAAAATGTTGTAAAAATTTCCTGCAAAAAATATTACCTGGCGAACCCACATCTTCGTTGTTACAAATTGATTTCTGTCATCCTGAAAAAAGAGAAGTTTAATCTTTGTAAGTGTGACCATTTTTGCCAGTTTAAAAATCTCACTCTCTTACTTAAAGTATTAAACTATCATCATTAAAGAAACACACCATTCCCAACAAAGAGATCTACCCCTTTCAAGTAAGAAACATACCACTTTGATGAGTTGTACAAGCTCAATACCAAATGTTGCATTCACTGAAATTGAAGGCAATATGACTGGTCGCGCTTGTTTACTGTAATTTGCAAATAGGTAGTCAATCAAATCCTGCTCAGCATTGCGCATAATAGCTATAAGAAAAAAAATAATTTTTTTATATTTTCATATTATGTAGTAATTGGAAGGGGTGAAATGACCAGAGGTGACTCGCTTATGATCCACTTTTTAGCTAGTAGTGGGCTAGTGCGATTTTTTTTCAGCAATGCATAATATATGAATTTTTGTGAGAATCAATGAGTTTTTCTTAGAAAATAAACATTTACATTTATAGCATGTTACCGTCGCACCAACTTTGTCCCAATTGGCGAAGGGAATTAGCCATCTAAACGAGTTACCTGGGCACATGTAAATGCATATTCCTGATACGGCGGTTTTTTGCATTTCAATAGGCTGACTCACTTATCTTTAAACGAAACTTCTACGCCTATGATATTTGGACGGAATTACGGAGCCGTCCCGTCAGAATATCATAGACGTAGAAAAGCCCTGGGGACAAGGTTGGTAACAAATGTGAAAGTTAAACTCACCTAACGTTTGTGGTAACGTCAGCAATGTAACAAAAATAACTATTTCTTTTACAATTTTCATTTTATGTTCTAAAAAAAGACAAAGTAGATGGTACTGCATATCCTTACGTATCGTCTTTATTGCTGATACAACTATAACATGTAAGGCATGAAATTAGTATCGGAATTCGAGAAAGAACTAGAAGACAGAGTCCTGGAAATATTAAGAATTCAAAAGAATCATTTCAAGTTTCAATGACAAAATGTGGTGTCGTCTCCAAAACCAAACCAGAATTTTAATCTCTCACTTGTCTGATCACCTATACTGTCCACCCGTTCTCGACTGACTCGTCATATATCCTTACTTATATCAGGTTTTTTTGAAACCATATTGACAATAAAACATTTGAATACAGCTCTTTCAATATAAATGGACGTTCCATGAGATTATTGTTCCCACTTGCAAAAAATCAATATGTTATATTGTGAGAGCTTGGTATGATACACTGAAAACACTGTGGGATATACCATGATAGCTTGTCAAGTCGTTCAAACCCAGACCCTTTGAATTGTAAAAATTATTTCATATAAAAGAGACCTGGGTTTGAAGTTCATTTTCGATGAGGTATTACTTAGTAATTGTAGTTGTAGTAAAAGCTGGTAAATACTTCACGTGATATAGATAATTTTCCATTGTACACATAAGTATGGAAATATAGACATGCTTTTATTTGTTCTTTAAAGTCTTCCTGTTATCTCTATCATCTACTGCCTGGAAACAGTGTAAACATCATCTTATTCATCATGCTTTTTTATATTTATATTACGCTGTCGCACTCTTAACCTCTCAAGAAAGAAAAAAACCTGGGGACGAGGTTGTGGCATCCCATTCTCGTCCCCAGAGATCTTTTCGATTATAACCTAGAGGTTATCTCAAAGAGCTCTGGGGTCGAGAATGGTGGCATGCTTCACCTTAAGGGAATAAATCTTTGCTGAAGTTAAATTCCGCGGATTTCAGGGCTTCTTAAAAAATCTGCTGTGTCAATCCCCCCTCCTCTATTTGTGTGTGCGCGCGAGATAACATTCGTGCCATGTGCACACGAAATATTAGTATATGCACGAAAGAACAAATGCGAAGAAGAATTGCAATGGGAGAGAGAGAGAGAGAGAGAGAAAAAAACATCCCGATTCGGGTCCGACACATTATCGGATAGCTCAAGCAATTCGTGTCGGTTGTCACACGCCGTTTGTCAAGATGGCTGCTAAAGTAGGAGGAGATACAATTTTTGGTAAAATTATTAGGAAGGAAATACCGGCAGATATCGTACATGAGGATGATTTATGCTTAGCGTTTAAAGATTTAAATCCTCAGGCACCTGTTCACGTTCTTGTTATACCAAAGAAACCAATTTCAGCGATAAGTAAAGCTGAAAATGGCGACAAAGAACTTCTTGGTCATCTCATGTTGACTGCAGCAAAAGTAGCAAAAGATTTAAAACTTGATGATGGATATCGTATTGTTGTTAACGATGGTTCGAATGGTGGCCAGGAAGTATTCCATATTCACTTACATGTCCTAGGAGGACGTCAATTGGTGTGGCCACCTGGTTAAAATACTATGCAACAAAGTAAAAACCTGTCATTATTGAAGTTGTAGATATTTATAGCTAAATAAAAATGGACAAGTAGACTACTAGACAATGTTTATATATGAACCTAAGAGAGTTACCGGGAAAGCAATGTAATATATATATATGTGTGTATCAGAAGAAGGTAGTGGTAAAGCTGCAGTGTTGTTTACGTTTTGTGTCAAAAGACTAAGCTAGGGAGTTAAGGGGCCGTCGACAAACAGTTTTCGTCTCCATTAACGGCAAATTGGCCGTAAGGGGGGGGGGGGTAATGCATCGTCCGTTAAAAATATAAAAATGGAGACGAATTTCACTTTCTCACCTTTTTTATTTCTTTTGGGGAAAATGAAAAAAATTCAACAAATTAGAAAATGTTTCCACAGTAAAAATCCGCCATAATCTAGAGGCAAAATTCTATTTAACGGCAAATTTGCCGTTAACGGAGACGAAAACTAACGTAGGGGAAATGGGCTTGCCGTTAAGGGGCAGGGGGGAGGGGGGTCCGAGTTTAGCGGCCAATTTGCCGTTAACAGAGACAAAAATTGTTTGTCGACGGCCCCTAACAAGAATAATATTTTATCACACTTATCAAATACGTTCTGTGAATTTCAGACCCCTCCCCCTGTTCTCGTAAAAACTTTCAAAAACCAATTTCATTTATATCATAATTCGTAAGAAATGTTTATAACTAGTTGTAGACAAGTGGAAATCCATGGCAATTCACACGCCCAGAAACTCCACAGGAATTTGCAATCTTTTGGTTACAGATCGAAAGTTGGGTATAATAAAATATGTGTATATATACACCTTAAAATCCATTTAATTGTGCTAAATCTCTTTCCAAATTTTATGATTTCACATTGTTGGCCTTGATTATAGCCACATTGAAGATGGGATTCTTAGGATACAAAAGCAATAAAAAAGATAATTGTGGTCAAGGAACAGCTGGAGACCATGCATAAAATGTTACTTGTATCATGTGGTTCATTGACGACTATTTTTTTTATTTCTGCTTGTAGATTTTACTAAGAAATGGAAGACATGTAGACTTTTAAAATATTATTTTTTGAGATTCACTTTAAACTTCTAATCCCTTAATGGAAAAAGGGTGACAAAAGTTTTTTGTTGTCAGCTCCTAAATATATGCTTGCCCATAAAGATAAATGAACTATTTACTTTGAGTTACAGATGGGTTGAAAATGTTTCATATATGTCACACATCCTGGCGGGCAAAAAGGACCACATTTGGCATATTTACTAAAACTTTAATTTCTAGATTTTATTGAATAAAAGAACAAAAAGAGTAAAAAGGGATTGGTCTTACGTAACTATTTCATATTTTGGCATAAGTTATTTTTTTCCACCTGATTTCTTTGATTGCTGTGGTCTATTTATGTTTGCATGTATGTGTGCATATGCTTGTCTATTGTTCTAAACGCAAAATCATAACATTACGTCATGGAATACAATATTCAAAGAGCACTAGGATTGATTTTTCTCAACTATATACTTTTCTTGTACTTTTAAATCAGTTCTGTTGTTTATATTTTCTACCTTAACATATATGTGCACACATGGTCTTTTTTAATGCAAAAACAAAGTGTCACTATGCATGGACCGGCGAAATTCACGCATTCACGAAATCTTTTTTTAACCGCGAAATTTAACAAACACCCAAAAATTTGTCCCATTTAGGTACTTTAATTTTTGCGCGAAATTTCTCAAAAAAAATAATTTTCCCAAGTCGTTAAGAAGTCGCTGGGCGAGAATTAAATTACGTGAATTTCGCGAAAAAAAGAATTTGATGACACTATTTTTCGTCAATTTATACCGGTTTTTTCAATGGACTTTATGTAGGAGTTGAAGTTGAAATTCACATAGCTATTTTATATAGTGATAGATAAATCAGAATAATAATAATAGAAATTAGCGTACATAATTTTTCCAAAAAGAAAAAAAATTAAAGCGTTGGGTACACGAGCAAAATTTTTATGCGCATATAATGCAATCTGTTACCTTGCATACGCTTGTAAAAAATCAGCGTGTTTTCTTACATGCAATACAATAAAAGTATGCTGAAGGAACTGGGTTTTATTAAATTTTATGAACCAACAGTTTGAATGTATTAATTTTTGCGAATGACGTAAAAACGTTATGAATTATTTTTGCGGATTGTATACATTTCACAGCTGTTATAGAATTAGTTGATTTAGTAGAAGAAATGAATTAAATAATATTTTGTGGTTACTTCGTCCTTAGACTCCGAAGTACGCCGTGACGTCGCAGTATTAGCCCATTCTCGACCCCAGAGCTCTTTGAGATAAACTGAGGTTTTAATCTCAAAGAGCTCTGGGGACGAGAATGAGTATTAGCCATAACTCGTAATCAGTCAACTTTGAGATATCAAAAATAGCAATCTCGTTCCCAGGGCTTCTTTTTCGCTTTCTCGCGTCAGCACGCATATCAGAAAGGGAAAAAGAAGCTCTGGGAACGAGATTGCAAAAATAGAGGCCATGTGACAGAATTAAATTTCCAATCTGGTACTGTTCAGCAAAAACGACAAGTGTCAGAAATGATCATTTAGCGTGCACAAATTCAAAATGGCGGATGATCACCATATACTTAAATTTGGATACTGTGTGCAGTATTTTGTGCCTTGTATCGGCTTATTGGGAATTACAGACTGGAAAACATGGGGTAGGGGATATTTCCTTGAATAGGGTTAAATATACATAGCGAAATCCTCATAGCTATAACAGGCCAGTCTATTTAACGCACACAAAAAATGGCCTTTAATAATATAAATGAAGATAAAGATGGTAATTTTATCGTCAATAATTTGCGGAATGACTTTCCCGAAGTAAAATCATTCCACTTTGGACATAGAACAAAATGATTTCGTTCCATTTTTCGTATCGTACTGTTCCACTTTTCGGATTGACACTAAGCCATCTGAAACAGAAATTGTTCCAACACATCATCAATCCAAAAAGTGAACATGATAATAGTAAAGATAAAAAAACAGAAAAAACTAACCTACTTTATTGAATGTCAACATATTTCAAAAATATTACAGTGACTTCGTGCATGTATGTTGTAAGGTGTGGACTTTATAACACAACAAACAAGATCTTAAAGGTAATAAAAAAAGCTTACGAAGTTGAAATTGAATGGAGTTTTTCTAAATCTCAAAATTTATTGTAATGTATAACAAAAGACACCGGTTGACTATTACATAAGTCGGTGTGTTTATTTAATTTATTTATTTATTTATTTTGGTTTTATATGGAAGTATGTATGCACTCATCAGCACCCCTCTGCGTCGTATAAAAAACAAATGGAAGAATTTGTCTGACGTTTACAAAAATTTTCTATTCAAATTTTTTTTGCACTACTTCATTTAATTTATTTATTGATTGTGTTTGGATCTGGGTTTTATAATAAAAGAGTTTTTTTTCATCAGAGAAAGCGATATAACCGCTGTTATACATATGTGAAATTTTAATTTTTGAAAACGTGACCTGGCTGGCAATCAAGAGAGACAAGATCCTTAAAAAGTGCGGAAAATATAAAGCTTGCCTGCCGCGAAGAAACAAGTCAAGATTTAATATAAAATTGTCTATCAATCTTTTTATTTTCTTGAAAACTCTTGAACGCTTTTTGAAATTTTAAAATAGAAGTTGTGCTAATCATGCTAATTATGCATGACATAATACTTTTATGCTGTATTTATTGGTTTATCAAAGCAGGCGGTAATGTAAATTTGTTATTAGCCATCAGCTTGATATAGAACATATTTACATCGAAATTTTTTTCAAACTTTTTGAAAAAGGCTGGAGAGGCGGGAATAGTAGAGATGCGGGAATAACAGAGTAAATAAGGCAATTGAATATTTCTCGAAATTGCTAAACAACATTACCTGACAAATCGTCTTCAGCAAAGGCTGCATGAGCTCTACTCTGACAGATTCGTAGGCTTTGTAAACAAACAGTTTTACAGTTTTTGCAATGTCCGCCCGCATTTAAAACAATCCACTTGCGCCGGGAAGGTCCGAGACTAAAAAATGGGGTGTGATGACGTTAGCAAAAATTAGTCTCGTTTCTAACGAATCGTAATCCCAACAAATGCGCATTGTAAATCCTTAAAAAAAGACTAAAATAAACGAGGCAATAGATTTGTTGCCTCGCTTAACCACAGGCGTTTAATAAGTGTTTACCAAGGTTTTGGTGAATGCGACTTTTTAAATAAATTGTATGTAGCATTTTGGATCTGAGCAAATAACCTAAGTCCTAAGTCCAACGAGCATTGCCAGTTGAGTGCATACTCGACCCCAGAGCTCTTTGAGTTAAAGTAGCTCATCGAGGTTTTAATCTCAAAGAGCTCTGGGGACGAGAATGAGTTGAGTGCATACTTGCTTCCATGTAAAAAGACATAAAAAAACATAAAAACGTGAAAATACAGTGCATCTGTCTTGTTTGTGGTGGCGCTCTTGAAAGATTAACTGTCTATTTATTACTTATGATCTGTTCCAGATGCTAGAAAAAATAAGTAAATAAAAATGCTTGAGATGATTAAAATTATCCAGATTCTCCATAATAATAGCCGTATTTTGTACGTCGGCCAAAAGCGGGCTGTGCTAACTATGCACGTAATCTTTTGGTTACAAATAACAAGCGATATATTTTTATCAATTTTGCTCCGGCGGATGAAGTCCCAAGAATTTTCCACGAGCTAACGGTTAGTGTATTATACTAGCCCGTTTGTTAAATTCCAAGCTATTTCGTGTGCCCGTAGCACGACTTTTTTTCTCGCGGACAGACAGACAAAAACCGACAGCAATTTTTAATATAAAGATGAGTCATGATATTTCCAGCGCAGATCCAGTCAAACCACTTTAGATTCGAAAAAGTGCGTTGGAAATGTGCGTGGTTATAGCTCGCGAGGTGATGGAGAGATAAATTGTCCGGACATAATAACTGCTTCAACGTTAGAAGGTATCCACGTACGTACTAAGTAACCCCCTGATTTTTTTGACAGAAGTGAAATAATTTCATCTTTTTCTGTTAACGATACCCCCTGTTTATATGAAAACAAATAGAGACTTATACGTAATGCAACCCAAAACATAATCCCAGATTTAATTCTAATTTTAAAAACTTTGTCACGATGCAAAATTTCATATTCAACTCTATACTTACATGCGGACGCATAAGAAAGTTTCAAATTTCTAATCTTTATCAGGGAAGCAAAAAAGCTTGTATTATTTAGCTACAAAGTTCCTCGTTTAAATAAACAATATAAAACATGGAAACATACACTACAATCTCCTTCCTCTTTATGTAATAATCTTCATTATGAGAAGGTCGCGATTTTTTCTAAATTATTGAATATCCAGCTTTCAAAGCCGGATAAATGCTTCTTTCTAAGCGTATTGTGAAAGGATTCCATTTTAGTTATTCGGTTTTCTTTGCTGATTAAATTACAGATCGTATTTTCTTTATTTTTTTTTTCCAAAGTTGGTCAGGTAGTTACTCTATGATAATAACATCTATTGCTAAAACCCTTTTTCTGCTGTGATCTCCTTTTGTTGTTACATATAAGGGGGGAAATTTACCGCATAAAGGTATATAATAATCAATAAGCAAATATAAATAAAAAGTTTACTACAGAAAAAATACTATTGCTCTGTGCATCGTGATGAATACGTTGTGAATAAATTCTTCTATCAGAATTGACGTCTCAACTAGAGTTTGTCTTCCTTATGATGATTCATCACATGTAGACTGCGCTGCCTTGTTTGATTCATCACATGTAGACTGCGTTGCCTTGTTCAGTAAAGCGTAGTCCAAGATGGCAGGTCTAATTGCGCATATTAGAAAGTGAAAAAGAAGCACTGGGGCGGAGATTAGTTATATATTTCTAGAACAAACTGAACTTTAGCCGTTGCCCTAAGGAGCAATATTAACCAACCTCGTCCCCAGGGTCTTGTAGCCCCTGAGCCGTTATTACTATCAACTTCATCAACAAGGCAAAATGCCCTGGGAACGAGGTTGCAATATTAACTTCTCTCAGCCAATTAGAGCCACGCTTTCAAAGGTATCGATCACCCAAAATAGAATTTCCCTCACAGTTTTGTGATTTAAGGTTCTTTTTCCGTTTGACTGGATTTTCGCGACAGCGCAAGTTTTTTCGTTAGCTTGTGCACACAAAATCTCTAAGTTTTTTATGAAGTGCGCACGCGCCAACAAAAAAAGCTCGTGATTTGAATGTTTGAGCCTTTAGTCTTCTCTCTCGCAATTTGGTTTTCTTTCCTGATCAACATCTTTATGTCATAACCGAAAAAAAGCTTTTTAAAATGGAACACTAACATATTTAAAAAAGTTATTCAAAGGTAATTTGTCTTATATGACCATTGCTTAACAGCGAGCAGAAAGTGGTATAAGAAACAAGGCCTGCGCGTCTTATGAAGCCCTTGTTTCTTGGGTAATTTTTTTACCTACCCAACGATTTTGTAGCTATGATATACTCTAAATACCCCCACACAGGAGAGCAGTGGAATTTAACAACGACTTTTCTTTGGAATTTACAGCCACCTTTAATGTCAAATTATATTTCATAAAACAAAATTAAAGTTAATTTCGATGTAGAAGGTTAATGAAAAACAAAACAGTTTGATACTTCTAACCTTGAACGAAAGAAAAACCCATTGTCTGAATTAAGATTGATTTCCAATTAAAGCACCTGGTGTTTAAAAGTAGGCGCGCGATATACTGCGGCGCGCGATACACTGCGGCGCGCGATATACTGCAAACGCTTTGAAGTTGACTTGACTTAACTTCTTAAAATACAGACGTCGCGGCCAGAAAAAAATTGTAATGCGCATGCCCAGATACTACGCCCTCCTTAAGAAACATGCAGTTAAAACAGTAGCTAAACGCCCATAAGGCCAAGCTGTTATATTATATTTCATTACATTTCTAAGGTATCTTTATGACTTTTCATGTGGACAATATGGAATATATTATCTACACAATTATTCCGACAAAATACACGATGCCGAAAAAATTGTAAGTAATTGTTAGCACGCCAACTTGTCCCAGTAAGCAATTTACTAATTATTAGAGGGTTGCATGGGGAGAGAGGGTTGCGTGGGGAGAGGGGGCTGCGCGGGGAGAGAGGGTTGCGTGAAGAGAGGGGGTTGCGTGGGCAGAGGGGGTTGTGTGGAGAAAAGCGGTTGCGTGGGGTAAAGGGGTTGCGCGGGGTGAATTAAACGAAAAATAGAACAAATAAAATATTCATACGCAGCACAATGTTCTTTTATATACTCATTGATGACGTAATACTATTTTCTTATAATATAGCGGATTACGAATACATAAAATATCATTGTTATTCGTATGTTGTTCTATAACAAAATGAATAGCTATTTAGAAGTTGGTTTTGGCTTGAATTTCGCAAATAGGGCGTTTTCTTGGGTGGCACCAAAAGTTATTCTCTGTCGTATTCTTCTACCATTTTTAATTTGTGTTCAAACAAAGATAGCATTTTTAGTCTGACCACGGAAACAGCGAACACACCTACGTAAAATAATTTTCTTCTTATGAATGAGGAACTTATTGAAGATAATCCTTCTAAATAGAATATTTTAATTTTTTTCTACTATAAAATTGATTATTATACATACATGACCCATTTAAGTTCTCAAATAACCTATCAAAATATACATACAGATATATTTTTGTTAAAGAAACTTATGAATAATATATTGGTTAAAAATTAATAAATGCTAAATGGTGGCGCTGAGGAGTCACAGAGCTATCAACAAAAAAGTGTATAGGTTACAAAAGATACACCACCAAGCGTGTGTTTCTCTTTCAAGTCGGACATAGCTACTTAAGTCAATAGGTGTTATAAATTACCACGGGATGAAGTGCGATTGGCTAAATTTTACGAAGATTGATTATAAGTTATAAAAAGGATAGCAAGAAGAAGGTCAGAGGTACGATAATTATCTCCATAAGTTTTAAACTTTAAATTTAAAATGTAGTTACAATTATTTACACTGCGCTCTTTTTCTTTTATAAGAATATGATGTATAAGAATATCAGGCTGGGATTATAGGTTAAACAAAATAGGTTTATTGTTTAGAATAATAGAGAAAAATGAATAATGTCCTGATAGAATTTGGGTATTCTTGAAAAAAAATGCGTGTATATCAACCTCGTCCCCAGGGCATCTTGTATCTTTTCTGACCCCGGGATGTTCGTATCGCCGTCCCGGGGTCAGAAAAGATACAAGATGCCCTGGGGACGAGGTTGCGTGTATATGTTTTATGTATGGACCACTTTTTGTGCAACATAATGTTTTGATTCTGCCTTGAGGACAATTGAGACATGCGCACTTATTCCGGTGGGCAGAAAATCAAACTCGTCCCCAGGACTATTTACTTCTCAACCGCGCTGCGCTTTCTGATAGTTCTAAAGGTGCTGGGGTCGAGCTTGGGTAGAAAATGTAAACAACAGACCACAGGAGTCAAATAAATCCATTTAAAAAACGAGATACTCGCTAAAAATTGACGAAACCTTTTTTATTATAAAAAAAGTATAGTTGAAGAGATATAGCGCTCCCAAAAGGTCTGTATGAATTTCAGTAATAACCATTTTATCCTGTTTTTCTTACCTACAAGAATGCGTGCGCATGTAAGAATATTCCCAGGGTTTCGTAAACTTTTGTAAACATTAGCAAGTCAGTTTCAAATCGATCCCAGTACTGAATCTTTCTTAACCTTCCATAATTTCAGCATTCACATTTTCTTAAAACGTGTATATATACATGGCGGGATGACAAAAACACAAAGAACGAAAAAAACCTTGTGAAGATTGAGAGACGTTTTTTTAGCTTTATTTTAATAATTTTGAACATTTTCTTTTTTATATTAATAATTTTAATAAATTTACATTTCTTTTGGAATAAAAAGGACACGAAAATTTCAACTTCTTTGTAGGGATATAAAATCATGTTAAATTTTCTTGGGATGTGAATAAAGAAACATAATTGGAGGTAATCAATAATTTTGTAGTGCAACATAGAAGGAACAAATTAGATCATTTGATAACGTTTTTCAAAAGAAGAATACAATTTTATCTATAAGAGGGTGTAGAGCTATAAAAATACGCGATCTTATCCGTTTCTAAACAATGTTCTAGCAAATATTCCGGCAGTTTCAATGTGTTATGAAGTCAACTTGGACAACAAAGCAACGATTTTGCAGCAAATGTTATTCGATTTCGGTTAAAGCTAGGAGGTAGAAATATATATTTTTCTATCCTCCTCGGTTAAAGCTACCACATGAAGATGAGAACGTCAGAGAACGTCATGCAACTTTTCCTAACCCTAAGGCTTGTAGTGAAAAAAATATATTATTGGAAAATTGCTTTTCTTTGCAGGGGTATTTTGAAAAGTGCTGACATATCCAGATGTTGTATTGTTTACATAATTATTTATCACGTGACTTTTGTCACCCAGGTGGTTACTAAAGCGTGTGGGAAGACATACAGGTCTTAAAATACAGACAAGATTTAAAGGAAAAGTGATTCACCGAAATGGCGCTATTTCTGATCCCAATGACGTTACTTTAAATGCAATATTCTAAAACTTTATGACACAAACATCAATATTTTTTTATTTACGCCTCACAATCGCAGAAATAAGTTGCGCACCTTAGGGTATTGGATCCGATGTTCAATATAAATATTTCCGTAAAATATCCAAAAAATTCTCTTAAAAAATGTTTATTGTTTCAATGCAAATAAGGGTCAGTTTCCATTAAAGTCAAAATTGTCGTGCAACTGTTGTAGAGATAAAAACGTTCTACCACTTTAAATAAAAGCATACTCTAAGTGACTAATTCCTTGACCCCTACCCCTCGTGTATCAACTTTACGCTGTTGAGGGTAAACCGCTCTTACGTACGAAGTTTCTCTATTGGCTACCCCCTTAAAGAGTAAGGGACTGTTTACTTGAGTAACAGGACAGGAAGATTGCCGGGACAGGACGTTTGGACGGATGATTTTGTCCCGCCTTTATATGGAAAAAAGTGCAACAGGAAAGTTTTGCAAAACAAGCACTTCACAAACATTTCAATTTAAATATGTTTATGTTGCAAAAATTATCTAGTTTGTCCCAAGACGGTGTGTTTAGAAGAAATAAAGTACCCTGCCTGAGCAGGACAAAAGTTTTCCATATGCGTGTTTACACAATGATTTTTAGTATAATTGTTGATTAGAGCGGGATCCCGGCAAACATCCTGTCCCAACAATCGTCTCGCCTCTCGTGTAAACAGCTTCTAAGACTGCTTACACACGTATATATGCGTTACCACCTTTACATTTTCACAACTGCGAGCATTCTTGTATGTCCCAAACTATTTGTCTTTAAGACACAGTTTCACACCAAAGAAAATAAAGAGAAACTGCACTGGGTACGAAACTGGTCATAGATAAGGCGAAAACGAGTAGATTAATCACTAACCTGCATACGTATATAGTGTAAAATGGCTGCTAAATCACTTTAGATGTCTCAAATATGTCCCCTCGTCTACAGGACTCTTTTTCTCTATTGTCAGAAAGAGAAAAGCCCTGGGGACGAAGTTGTACAGTTGTATATCTTTCGTGGATATTTTCACGGGCTACCAATGTATTTCAAATAATTCATGTAGTTGTTGGAACAACAGAGAAGATAAATGAAGTACATACAATATTCAGGTGACAAGGGAACTTAGATATATAGTATCATGGAAATTTATGAACAAAAAAATTGTACGTACATTTCCCTTTCTTGTGCTCTCTTAAAGAAGTAGAGTTCAGTTATTTTTTCTCCTGTAGCGGTTTCCTTTGTTGCATTTCGTAAATGTAATTTTCAATTCACAAAAGACGAATAAAATTAACTCACAATATGATATTGTTGTAGAGCTCCATTTTTTATATTCTCATCTTTTACCAGCTCCCAACAAAAATAATCAAATCATTAAACGAAAAATCGGAATGGAAAAGGAGTTACCAAGATAAAATTGTTTAATTAATACGACATGTTTAGAAAATTTGTTGCAACGAGCATATAAAAAACGCAATCTTTATTTTCTGACCAGTAAAGAAGATACAACAAGGTAACACAATAGTATTTATACTCGATCGCTTTATTAGCTTTGACTTTTATCCACTTTTCGTGTATTCTGTAACATGACAACCACAATAAACTCGAGATTAGGAAAGTCACGTGGCTTATCACGTGATTTAATAAATTGTTCTTTGGGATAATTAGGGCACAATAAGTATGACTTTAGTTTAGTGGAACAATTTTTTGTCTCTAGCGTGTGTCCAACTTCGTTCCCAGGTTTAACAGAAATAGAAGAAAGCGCTGGGGACGAATCGCGAAATCGGCAATTATACATGACAAAACTATTTATAATTATGTAACAAAATTTTCGGAAATGAAGTTTGCCCACGCCAATTAAAAACTTTCTAAAAAATTAATACTTTAAATGCTTTCGATTGATTCAATTAGTACAAAAATGTTTTGTTACAAAAATAAGTTTCTTTGGTCAGAATTTTGACCTCTTTCTCACGTAGTGTAACAAAGTGGATATATGTCAACAAAAATGCTTACATTGCTAAATGGAGTTATAAAAAAAGCAAGCCCTTTTCATTTTTACAGAACACTGATAAATATAATAATGCACAAAATAGTTTGGTAACGAGGTTGTAGTTGAAATTTTGTCAACTTTGCCATCGGGATTTTTTGTATTCAAAGCCATTTCACTGATCGCCAAAGATGTCAATTCTACCGCTGTCAATGGTCGGCGAAAATTTAAAAAGCCCTGGGGAGAAAATTGCAATTTTATGTCAATTAATTCAATTATGCGAAAAACAAAAATATTTTTGCGTAGGATAAAATTATTTTTGGTTTACAATTAATGTGTTCACATTTTTGTTGTCTCCTTAACAAAAAATATATTTAATTACAAAAAAATGTTGTGTCATTCTGTGATTTCTGATTCATAAGGAGGAAGAAAAACCCATGTAAAGAATGTTTTTATTTAAACTATAAAGTGTTATTTATGATTGGTATAAGGTGGCACACATAAGCCCATGTGAGCGTCAAAATAGACTGGGGATTTTGTTTTTACAATGTTTCGTTATTTCTTGCTTTCATGAATGACATTGTAATTCTTATTCGTTTTTACATAAAATACACAAGACCTTGCTTGTTCGTTTCCCTGGTTGCTTGGTTTTTCGTTTGTTTGTTTTGTTTTGTTTTAATTTTGTTTTGTGTGTGCGTTTATTTGTTTGTTTGTTTGTTTGTTGTTGTTGTTTTTTGTTGTTGTTTTTTGTTGTTATTTTTGTTGATTTTTGTTGTTTTTTTTATATGTTTTTGTTTTGTTTTTTATATGCTTGTTTGTTTGTTTGTTTGTTTGTTTGTTTGTGTTGTTTCCTTTTGTTAGTTCCTTTGATTATTTGATTAATTGGTCCTTAGCTTTTAGTTGTGGGTTTCAGGTTTTATCCTGGTTAGATAATTTTGTCTTTTCTATACATAGACAGCATTTTTGTAAAAACCCAACTGATGCGCATGACTTAACACGTCGCTACTGTCGCAAAAAAATTCACATTTAAGAAGAATAATTATGTTTTTGTAGGATCGATTTTTTCGAGCTTTTGTTCCAACTTTTTATTGATTTTAACAAGTTAGAAGTAACTCGAACGTCAGTTCTTGTTTATCCAGTTTACACCTCAGTCAATGTCAACTTTGTTTATCACACAAACGTTATATTTTGTCATCTATGCTAAACACCACGCGTATCTGAATATTAGAGAAATATTTTTGTCTAATAGACTTATATCGTATTTACTTATTTGGAGCTATTTCCATTTTAGTTTCAGACCAAGAAAAGAAAATGCATAATTTCGCAGTAATGGTGGTTGTGTTGAGTATCCTTGATATGTCCAATGGTACGTATTTTCGGTTACCGGTTATTTCCATTCATTATTTTTCCTTTTAAATCCATGAAAACTAATTAAGACTAAATTTACCATACCTTAAGGAACGGTTTTTGTATGATTTACTTAGTTATGTTTTAGTCATTCTCGACTCCAGAGCTCTTTGAGTGGAGTGAAATGATTCCGAAAAGGGAGCATACACTAGATTTCTGTAGAAATACATACTGCAATAACTCTGTGAACTTCATGAAAGACAGACACTTGATATATGGCTTAACAGCTCACACCAAACAAGGTTAAGTCCTTTTAATTTAAGCATATGGCATTTGCTAAATGATGCATGGTGAACTAATGGAAATACCACGAATTCGAATATCCTTATAAACAGTTCCAAAGTCATATTTTAGCTTTTTTATGCTTTTATCAAGCAATTTTGCACATCTAACCATATTTTTCACCGTTTCAACGTTTTTCAGATTCGGAAATATATGATGACGTCATTTTTATCCCAATTTTCCTCCAATGTGCTATAAAGCATTTATACCAAGTTTTGTAACAATACAATGTCCCCTCCCCCCCCCCCCCCGCTGGCCTTTTAGATTCTCTAAAAATCTCTGGCTTGAATTGGTTTAAGGAAGCATAAAGAAGTTGAAGATTTTGAGTTTTTTTCTTACAAGAAATAGATGTTGTTTTCAAACTTATCCTGCTGGTTGAAGAAGTGTTAAGTTTGAACAATAGCTTGAAGTTAATTAAAAAAAAAATTGAACAAGTGTTAAAGCCGTGATTATTTTTGTTTTAGGCGCTATTGAAAGCGTGCAAGGAAAACTCATCAAAAGCTTATTCACAAACTACAGTAAACAAGTAAGACCTGTGACACACCAGAGTCTACCAGTCAATGCCACATTTGGAATTGAATTGATGCAGATTATCAAAGTGGTAAGGTTTTTGTGAAAAACAGGCCTTAAGATATAAAGCGGAATATATTTTGTACACTTTCCAACTCTTTTAGAACCAACTATTTCGCAGCTAAGGAAATGTCCCATTTCTTTATGTTTTAATAAAAGAAACCCATAAGAACCTTTAGAACGATAAACTGTATTACCTTGAACCATGGGGGTGATTTTTGTCAACCTCGTTTCCAGGGCATTTTGCCTTTTATGTTAATAAAATTAAGAAACGAGGATTAGTTTTTTTTCTCCAGGTTATATATAGCTATTACATATATGAAAGAATAATAATTAACAGGCCCGTTTCAAGTACTAAAATTGATAGAAAACGCAACATTCAAAGCGAATATCCCAGGGAATTAAAAGGAATTAAAATATTCTAAGTTTAGATCTCATCATAACTCATAGTAGAAAAAATGCTGTTCTGGTATTGAAAAAGATTGCTGTGAACGAGTTTGTTGTAAAGCGGCAAGACCAACCTCGTTCCCAGCACACGTTAGCTGACGCTGACAAGACACTGAACAGACACGAAGAAAGGTTGTAAAAGCGATCTAATGTGACCTTTTCAATATAGCCAACAGTGACAAGAATCTTATAGAAAGAGTGAATGCAACTAACACTTTTAATTTTTTAATATGGTCTAAATAAATTCGATTCGAATCTGTGGCCAGCTCTTTCATTTTTAATAATTATTAATTTATAAAAAGTAAAAATAAAAATAAAAATAGTGTGACGTTTGAATGTTGTGAATATTAATTTCATAATTGTTTCATACTTTGCTATTTATTTACTAACCGTAACCTGCGGAGACGACCTCTGCAAGCAATTTTCTCGAAGATACAAATTAAACTCGAACATTAAAAAACCACATTTAGAGAACGGGGAATCAATAGACCTTTCTCGAATTTCCTAATTATGCCAAACTCAATTAAAGAGGTCGATACTAAAAATGATTCTTATCCCTAAGTTCCTTAGCAAAAGGTAGAACAAATTACCTAATTTCGTAAATATTTCTGTTCGTTAAGTGCCTCAAATCCGAGCTGAAAGTTACGGTCAAACCCTTCACATAGCTTTCCAAGAATAGCCTCGTTTACAAAATAATTATTTTCTTCAATTCTAAATAAAATCCAACCAGAATATTATATTGCTCTAAAAACTCCATTTTTGTCATGATAATTTAATATTCTATCTGATTATCCTTATTTGAAGAGCACTGAACCATTATAAAATTTTGGATGACGTCATAATTATTATAATTTATGAAATTCGGGAAAGGTGTATTTAATGTCTAACGTGTCGAGAATTACCTCAAGTGAAAATATAACTTAGCATTAGCATAAGAAGTTTTAATTTTATAAATATTATTCAAAGAAGTTTTAAGTCTTTAATTAATCCTATGCATTTTTTTGTATTGTAACCCTGGGGATGGGCGTAAAAGGTTCGCCGGTCTGTAACATGGAAAACTCATGAGCAGAAGCTTATCATAATAAATAGAGATATGTCTAAAAATGTGAATGACGTCATCAGTAGCAATAATGGCGTCATATACATGATCTACAAAATAAAAAATCTGGTCCTGAAAATATAATGATTCTGGTCCGCATAATATACACTTACTTATTTGTATCATTGGTAACACAATAGTAGCGTAGAAACATGGGAACGAAACAACACTACCTTTTTTTCATTCTCAACTCCAGAGCTCTTTAAGATAAGATTTTAATCTCAAAGAGATCTGGGGACGAGAATGTGCCTTTTTATGTCTTTCTGAAGAAAGAGTTATTGAAAAATGAAATGAATGAGAATGGCGAAAAATCGTAGGAAATAGAAAATTTCAATATTTTTGTTTGGTCAGAATCTATGAAAAAAATCTATGATAAATCTATAATAAAATTTAGTTAGAATGTCATACGCAAAGAAAGTCATGCCTATATGAAAAAGCTCCTCGCCAACACCACCCCTTCACCCCACCCTCATCCAACCAAGTTATAATAGGGTTGATGTCATATTTTTATCCATAGAACGATCGTGATCAACATGTTACCAGTAAAATTTGGGTGAGACAGGTATGCATTCCATAGTTTGAATCTGAATAATGTAAACATTACTTTTGTCAGAAGTAGTGTTTTTGTTTCTTAAAAAAAACTTCATTTTTTTCATCCGATCACCCCCTCTCGTCCCAAGTTTGTTTCCTGCTGTCAAAGTCTCTAGCGCTTATTTAATGGCTAACGAGTTCTTCACCGCCTATCTCGATGTAAAAAAACGCAAGAACCTCTGAGGATGCACTCAGCCTTGCGATAATAAACGTTCCCGAAAAACATCGTACTCTTAAAATCGTGAATATTAATGTTAGGAAAAGTTTAAGCCCTGGTTTTCGTGCAAGAGAATTGTCATATTTCAAACCGATGCTTACTATTGAGCTTTAACTTATTTGGAAAATGTTTCAAGCAGTCTTGAAGTAGCCAAACTCGTTTCCAGGGCTTGTCTGGTCTTTTGTAATGGGTCGTCTAAATACAAAAAACTAACAAGCCCTGGAGACGAGGTTTTGAATTATCTTGAATGCACATTAAAAAATCACATCAATAGATAAATTAATTAATGTTTTATTTTTGCAGTCGTGGATTAACATGTTAATGAAGTGGGAGCCTGCACTGTGGGGAGGTATAAAGAGCGTTCAAGTGGATGCAGATATGGTGTGGACACCAGATATTGTGCTCTACAACAAGTAAGATATTGCATATCATGGCAAAGAAGATAATACGTCTTATGAAAATAGGGCAACGAATAGGCTTGAAGGGAGAAATAAAAATTCAGGGAATTGAGTGATGGTCATTTTTTTTCCTTTCTTTGTTAAAAAAGTTAAATTCCAATTTTGTTGAAAGCTATGACAATTTAATGACAATATTTACAGATAAAATAAAAATACTGATGTCACAGTGTAATAATAGCCTTGATTTTCAATGAATACAAGAATAGGACTCGTGATACATGTAATTGCATCATGGAACAACCAGGACATGTTTTATAGAGGGCGAGGAAGGAATTCGGTGGGTTTGATATAAGCCGGTCATCACCAAAAGCTTCAATAATAACAATGAAAATCATTTTTTACAATTGAAACTTGTACTTAGAGATTGTACACTGCAAATATTTTTATGCTCTAAAATAAATATAAATCACAAAATATAAGAACAAAATAATAATAATTCCAGGCTGAATATAAGACAAAAAAAGAACAGCTCAAACTGATGCCCAATTTCCGGGTACTTAAAAATACAGTGCAATCTAATAAGTAGAACCACATTTTATTTAGCGCCGATGACACTTTCACAGGTGGCACGGAAAAATACAAGACCAGAATCACATTGGAATACACAGGACAACATAATTGGCTAGCTCCTGCTACCTTCACACATACCTGTGCGATTGACATCAGGTAAAATCTTTAAGCTGCTGCTTGTTTTTGTTTATACATGTCCTTCCCTTTTCGTATTTTACTACTTAAAGTTTTTTTTTGACAAGGGTTGCACTGAAGGGGTGACTCACAAGTTGATAAGTGTGCGCTAAACGACACCTCCCCCCCTTAGGGAGGGAGGGTTGATTTTTTTAAGAAATGAAAGTATTCTGAACTGAGTTGTAGTCTACACGCGTCACACGATAGTATGTTTGTTGTGTTTCTGGAACTAACGGTACTGAAATATGACCCTTTTTTATTTTCACGACGAAGGGTGGGTGAATGGTGGATGGCAAAATCTATATATCGTACTGACGTTTAACGCAAACTTTGGCACATTTGAGTCATCCCCAATATGGCAGAATTTATCAACCTCGTCCCCAGGGCATCTTGTATTTTTCTGACATCCGGGACGGCGATACAAACAATATCGCCGTCCCCGTGTCAAAAAGATACAATATACACTGGGTTCGAGGTTGAAAATTTATCAAATTTTGGGTTTTGATTAGACGAAGTGCGGTATGTAAGGAATTCTTACTCGGAGAAGTTTCTTTTATAATTTTCTAATTTTTAGGTATTTTCCTTTTGATAAACAAGTTTGCATCTTAAAGTTTGGATCATGGACATTTAATAAAGCTGGCATAACATTGTTTGAAGACCCACGGCCTGTTTTAACATCGCAGTATGTCGTTTCCTCAGAATGGGAAATTTTATCAGTCGACAAAACAGTAAATTCAATTTTGTACGAATGCTGTGCTGATCCGTATATGGACGCAACATTTACATTAAATCTGTTACGAAAACCACTTTACTATATTTTCAACGTAATTACGCCATGTTTGGTTCTCGTTACGACAATTTTATTTGGATTTTTCTTACCTCCTGAGAGTGGGGAGCGAATTTCTCTCACCATCACAATTTTACTTGCAGTTGCGGTGTTTCTACAACTTATTAGCGACACGTTACCTCGAAATTCTGAAACCATACCGGTACTGGCGTTGTTTTACATGGTCGTTATGACCGAAAGCGCTTTATCGCTAATTACGACGTGCATAGTATTGATTATACATCATCGTAGCAGCGAAAAAGGTGCCGCTCCTATGCCAGCATGGGTTCGACATGTATTTTTAAATGTTCTGGCTAAATATCTTGGCATAAGGGTGTCGAGTAAATCAAGAAACGAATGCGACAAAGATTTTGTCAAAACTGAGTCTGGCGCTAACAGCGTCTACCATCTTGGCCAACATCACACTGATACGAAATCACCACAAGATGGCGACAAATACCATATTAACAACAGCAACGGGTATAGTAGGAATTTAATCAACGGTTCTGCGGAGAGACGGCTAAATAACCGGTACACGAATGATCTAGACACCCATCATACATTACAAGACATGGTAGCCGAGCAGCGCAAAGAAACCCTTAGCAAAGATAAAAATTTAAACGTTATTTTAAATGAACTGCAGATGATAACGTCCGTGATACAACATAAAAGCTATCACGAAACGATTGAGGAAGAATGGAAGTCACTCGCGAAAGTGTTGGATCGCTTATTCTTCTGGCTATTTTTGCTAACTGTTGCTGTATCGGCAACATCAATCCTCTTGCCAGCTTACTATATCAATCACTAACAAATCGCGATGCAAGTAAAACAACGAAAGATACAGTAAAATACCGAATAAACAAAATAAAAAGACCAGTTTGCATTCCTTACCTTCATATAAATCCGTTCAATTCGTTGCTCGTGTGAGACATGTTACAATAAACACGAGAGGAACACATTAAAACAAACTGACATTACTTTTTAGTAACGCTACTTTTTTATACTATCATGTACAGTTTTATTCTAAAAAATGTTATTTTTATAAAATTTATATGCTTATATCTGTTCATTTTAACGGTGTGAAATCGATATGTAGGACAAGAAATCCTACAATCTTGGTCAAAATATGTCGAGCCAAGACAGCTAACTTCGAAGTTCGCCACCACAAGTAATTGATTAAGGCTACTTCTATATTAGATTCACAAATTTCAAACTTGTCAATGAGGATCTTAGGCTATTTAGTTAAGTTCAAACTCCCAAAATGTGCTAATTGTTGCTGACGTCAGCATGATAATTTTTCATGAATTTCGGGGCCTTCGTGGGCCTCGACGTGGATTATTTCGGTGTGCGAGCGTGCTAGAGAATGTGACTAGCAACTTTTCAACGCTGTCTGCCTGGCCTACGTATGTGCAAAAGTAGTGACTTTGCAGCCTGCCGGCTGCAGCGCATTGACTGTTTGACACTTTGTCCATATATTTGAAAAATGAGGAAAAAACTGCCGTCTCAATATTTTTATCAAAGATTGTAGGAACAATATCTTGTATTTATGATAGGAGTGGCACGAACGTTCTTGGAACCGAGGTTGATGTAAATATTTTTTAGGAGGCAACTATGTGTTAAAAACATAGAGAGAACCACATGTTTCACTCCTCCGATCTCAAGTAAGTGAAACATTACTAAAGTGTCACATAACATTCGGTAATTTTATTCAATTTTTTCTTCTTGGGAAGCAAGATTTAAACATTTGTAGATTAGAAAGAAATGTGACAAAAAGTTATTACGTAGCTTTTGAGGCGTTTTCAGTCAAAAGTTTTTACACCAACACACCTAGCATAATCCAAGCCAGGATAAAATGAAAGGAAATATTGTTATAATATATTCTCATGAAAAAAACTGCCATAAAAATCACGGAGTATCTCGAACACTAATGACGCCTCTTTTCAAAATCAGATGGACCTGATAAAATTGAAATAAAGCTACTTCGTGCGACATATTGTCTGGCAGTAAACAAACCCACTGCGTGTTTTTTCATAATCACAAGCATATCCGAGGCTCAGAGAGGAAAATGTTATACGCCACAACACTATCTGAACTTGATTTTGTGTAATTATACCCTTAGTTTTGTGGCTGTTTTTTTTAAAGCTAAAAACAGGTAACGTTTAAGTTTTATAAGGAAATGTTTTTCCCAATAAGCATAATGTAAGCATACGCTAAGCCTGATTGTGTTTTTCGCATAAGCATATCCCATCCTAAGTTTCGCCTGCTTAAACATGTAGATACATTTGTCATGACACATCCGTGTGTTCATCCCCTACTAAAAATGGTTCACCACGACCAGATCTCCGATCATGACGGGCGAGTATACTTTGCATATCGCCAACGTACTGCTCAGCAGTGAACGGATCTAGCAAGTCAAAGTCTGTTTAAAGAACAATATAAATTCCTTCTGCATTCTTTTCTATAGATCGGTGTACAATGGTGGAAAATAAATTAACTGAACGAAAAAAAATATTTCTAGACTTTGTTCTCGCTTCTAACGTCTGTAACGTATATATATATGTCTAATTTTCAGTGTGTTCACGTGCCTTGTAGGATATTTCTGACGTGTTAAAACCAATAACAGTTAGCTATCAAACTAAAACGTTTAAACCGTTATCCAACACTTAATTGCCAACCAGTATGCTCAAAACCACATGCAAAATACAACGCATCTTTTTCATTGGTTGAAGTAGACCAATCAAAAGTGACTTCTTTGTCATCTATTGATATCGAAATTCGAAGTTTACCTTCGCTTTGTCGGCTTGCATGAAAAATAATAACACTGTTCCGTTTAATCGAAGGAAACTTAGTAACCATTGGCAACCCGTTAATGTATATAGTTCCTTTCGTATTCAAGATGGCTGCATGTTCAGACTGTGTAAGATGTTTAAGAATCTGTTTATCTTGAGAGATAAATCCTATGGCGTCGTTCAAGCTACTTTCTCCCGTTTCTTCAATCTAAAACGTACGAAAATAGCTACATAAATACAGCTTCAACTACAAATGAAAACGACTAAAATGGAAGAAGCTGACATTACTGAAACAAAAAGCTAAGTGGATATTGTTGTAGAGCTTGGAAATTATTTACACATTTAATATTCATGGGCAGTGATATTGATACGAACGCCGCATTCGTAGAACATTGAACAGCGCGTGGCGTTTTTGAGAAATGCTTTTTAAACAAGAGAAGTGACGGGAAAAGGATTTCTTAAAATCTTGTTCAAGAAATTCATTGTAAAATATGTTATTAATGTACCACTTTTGTAATTATAACATTTTGGGAGGAAATCCACAGCTCTCACTTCTAACACAAACAGAAACCTACATAAAATGTCAATTGTTGGCCCAACAAATAACTGGCATCTCTGGATCGCAATATTCTCGAGCTTTCGGGAAAAACTTTTGTCGCTGTTCTATCTCTGTTGCTGAGTTGATACAACGTCAGATCACTATCTGTTGTACAATCATCTTGGCGCCACACTGAAAAAACAAAGAATATATAAATAAAAGAATAATACATAAAAAAAACAAGAAAATAAATATGAAATATAATAAAAAGCAACGCCAAATTACAGGACGATTGAATATATAGCAATCAAGTTTAGTTTAGACTAGGTTATTTATATGTTAGTGATGTTGTGATAATTCATCAGGAGTCGATACAGAGGTCATTGTGGAGGTTGAGAGTAGTGGTTGAGCTGATAACTAGTAACTAGTAAGGGTGGTGCAGTAAGGGGGGGTGTCAGTAAAGGTAGGGAAGACAGGTTCTATAGTCGAAAGACTAGTGACAAAGCTGTACCCTCTTGTGTATTTTAGGTTAACCAAGCAAGGATCGACGAATGGGGTGAGAAGACAACGACCAACGCGAGAAGCTGTCATCATTAAAAAAGTTCGAAGACGCCCAACATTGTGGGGCAGTGTAAATTTATTCAGAAAAGAACAATTTAATTTTTAATTGATTCACAGGTCACGTGGGCTAGCCATGCGACCATTTTTGTTTTGTGTTTTTTGAGATTTTATTTTTGAAACGAAGTTTGAAGCGAACAGTCACACGAGAAAAGTTACAGTCCTTTAGATTTTTATACTTACCGTGAGGTGATAATGTAGTGAAAGCCTTTCTTGTCATGCTCCATGCTCCACATGCACCTCCTCCTCCAGACGCACTCGTATAATAATGGCATACTCGAAATGTATAGATTTTGTTTGGTTCTGCAAATTTCATTGTGAACTGCATATCATCTCCCTCGTAGAGGGTGTTATAAACACACTCTCCATCACTGTTGTTTTCCTCGCTATATTGTAGAATAAACTCTGTCAAGGTGCTTGCATCTGTTGTGATTGATTCGGAATCTGAACACTGTCGCTAAACATGGAAAGGATATTTAACACACAGGGATGGAGAGGGGGGGAGGGGTGTTACGTTGAGTAATCAAAAGATCTCAGTCCGACAAACTTGGCAGACTGTTTTGATTTACACTTCGGGTGGTGAAGTTTGTTTTTGGTTTAAGTTTACTGTTTTCATTTATGGCAGCAGACCTATAGCAGTTGTTAACTTCAGAACATCAGACGAAACTATATAAATTTAATTTTACCACCCACATCTCTTTAATGTTCAATACTCTTTTTTCTAGATGAGACATAAAATTTGGATTTTTAATTTTTTATGATTTTTATAAATCTAATGATAGTTGTCATTGACACTTAAAAAAACATTATTTTTTGCTGCATTATTTTTTTATGTCAAGTTTAGGATACTCTGCCAAGTTTCATATGACAGCTGCCCTTTCCTGAATTCTATGAGGGGGTAAAATTACCACACCCCCTCCCCCCTACCCCCCTAATATATACAAACGAAACACAAGCCACACCTCATCCCATCGAACAATAATTGCGCCAGGTCGTTCCAAACATTCAATAATTTGAACAGCTCCAGTCATGTTTAACTTTAAAAGTTCACATGCTTTCTCTTCAACAGATGCCACAGCTGCTTCATTTACTTTGCATGAAAATGACAAAGAAACAATCGGAGATTCCACTGAGCTTTAACAAAAACATATTTTGTATATAATATGCACAAATTTGATATAAGATATAAGCAGATGGAAATATCATTATTATTAATATTACTATTATTTCCTTGGATAGCCTCTTCATTTTCTATAGGAACAACTGTGGTCAATGAGGGTCCTGCGAAGGGGGTCTTAGTGCACTTAAAGCTCCCATTTGAGCTAAGGAAGGCGTGCAATCACAACAACCACTCAACTAGACAACCGCCTAAGATATCAATCCTATTCTCATGCTGAACATTAAGCAGAAAGAATCGATTCACACTTTTAGAGTCTCTGGCATGACTTGGTTGGGGTTTGAACCCAAGACCTTCCGAGGCGGACGCTTTACCACAAGGCCACTGGTCGGTTTACTAGCTGTTAGCCCATGGAAGAATCCAGGGAAATTGGCCTGTCGCTACGAATGGGTGTAGGTATTATTATATAGCATAGTGATGACTGTCCCTGCTGCTGCCTACTAATTTGAATTTGCAGGATATAATGCAGTCCCTAAACATTTTCCTGGACTGAAAAACAGGGTTTTCCAAACCCCATCTGTCACAACTAAAATACTCTAGAAGGTTACAGCACTAACAGTCGTGATAGACTTACCCCTTGCCAATCTCAGACAATGATTTATTTATATGAGTCAAAGAAGGATCATTCTCCACCTTTAAGTCTTTTGCTAAACAAATACAAAAACAAATTAAGACTCAAGAAAAGAGAAGTTATATATTCTAGATATACCATATATAAAATCCTTAATAGATCAGTTTTAAAATAGTTGCTTGTTATATGAGATCATTAGTATGTCAAAGATGACAAATTATAATCTCATAAGATGATTAAACCATCAAACATCACCAGTAACTTTTTATCTCCTTCCTGTTTATCTTATAGTAGTTGGCATTGCAACCACTTGGTTTAGGATATTGTAAGATGTTTTACACACCTTTTTCAATCAATGTTTTGACTTTTCCAACATCTTTTTGCAAACTTGCTTCAATTTCTTGCAAATATGCTAAATCTTTCTGCACAGTGTCATCAATGGTTGCACAAATACTTTCATAATTTTTATTCAACAGTCGCTCAAATGAGTCTTTCAGTTGCTGCATTTGACTTTGAAGCGATTTCTTAGTGTTTTCAGATGAGAGCTTAACTGCTTGAATGGTCTTTGCTGATTCTGAGATTTTGTTACTAGAATTAAGGTTAAACAGGAGTATACAAATCTCCGGTTCCACAATGAAAACTAACACAGAAATTCTGAAAATTATACCATAAAGACTGTGAAAAGTTCCATACAGGCAGATGTGTAGGGCGGGTGAGAGCGTTGAAAATGCACTTGTTGCAATTTCTGAGATGTCTGCATTGTGGAAGAAATAACGTGAAGGCCCACAAAGGTCCAATCAAATAACATAAGACTCTAAGCCCTTAGTCTGTTGCGAGTATTATCAAGTGAACTTTGACAAATTTAAACTAATTCCACAGACAATCTTGCTCATATTTTTTTGGAAAATTTTTGGTCACTTCTTGAAATGGCATTGGCTGACAAATTCTCTGCAGCAACAGTAAACTTAGCTTCAAAGATTGATTGAACTATAAACATATAAATTAAAATTCTTTGTCAAGTGCATAAAAAGATTTACCAGATTTTCCCTCACTAACAACAGTAGCAGTTGAAGTATCAACAACAAAATATCTCCCAAGTGACACAAGATAAACCGAAATATGAAAAGTGAATGTTATTTAACCACCAAAAAATTTTTCTTATATGTCCAGTAGGCTAACATATCAAAATAAGTTTTGTCATTAGTTCCTTCATTAGTCCCTTTAAGAACAAAAGATTCAGTAGTTTAAACTTTTTAAGACTGCGATTTAAAGAATACTACTAAATAACAAATCGAAATAAAAAAATTTTGGTGCTGAAAGTTTAAATAGAATGACGGCTGGGTAAAAATAAATCTTAAAATTTTGGTTAAATCATTTTTTCACAAATACTCCAAAATTGGGTCTGCACTGTTTTGCTGTATACAACTAAGAATTTTGTATGTTTATATTGCTAATTGTATTAGCAGTACTGAATACCAGCACTAGTTTATGTACTGTATTGATAAAATGCCATTATGCTGGCTCAAATGTTACTAACCTCAAAAAAGAGAGTCTGTTTTCACACCGTTCAATTGTATCATCTACATTCATATTTATGGCTAAAAAGAGAAAACAATACTAACTTTTAATAGTAGGACTTAAACATGCAGATAAAACACTGTAATATATAAAAAATCTATTTGCATCAAGGAACTAAAAAATTAAAATTGGCAAAATGTGACAACTGGGGTATATATATAGTTTTATCTTTAATTATATGGTTAAAAACTATTACAGTGAAGCTGCTTTAGTGATCAACATGTTATTTATCTGTAATTCGTCAATTTCAAATTTTAACTGCAAAAAAATCGTTTGAGACCAAGCGTAATTTTTCCCACCTTAACTATTATGATTTCCTGGTGGCAAGAAAAAAAATTATGCTGGGTCTCCTCGCTAGCTATATGCCAATAAAAAGACGAAAATCATTTGTAAACGGGCCTTCCTAAATCATGAGAATAGTTTAGCCAATTCATCAATCCTGTGCAAATACTTGGGCGGACATCACAAATATTTGGTGTTAGAGTCACCTGACCAACCTTTATTTTTTACCACAATTTTTTGACATACAGTACACAGAGTCAGAAGAACTACAAAAGCAAAAAAAAATAAATATTATGTGCTTGCTATCTCCCTGCATCCATCATCCACCATTATTATCATGCTTCGCTTTAAATTCCAGCAGTGAGTGCTAAGGGTCCTGAGAATTAGTTAAAATTGACTTAGGGAAGCCCAATTTAAATGAGATGTAACAAAAGAGGTATAGCTATATATACCATATTAAATATTGGTGTTTATAAATAGATGGATTTCAGCGTGTCGTCAATTTTTACTTTTCAGCGGTAAGATCTCAGCTTCTAGCATTTGGATTGCAGGAAAAAAGATGTTAGGAATTGGTGAAGAGAGGTCTTTTCCTGTGGATTTCTTCTCATATGAACATTGTTGAGGTTATAAACTATTATCGAGTGTAGATTGACCCCTTCTGATTTATTTGAATTCATTTAAATGCCTAAAGGCTGAAATACTTGATCTGTTTAAACGGAAGGTCAAAACCTGACGGATAACCTGTAGGGGAAACTTCGTGAAAGGTTTCTTGTCTACACGTAATCCGTTTAAACGTACAACGCAAGGTACAAAAGTCTTTCGAATCGTGGCTAGCAAAATGAAAAGATTATCATAACGACCGTTTTAAAAAAAAAGGAAGAAAAAAAGGAAGAGATCTATATGGGTAAAATCGCGGATAAAGGCCATAGGATTAAAATGGGGCCACTTTGATTCAAATGTCTCGTTAATTCCCACACCACTCTTTTTTGAACTTTTCATTTTAATGAACTCCTTCAAATAATAAGATATTAACGAATTTATCTTCACCTTCACATCGTTCTCTAATCATCATCATCATTCTCGGCTTAACATCCGTTTTCCATGCTAGCATGGGTTGGACGGGGTATATTAATGACCCTCTTCCAATCTGATCTAGACTGTGTTAGATCTAAACTCAACTTCCTCTGTATCAAGTCTGTCCTTATAACCTCCTGCCAAGTCTTTCTCGGTATGCCTCTGGGCTTTGCCCCAGGAACTATCAAGTCTCTACACTTTCTTACCCAATTATCCTCCTCCATTCTTTTCAAGTGCCCCAGCCAATTCAATCTTCTTATCTGGATAACATCTTTAATTCTACGGATACTTAGCCTGCTTCTTAGCTCATCTGAACTCTTTCTGTCTCTCAGACTGGCGTTACACATCCACCTAACCATTCTCATATCATTCCTTTCTAAACGGTCAAGATCTTCCTGCTTCACTGCCCATGTCTCACTACCGTACAACATAACACTTCTTACACAGGCCTCATACAACCTACCTTTTACCTCAATTGACAAAACTCTGCTAGTCAACAAAGGAAGTAACTCTCTGAACTTTTTCCAAGCAGAACCTATCCTGCAAGTAACACTTCTTCCAACACCCCCTTCACTGCCCAACATATCACCTAAGTAACAGAAATTCTCAACTATCTCTAACGAGCCACTGTTGTACATCATTAAAGCTGGAAATACTTCATTCTCTATAATCTCACCTTTGCAACGCTTGCATACAAACTGAATGTCAGCTCTTAACCTTCCACCAATACTACTGCACTTCTTATGTACTCAATGCTTGCAAGTCTGACAAAAAATTGAGTTACTATACCAACCCCTTTCCTGCAAACTCCACAAGGCAACTTTCCAACTACAAGGTCACACTTGGCTGCAATGCTACTAATCATGACTTTAGACTTTGCTGTGTTCACCCTTAGCCCTTTCTCTTCTAGTCCTTTCTTCCGACTCTGCTATGAGAACCAAATCATCATACAATAACTCCCATGGACAACCTGTTCTGAACTCCATCGACAGCGCTTCTACAGAACCCTGATGTACACCAACATTTACACCAAATTCATCACTAAGTGAATCGTTAATCCTGACACGACTTCTAGCATTGCTGTACATAGACTGTACCATCGTAACTAGCCACTCATCCACACCTAATTTTCTCATAGCCCACCAAATAACTTTATGTGGCACTCTATCAAAAGCTTTCTCTAAATCTATAAAGGCAAAATAGAGATTCTTTCTCTTTCCTAAATACTTTTCCTGAAGCTGTCTGAGTAAAAATATGGCATCTGTAGTGCCTGGAACAAAACCAAATTGCATCTTATCTATATCAATTATAGATAGTCTCTAAAAGTAGAGAAAAGTGTTTTTAAAGAGAGATTTTGAAAGAGGGAATTTCCGTCGTCTTCTCTCGTATCAAAAAGACAAAATAACCTAGGGACGAGGGTGGTTCGCGCCATTTCTCCATAAAATCCTCTGTAAATTCAATTTTTTTGGCTTTCGCCATTTTCTCTTGTTTTTATCTTGATTGTTTTTTTATATATATACTGTAGTTTTCAACTGTATTTTTTGCATAATATTCCGAAAGTAATAACATGATGTCAAACGTTTAAAACAATAGATTTACGAAATTTCAATAGTGAAAGATCATCCATTTAATATCGAAAAAGATGAACACGTCCATCTTTTTGAAATGACGGATAGGTCAAAATTGGCAGGTCAAAATGTTTTATTTTTTAAAATACACAATCCCTTTTGACCTATGACTCATCCGTCAGGTTTAAACCTTCCGTTTAAACGGGTCGTGTATTTCAGCCTTAAGAATGCCTCTGTGTTGGACTGATAATAACTTTGCTTCACCACCGCGCCATTTCTCCATAAAATCCTCTGTAAATTCAATTTTTTTGGCTTTCGCCATTTTCTCTTGTTTTTATCTTGATTGTTTTTTTATATATATACTGTAGTTTTCAACTGTATTTTATTAATGCTACGAAAATGCCAAAGCGGAAAGAGCTTAACGCGGAAAATGTAAACAACGTATAAATTCATTTATGGATGGTTGAACACAATTTTTTCTTTGAATTTTTGAGTTTTTATTCACACCATATAGGTTTCACGGTCTGCCTTTCCCTCCCTCTTCCACCATTTTGCCAAGTTGTCGAAGTGATGGCATAACGCCAAATCAAAAAAGTTATAAAGCAAGCAGAATAGTTACATTGGCACCAGAGCTGTCCGTTTTAATAACCATGTAATAAGGGCGGTAAATACGTAGCTAGCTAGCTAGCTAGAGCGCGCTTGAGAGCCATTCAAAATTCTTTTCCCAGAGCCAGAGGATCCCCACAATTCCAGTTCTATGAACATTGACCGCCCTGCCGGAGCAGGATATAATTTAAAACAACATAAATACAAAGAATATGCGCTCGCCTGACCGCCTGAGGGCATGGATGTTTGCTTCGGATAGGACGTAAAAAAGTTTATTTGCTGTATGCTAACAGCTTGGCTACCATTATGATTCTTTCTTTTTAATGCTAAACTGGCCAGCCAACAAAAATATTAGCAGTTAGTTTCCTTTTGCTGACAAAGCACCGTGTGATAATTGCTAACGCAGTGCGGTTTAAACGCACTAAACGCGGTTTGACGAGTGCATGTGCTGTTCCGTACGATGTCATTCGCTGTACGAAGTTGGGCTTTTTTGCCGTAGCGCTGAGAGTGACCATCTTCGTACAAAACTGACCATCTTCGTACAGCGGCGAATTTCGTCAAAAAAAGAAACTTTCAAAAAGACAAGAAAATACTTTTATTTCATTTTCAAAAAGAATACATTTATTTTACGATCTAGATGATGCATGAGTCGAAAATTACAGAACCATGCGAATTCGATACAGGGAGATTGTCCTTAAACCACATTCAGTTTTTGTTGGTGCAAATTATTGATAGAATAAACAAAACAAAATCGATGTAAAGGACATAATGATAATATATAGTAGTCTTCATCTGTGTCTTGGTATTTTAAGTTGTACGAAGTTGGTTAGAGTCAGAAAAATTCAAGTTAAGAAGTGAAGTAGGCCCAACCTCGTACACGGTTATCTCAGTTGTACGAAGTTGGTATGGTTCAAAAAAGTTCAAATTAAGTAGAAGAAGTGAAGTAGGCCCAACCTCGTACACAGTTATCTAAGTGGTACGAAGTTGGTATGGTTAAAAAAAAATCAACTAAATTAGAAGAAGTGAAGTAGGCCCAACCTCGTATAGAGTATTTGAAGTCGTACGAAGTTGGTATGGATTAAAAAGAATCAAGTTAAGTGGGAGCAATGGCATTAACCTCGTACACAGTTATTTAGGTTGTACGAAGTTGGTACAATCATTAGATGATGGTCAAAAATTAACGTTCAGAAAATATTTAAGATGTTATCATGCTTACTGAATGTATTTAACAATGTTTAGATATTCATTTCTAAACCAAATTATTCGTTGCATAATTTTTGTACAGCAATTGTAATGCCCATTTTCGTACAAAATTGCCCATCTTCGTACAAGCGCGAAAAATGACCAACCTCGTACAACGGGTCAATTTCGTACGGAACAGTGCAAAGATTTCCTGCAGCTTCAAGATGAATGTTACTTGGCGTGTTGTTGAAAACAGCTCTTCCTTTGTTATAACCTGTATACTGGTGCTTACTTTTATCTTACGATGACTTCGCTATTTTTGTAATGACGATTGGAATAAAACTGATGTAATTATTTGAGGAATTGGTGTTCATTAAAGTTTTTGATCTTATGGTCGAAAACTTTTAGATCATCCAGCCAAAAATTTTCGAAAGGACATGTTTATGGCGTTGTATGTGTTGTGCATTGTCGCTACCTGTATGTTACAACTATATAACTAGATCATCCAGCCAAAATTTTTCGAAAGGACATGTTTATGGCGTTGTATGTGTTGTGCATTGTCGCTACCTGTATGTTACAACTATATAACTAGGTAATAAGCTTACCACAATATTTTGCTACTTTTTTAGCTATAAAGTTAAGGGTTTTTTTCCAAAGATAAAACTGTTTTTAATATTTGTAATGCAGCTGGTCTTGCTTTGTGACTTTTCAATATTTTTCATTGCAAGGAAGCACACTTTTATCTGCCCTCAGTTAATTAAAACAGGGTATTTTCTTTTGGTAGTACAGGAAGGATCCATGATTTACAAAATTATGGCTTATCTAAAGTACATAAGGCTGTTCTGCCCAGATTGCGAAAACGGCCTGTTTACAACCGGGACAGCCGGATTATGTACGCATGGTCCGACCATGTTTTTATGTTTTTTTTGCACTGGTTATGTCGTGGTGACCGGATTATGAACGCTGATATGATATAAATGGCTGGCCAGGCAGGCTGTGATTGGCATTTTCTTCGAACTTTTGTGAATTAAACATTCTCTGGAAGATAGACATGGTGAAAGAAAGAAGTCTCGACGTAATTCTTAGTATAAACTACTCTTGTAGTAAATACATTTCAACATAATATACTTTGAAGTAACTAAATTTCGTTTCATTTGAGAACAACAACAACTTTGCCACCAGGGCTATTTGCTTGTCAGAAGTGATGACGAATGATATAAAAGCGGTCGGCCCCGATTATATTTGTTCTATAAGTCTCAAATAATATTTGACTGTCATACATAAGCTAGCCTTCCCCGATTATGTGCGTTCTATAATAAGTGAGAAATAATATTAGACTGTCGTATATAAACTGGCCTGCCCTGATTATGTTCCTTTTATAAGTGCCAAATAATATTTTTTGAGTAATAAGCCGGCCCGTCCTGATTATGTTGCCCTGGTTATGTATTTTCTGCCCTGTTCTTAACCGGGGCAAGCTGCTGTACTTAATCAGGGCAGCGTTTATTATCCGGGCAGAACAAGGCTTTCTCTCACTTTTGAATTCGGCTTTCCAAATCAAAGTTAAGTAACTGCCTGGAATTGAGATATAAATAATTCGAGGTATATACTTTGATCAAGATCCATTGAGATCCTTTCTCCTGTACTGAGTGGTGAAAGGAAAATTTTAAATTAAATCTCTGTAAATTATCAGTCTCTGCTTAACGTCCATTTATACCCGTGTAACTAAATGACCTTTCAAACTGATCTTTACGCTGTGAAATTAAGCTTTCTTTCTTTTTTGAATGAATGTCTGCTTGGTAAGTGGAGCCATGTGTAAGTGGATCTATCACAAGTTTGACTTTTTTCTGGCGGTCCCATAGATTTTCACATATCCATGTCCTGTTATTTTATTCAAGTATTTAATTGGAACCCATAATTTGTTCGTTCAGTTTGGTGTGGGCAGAATGAAATCAAATGTCGAGGAAGAATAAGCAATAAAAATATGGTGAATTTAAAGGTGCCACGACTCATGACTATCGATTAAAAGATAGATATTAGGTTGGAAAAATGTCGAGAGTTGCAGTCTAAGAGATTTTATATTGGAAAATGTATCGTGCGGAATATAACAGGTGTCTTTACTGCCTGATTAAAAAAGCTACATGAAACACCTATTCACATGTTGAGAATACTGTCTATATTTTCTAAATGGCGAAGTAGCGTATATAAAAGTATATAATTTTTGAAAGATAAATTTCCTTTCGAATAGTGTTATTTTTGTTATATATAAAAGAGTAAACTGGAAATAAGTAAAAGATATTGAACGCCTTTTTCGTGTTGCTGATTCTGAAGCCTAAAAAGGTACAGGCATCTGAAGCGTTCTGCATAAAAATTCCACTATTTAAATCTACTCCACTTGAGTATTAAAATGGTGTCTCAGTTTTGCTTTTTAAAGTCTATTTCCGATTTTTTTATGAAAAATTTGCTTTTTTCACATTTCACACTGTTATAAAATCTTAACAATCTATTTTTAAGATGCATACTATTAATATTTTAGCTTTGTCTCCATCTTCATAAATGCTTTACCTTTTAGTATAAAACGTAGAGGTGTATCAAGCAAAATTTGTTTTTGAGATATCAAGGTCAGAAAAGAACTAAGAAAAAAAATATATTTCTATTTTTTTTCCTTTTTTCTGTGAACAATTTATACATTTTTTTAAATAAATATTCTATGAATTATATATAAGCTTTCAAATGATATAAAAATCAAAAAATGGACAAAAGTAAAAATTTGGGTGTTTCATGTGTCCTTAAATGCCGAAAATGACCTAAATTTCGACATTTTTTAGTTGATGCCAGCATGTCGCCTAAAATTTACAAATCTAAGTATGCTAAATTTTTGATCAGTAATCCTTCGCGTTATTTTTTATGAGCTATGATAAACTATTTTATTGTGATATGCAGTTGAAAATTTTGTTCAATACCCGTTTCATTTTTTGGCTGAAAACTATAGTAAGTAGACTTTTTGCAATTTCAGAAATTTGAATGTATTGTCATATTGTCGTATGCTAAAAACAGACCTATAAAAAATGGATTCTCTGGCAGCTTTGTGCGCTACTACAGAAGTTGAGGAAAACACAAATCTTTACCAAACAGAAGATAAAAAGACAGAAACGAAAGAAAAAGAAGTTAAAAATGAAAGGTAAGTAGTTTAGGTTTTCGCGATGATTAATTTTCACTAATTTCGTGAAATTTTAGCGAATGTGGATTCGCTAAAATTTTTCTGCGCAAAATATTTCGGAAATGTCAATTCGCAAATAAATCTTAACGAAGTCATATTTTGTTTGACGGAGTGGAATGATTACCACGAGGTGAATCGCGCAATTTAAAATTACCGGGGCGGGTTTTTTTTTACTCGTTGAACTAAAGTGGTTTTAAACAACCACCGTGCAAGTTGTAGCGGTTAAGTATAAGGCTAACATTTCTGAGCTTTGAAGTCTAATCACATTTCGTGAATAACTTTACGTGACGGGTATGCTAAATATTTTTTTTGGCTAATCGTGGGAAAAAATAATTGTTCCTTTCTAACACAGTGCTGCAGCTGGGTCAATGACAGAAATTTACCGGCAGCCGAAACGAAGAAAATTAGATCAGCTTATTAAACGTGAGCCGGAATCTACTCCAACACTTGAAGAAAGATTGGCGAAAGTGAGTGAATCCAGTGAACAACGGTTACAGGAATCCAGCGAGAAGGGCGCTGCTATGGAATTATCAAAAGGTAAAGAACCCGCGAGGGAGAATACCACGGAAAAGGATACGACATCGGTACCAGTGTTACTAAATTTTAGTTTATTGACTTCTTTTTTAATCGACTCTGTCTTTACGTTATTTCTTCCGTTGTTTGTTTAGAATCTAGAATGGCAGCAGCAACAAATGAAAGAGATTGCGCAAACTGCTCGCCAGACAAGTACTAGCGCACGAGTTAAAAGTGGGAAGCGACGTGACGCTTTGCAGAAGATTCTAAAAGTCAACAAGGAGTTAGATGTTGAGACAAATAAAAAGTGCGCGACAAAGAAAACTGTTTTAGATAAAATGCGAAATTCTGGTAAGTACATGATTTTGACGTCATTCGTAAATTATGTAGATCTGAGTAAAATTCTAATAGAGAATGTTGGTTACTCTGCTGTACACTTCTCTATGTGGACTTTGGTGTGTAGAAATAAATTGACTATAGAAATGAATACATTTTATTCTTACAAATCTTGTCAGGGAAAAATTTACACATTGCGTTACTTTTCTTGAAAAAAATGAAAATTATAGCACTAACATTTGCGAACTAATTTTCGCAGAAAATCGATTTGTCGAAGTTCCTGTTTAGAACTTTACTCTTTCTATACATTCTGTGTATGTGGATATATGTCTTAAATAAACTTATTAAAAGATTTTGATGACGTCAATAACATGGCATAGTCTTCAAAGGTGTATTATTTAGTTTAGTCTAGGCTTCTGATCAGGCTGAGTTTCATAAATAGTTTGGTGTATCGGAGTGTAGCTACTATCGTTTACAAAATTGTTGTAAATAGAAGGGTACATGTAATAAGATCTTTCGACATGTAGTTGTGACGAATTTTCGACAACACGCGCATTTGAAATTGTCAGAGTTTACAGCGGAGTTCACTTCCGAATTTTCTTTTTCGAGAAATGCCCTAAAAGATGTAGGGCCCAATGCAAAGCATTTCGGTATCGAAAAATCTTTTACCCACGAAAGGTGTTTTCATCTGTTAACCTGACGTAAAAAATTAGGCAATATAGTATTTAAAAATAACTTTTTTTGTCTTGCACGCGCTTTTTGACACAACGAATAAAGTGCGTTGTAAAAAATATTAGTTCGGGAATCTTATTTTTAGCTTCGATTGCTATTTTGACCTAATCTATATGTATTACGTGAAGTTTAAACATTTGTAGGCCTGTACATGTTCACAATTAACAATTTCATGTCGAATGGTCAAAATATAGATTTTTGCGTGGTTATCTTCTCGCGAGTCAAGGGAAAGAGTACGAGGAGGAATAATGTGAAAAAAACATTAATAAACAACCATGTCATAGTCAAATTATGTTCCTCATCTGGAATTGTTGTAAATTTTTCGCGAAAATGAGGAATTTTTTTTTCCAATTTGGCAAAAATTAATATATTTAAGATTTTACCCTCCTCAGACAGCGTAAGTAGCAGAAACGGAGAAAATATGCTAGGATTGCGAATTTTGTCCAAATACGCCAATTTAGGAATCATACTTTTCCACAATCAATGTGGTAACTATGATCCAGTGGATTTTACGGACAATGTTTTCGACTATATATAACCAATGGTGATTGAACACGATGACTTTTAAACCTCTTTTCTTTACTAAAGATAAGAAACTTGGCTCTATATTTTAAACTGACAACCTACAGCGGAAAAAGTTCGATTTTAAACACCTTTTAATGTTTGTACAACACAAGTCCCTTTCACGCATAAATTTTGTTGCTTGAAAACCAAACTTTATTTTATTGTTCAACACACACAAGCCCCTTTCACGCGGAAATTTCGTTGCTTGAAAACCAAACTATATTTTTAGGTTTAACACAAACTCCATTTCGCGTGCTGTACAACTGTATGACGTATGGTATAAAAGCGAAAGTTTGGATTCGACGTTACAAAGATGTGAGAGGCGTCCTTACTGGTTACATCGTTGCGTTTGATGTACACATGAATCTAGTAAGTGCCAGTGCCAGTGCAAATCTTTTTCGTTTTAAATTCAGTGAGCCTGAGTGTGTGCGTATAGAGGTGACACGCAAAAAGTCTAAGTCAAATTAAATGTTGCACTGGAAACGAGCCTTAATGTCATATAAATGTAAAAAATAACTGGGAAATATATATTTTTTTTACAACAGGCAATGATTGACGTAGATGAGGTGTTCATGGTGGAGACCTGGATGATGGGGAACCCTCTGCCTAAGAAGAAGAAAAAGAAAAAGAAAATAGAACTCTCTTTAAATAGCGACACATTTACAGAAGTGCCCAACAAATACGGAATAAAGATTAAAAACACAAGTAACAAAAAATCAGTTGAATCTCCGCAAGTCGCGCAAAAACATGTCACTATAAGCGAAGGTGTAGCCGAGAAGAAAACATCAAGTACGTCTGACTATTTGAAAAAGTTGGCGCGAAATTTAAAAGATGGTTCCAAACCAATTGTGACATACAAACCGGTGAAAATCGAAGAGGAAGAGTCAGAAAAAATGGACGACAGCACCTCAGCGCCTGCGATTGATCCTGTTTTAATGTCAATAATAAATAAAGTAAAACAAGAAACTATCAATGAAGAGATTGATTCTCAAACATGTGAATGTCCGACTGTGTCATTCCAGCATCTTCCGACACCATCTTCTTCTAGCCTCGTACAGGTTACCACGAATAACAAAGATGTTTCTCATGCTGTTATAATTACAACTGCTACATCCCATCAGTTCCCGCCACCAGTACCCAACTTCGCACAGAACGTGATGACGAGTCGAGTTGAATCTCATGTTCATGTAGGTGCGACTGCTACATTTCATCAGTTTCCGACATTGGTACCTTCAAGCTTTGCACAGACGCCAAGAGATGGCTTTTATAACTCTACTGGTGATAGTGAGATGAAAGCTTGTGAAGGGTTGATTGACTTGCATCGTGAAGCTGTACTAATGCCTCCAACTCATAGTTTGCCCCCATCACCATTCCAGCCCTTCATCTCACAACCGCAGCCGCAACCAATTTTGCATCCACTGCTGCAACCACTTTTGCAGTCAATTCAACAACCAATTCCACCATCAATTCCTCCACAAGTCCCAGCGTCAATGCCACCATTTATTCAATCGAAACTTCTGCAATCATTTCTAACGTCAGCTTCACCGTCACTTCCATTATCATATCCGCCACCGTACATACAACCGATTCCACAATCAGTTCCACAACAGACTCACCAACCAGTTGCGCCACCATTTCCACAACCAGTGTTCCCACTAGTTTCACAACCAATTTCACAGTCAATTCCAACTTCAATTACACCGTCATTTCTGCAATCAATGCCACCACCATTTCCAAAGAATATACCGCCGCCAAATCCAACACAAGTTATACCATCATTCCCACCGTCATTTCCACTATCAGTTCCATCACCAGTTATACCATCATTCTCACCGTCATTTCCACCATCAGCTCCATCACCAGTTATACCATCTTTCCCACCGTCATTTCCACCATCAGTTCCATCGCCAGTTATACCATCATTCCCAGAACCACTTCCACGATCAACTCTCAAGTCAAACTCACAACAAATTTCATCACCAGTTACACAACTAATCCAATCACCTATGGTACCACAACAATCACCAATGGTACCACAACTGGCATCCACCACACTGCCACCAGAGTCTTCTCCACAACATTCAGTTGCTCTTACACTTCAGACTGTGACCAGTAAACCACACTCTGTTGTAGATAGAACTGATTCATTAACATCGCCATTGCTATCACCTTTGATTTCAGTTGATAGCAGTTTTAAATATGAAGAAGCGTCCCGTTCTCAATTACCGATGAAGGACAAATCAGAATCTATCCCTACGTCGAATTCAGATGCAGCGAAGAAGAGGGGAAGTAAATGCGATGTAAGTAATGAGGGAGAAGACAAAGTAGATGAAGCGAAGAGCAAAGCAGATGTAGCGGGAAAGAGTAAATGCAAATCAGATGTAGCGATAAAGAGTGAAAGCAAAGCAGATCTAGCGAAAAAAGGGGAAAATAAGGCAGATATAACGAAAAAAAGCGAAAATGAGTCAGAAATAACGAAAAAAAGCGAAAATAAAGCAGATGTAGCGAAAAAAAGCGAAAATAAGGTAGATGTAGCGAAAAAGAGCGAAAATAAAGCACATTTATCGGACCCTAGAAAAAAAGCTCGTCAAGATCGGCATCGCACGAGAGAGAAAATTTCTGCTAGTGACATTCGAGAGGAACATTTTTTTCTTCCTGTACCAGACACTGAAACCGTTACGAAAAAACGCGAAGGGAGTAAAACTGCTTCGCCTAGGAAATCTCGAAAAAGTAGACCGAAAAGCAAGTCAGCTCACTCCACAAGAAAGCACAAAGAAAAAGAGGTACAACAAAAAGTTTTTGACTTGTTCGATCTGAACGAAGTCGTTGCTGATTCTGAAGAGGAGACGGGATTTTGCAACATTTGGACAAGAAGAGCATCGTTACCGGACGCTGACAACATTTCTGCATGTATGTATCGAATAAAAGTTTGTTTTTACACTGCGTCAAAAGGCAAATTTGTGTGTAATGTGACGCGAATGTCGAGTTTGTTAAACATGCAGCACCAACATTAATAAATTGCAGAAACATTTTGCACGCCTTTAAGTGTGACAGTATTAGAGTTTTAACGAACTCCTGTAATATTCTTATTAAGCTTCCAAAGCTTTCACATGAATTACATATGATACAAGGACTGTGAATAAAAGTACCATAAAATAAAATTGCCAGACCGATCACGTGGATTGTAGTATGTTATTTTAGGTAAAAATGTGACTCCGACGGTACCAAATAAGCTCATACATTAATTTATTTTAGGTTGTGGGCGTAAATTGAGGACGTAGATTGAGGGCATTTTTCGCATAATATAGACCATTTTACGGATTTATTTTTGCTGCAGAATTTTGTAGAAACCTAACAACAAAAGTGGAATATTTGAAATTCTCGTCTACACGTATAGGTTAATTTAGCTATAACAAAACACAGAAGATAGCAACAACACAATGGTGATGCTACAGAAAATATTAAATGGTTTAAATGCGTTATATTTATTTTAGTGTCTCAAGACAAGTCAAATCTGATAGAAGAACAAGAAAAGAAGAAGGAGAAGTCGGAAGAACAGGCGAAGCTGTTGTACGAACTAAACAAGTGTATCGAGGTACCTAAGTTAACTAGTAAAGAGAACACGGACTCTCAAAAGGACGCACCATGTGTAGAAGAAGAAATGAAGAGCTCTATTAACGTCGCCATATGTCAAGACTTAGTATCTTCTACAAAAAGTACACAAGAAGAAAAGCCTTCCACCACAACTCAGTTGGAGGTAGAATCTAACACAGTTGAATCTCGCAACATTCTGCCGTCTACGTTGGATTCCCTTACTCTTGGGACTTCCTTTTGTAATGTTGAAACTCAACCTGAACACGTAACACCAGAAATTGACTCAGACCATGTTGGGCCTTCTGAAGCTACAGCTGATGTGGCGAAACCTCGCAGAAAGAAAAGTAAAAAACTTACAAGCAACGCGATTGAAAAGATACTTGCGTCTGTGTATGGAAAGTCAGAGAAGGCATTGGGTGAAACCAGTGAAATAAGCACTAACGTCGTGACAAACCAACAAGAGGACCAATCGAAACGTAATGTAAACATAGACCATTCTGTTGACAACGCACATGTGCAAAAAGAAAATATACAAAATTGTAACTTTGAAACTGAGTCTACGACAAACCTAGCTACAGGCGGGTGCATAAGTGATAGGATGCAAGATAATAATGCATCCGACAAGCTGCTTCTCCATTTAAAAAGACCTACCGGAGAGCTATCTGTGGTTACTGAATTAGTCCCCACCGCGGATAAAGATCTACCTACCATTAATAAGGAGCCATCCAACGCTGGTGAAGTGCTACTTACCGCTGATGAAGAGCTACCCACAGCTGATAAAGTGCTACCCACCGGCAATGAAAAAGTACCAACAGCTGATAAAGTTCTGCCTGCGGCTTATATAATGGAAACCACTACAGACAAGGAAGTAACGACCGGTAATGATGTTGATATGGACATTGCAACGACAAGTGAAGATGAAAAGAAGGTGAGTGTCGACGATGTTATCGTTGACAACAAAGTTGATGAAATTTATACTGATATATACAACGATCCAAGTGAGGAGAAAATGGATACTAATCATGATGAAGACATGTGGGAGGCTGCTATGAGCTCTTTCGGAGGTTCAGGTTCCACTAACTCTAATAAAGGATTAAAAAACGACACTGTTTCTGGGATGGTTTTACCCCCGACTGACGATTTGTACTCAATCCCTGAGAACTCAGTCGCTAATAAAACGTCTGATAAAGCATGTAGCTTTATTTTTCATTCGATTGCAAGAAGATTAAATGACATAAAAAAGAAACGAGCATTCCCACGAATTGAAAACAAAATGATCAAATCCGATGTGAAAAACGTAACGCCACTTTACGAGACGTCTGGGATGAAGGGTGAACTCTCTTCCACAGATGATGAATCAAGGGACGGAGTACGATCATACGATCCCGCCCTCTCTTCTGTGATGGCGTTTGGAGGCGCTGCCTTTGAGGGTGTATCCAAAACCTCAAAAGAGGAAAAAAAGTTAAAGAAGAAGCAAAAAAAGGAAAAAAAGGAGAAGAAGAAAAAGAAGAGAAAGAAAGATTTAGGTGTTTTGGAAAAAGAAAAACGTTCAGTTTCTGAGACGTATGATGAGAATAAACTTCGGTCTCAAGGAGATAACGTGGATGAAAGTCGATTGAGCCGAGATAAATACGAAAACGAAAGTTCGTTGAGCCGAGATAGATACGAAAACGAAAGTTCGTTGAGACGAGATAAATACGACAACGAACGTATGTTGAGACGAGATAAATACGAAAATGAAAGTTTGTTAAGACGAGGTAGATACGAAGGCGAAAGTTCGTCGAGACGAGATTATTACGAACGCGAAAGTTCATCGAGACGAAATGAAGACAGAAGTGGACCGCGACTTGATAGATACGCTGACGAGGGCCGCTCCGGAAGAAGTAGAGAGAAGGAAGAAAGCCGTTCGAAGATTATAACAGACAAAATCCCTGAATGGGGCATGGAGTATGAAAAAATTCGAAAGTATTACCATTCCGTAGAGCTAGATTGTGAGAAGCAACCCAATGAATCTGATCACAGTGGCTTGTCTGAAATAATGAATGACGGAAACAGAATAAGACAGTGTGTGGAGGAGAATACCACAGTTGATAATGTGGAGAAGAACAATTTTGAGTCCTTAAACGAAGGGACTGAAAGCAGAAATAATTCTTCGATCCTTGCGAAAAAGAAAGACGAAAACTCCTACAAGCTGTCTGATAAAAATGTTCTCAACATAACTGAGAAACAAACTGTAGAAACCAAAAAACGATCTAAGATGGAGAGTTGTACAGGGAAAAGTAAAACGGCTTTGCCAATTGCAACAGAAATTTGCGGTGACGAGAACATGGTGGTCATTCAAAACGAAAGTATATCTTTCAAAACTGAGCCTGGGTTGCCTGCAACTTCCGCTGTGTCGACGAAGAAGGACATCAACGAGAACGTCAACGAAAACTTACGAGTACCTAACGAGTCTTCTCGGCTAGAGCTTGCTGAAGAAGCTGTCAAACTTAAAAGTGATAGAGTTGAAGATACTGAAGGTAGATCCTTTGACGTCTTGTTTTTATGTTTGTTTGTTCGTTTGTTTGTTTGTACGTTGTTTTTTTTTACTGAGAGATAAGACACTGTTAACGCGAAAGCATTTTTGATAGCGACGCTATTACGGAAAGGCGATATCGCTTAAAACAATATTTTTACGATATGCAGAATTTGATTATTACCATATGTGCAAGAATTATTTTAAATGCTCTCCACCTGCGTGCATATTGCTTTCCATCTGTGTACTGAAATGACTAAAATTGCACTGCATTCAGGATGAACTCCAATTGGGAAATAGCTGTTTAACGGTTACTGAGAAGGGTGGATTACACCCTGATGATAATTATATAGACAGTGGGCTAAACTAAATACATTTCCTTTCTGCCAATTATTTTAGATATGGTAAAGTCGCTACTAGAAGATGGCGAAGAGACAACTCCAATTCAAGATGACAAAGACTCAGAAGAGAGAAGAATTCGTAATGATAACAATTCCAATGTTAATGCAGAAAACATGGAGAAAGAAAAATCGAATAACGATCGATTGAATGAAAAGTGCGACGAAGAAATGATGGAAGATGACAATGTGAACAGCATGCAGGTTAAAAACAACGACGCTGTCGAGATGACGGATGAAACAGAACCGGACGTCGTGAATGCCAAATTTGCGATGGAGAGTGAAGCCGCAGTTGTAAGAGAAGACATGAATGAAAATATTGAGATAGAGAAAGTTAAGAAGGAGATAGGAATCAGAACACGAATGGTTGGTGATGACGCCGATGCTAAATCTAACGTTGGAAGCCAAGATGAGAAAAACGTTGAAGAGGGTGATAAAATAGAGGTTAGCGACCAGAGGATTTGTGTTCCAACGTATGATCCAGTAGGTATGCAAGCTAAAACTGTGTTATGTGAAGAAATGGAAGATAATATGTTTCAGAGAAAGTTTAAGATGGAAGTAGACGACTTTGACACTGAGAAAACTACCGACGATAAGGATGATCCAGAATTTCAAAACCTGGCCGGAATTGGGGAAATTGTCAGTAGCAAAGGAGATGTGAACATTCAAGACGAAGGTGATATTGATAGAATCGTCATTAAACAAGAAGAAATAGAAATTCAAGACGGCGTCGACACTGATAAAACCGTCGTTGGACAAGGAGACGCCGAAATGCAAGACGAAGCTGAAGCTGATAAAAATGTCGTCAAAAAAAGAAATGCAGACATTCAAGACAAAGTCAATGTTGATAAAGTTGTCGCTGAGCAAGAAGACGCCGAAATACAAGATCCTGATAAAGATATCGTTCAAAATAGAAATGCAGACATTCAAGAATACGTCAGCGCTGATAAAATCGTCGTTACGCAGGAAGACGTAGAGATCAATGACGACGTGGACACTGGTGAAAGTGCCGTCCATACAGAAAGTGAAGAGATTCAAGACAGTGTCGATATTCAGAAGATAGATGTTAAACAGGAAGATGGAGAAATTAATGACGAGGAAGACATTGACAAAAAAACCGACAAGAAAAATGCTGCAGAAATTGAAGGCCGCATTGGCATTGAGAAAAAAGACGATGCACAGGAAGATGGAGGAATTCAAGACGAAGATGAAGATGGAGAAATTTGTGACGACGTTAACAATGGTAAAGAAGCTGGAGAAGTAGAAGAAGGAGAACTTCAAGACGAAGAGGGTGCTGGTAGAAAACAGGACGACGAAGAAGACGGGGAAATTCCTGACGACGTTGACACTGGTAAAAAATCTGGCGAAGAAGAAGAGGGGGGAATTCAAGACGACGATAAAGAACAAGGTGTGGAGGAGGGAGAAATCCAGAACGATGTGGAGGAGGGTGAGATATTAAGTAGTGACGACGAAGAAAATGTGAAAGCGAAAGAAAGAAGGGGGACAAGAAAAAGTTCTGATAAAAAAAGATATGAAAAAAGCAGCCGAAGCAGCAGTAGTTCAAGAAGACACGGCGAAAGACGTGAAGACCGACTAAGTGACGACGATAGATATAATCGCAAACGTGAAGATCGTGTTTTTGACGGCGATAGGTATCAACGTAGACGGGAGTCACGGCTAAGTGAGGACGATAGAGGCGACAGAAGACGTGATTCACGAAGTAACCCTAGGAGAGAAAAGGATGGGAGTAGTAGACGCAGGGATCGTTCTAATGATTCGAGAACAGGACGAAAAGAAAGCAAAAGCGAGCGACATCGAAAAGAAGAGAAACGTGATGATAATAGTGAGTGAGTTCCTATCTCCTTAAGGATTTTTTTAGGGGGTAATTTTCCTACTTACTTATTTATTATGTAGTTGATCTGTTGGCCGTGAAAAGGTACGAAGAAAAGTGGTTGAAAAAATCTGGTAAGATTTAGCATTTTCTGCTTTTGTAAACATAGCATTTTGGGTTGGATGTATTACCACCATTCCTTTTGATTTTTTTACAACCGTCTCTTTAGTTACGCCCGTCCCTTCAGTTACGCCCCTTCCTTTGCTGACTACGACGTTTTTTTCCACAGTGTTCAAACTGAATCTTCGGTCAAAAGTTCATTTTGGGTCTGTTCTAAGATGACCTAAATAAATTTAATTGATGCACTGATTGGTTTGTTTATTTATTTTGATTAGTTAACACGTCGTCGTCGTCGTCACGTAAAAGTACGACGGATAACATCCGCGAAGAATTGTTACAGGTGAAACGAGAGAGGATGCTACGTAGACTTGGTAAGAAGTAAAGGATGAAAGGATAAAAACTGGAACGCCTAATGGATGTTAATACACTCCATATTTTTTTTATTTTTTTAAGGTCATAAAGAGGGCAAAGATAAGACGGTGGGAGGTGGCGACGAAGATGGATTTGTAGATGAAGGTGAAACGTCTTCTTGTGAAAGCAGTGTGAAAGAGGTTGAAAATGTTGAAGAAGAGAAATCTGAACATCATAAAGACGACCCAACTATGAACGTGTTTCAGCGACGTAACTGCGAAAAGTCGCGACGTACCAAACGAACCGCAGACGGAGAGGTCAAAGAAGTTAAACACAAGAGAAAAGAGACGGTTTTAAAACATAAGAAAGACGTTGAAACACGATCTGAGGATAATAAAAAACAAAGTTTTCTTTCGCGCCGAATTGAAAGAAAAGAAGAAAAAGAGGCGGAAAAGGGAGAAAGGCTTCGTAAAGAAAGACTACACAGAAGAGACAGAGAACTATTAAATCGGATTCAGCCGGTGATATATCAACCTCATCCCTCAAAAGCGAAGGCTGGCTGTGTATACAAAAGACGACACGCAAATCAACTTTTCATTCGAGGTGATAATATTGTAATGATTGCGTATGAACACCCTGGTGAGTCTCACCGTGTACAGTATTTTGCCGAACAGGAAAATAAACATAGAGAAGCTACCGCAGTCGAACACGCGAGAAAAGAAAAGAAAAAATAGGTCAGCTTGAGAAACGTTTGCATGTCGTTAAATGATAGTACCATTAAGAGAAAGTTTACGGTCAATCAAGGAAGTTTAGAAAGACCTCGTTAGGTCAAGTTAAGTTCGATTGACACTAAAAATGTGTGAAATGTTCCATAAAAAGATGTTTTGTGTCGAATCATATGAATTGTTTTGTTGAGTAAACCACAAAAGACCACGTGATAGACATTGCATTGTACATAAATTTTCTGCTGTGTAGGTTGTTATTTCTTTATTCTAATTTTATAATAGTTATAATTAACTGGACTGCTCCCAAGTTCTTAGGAAACTAAGACTAGTTTGCGTTCTGACAATCCAGAAAAGGATTACAGGTCCTAGAGAAATAAAACTTAATTTCATGTGATAGTGGACTTAATTTCTATCCCACCTAGCTGACGCAACCCAGGGCCATTTCACATACTTTAAAGGAAGAAACTTTAGTGGGAAGAAAATTAGTCAGTTCGTTTGCTTACAATACCAACCAAAAGAAAGTCAGTGGTTGTCAAATACTAAAGTTAAAAACGTTTTTATAAAAATCCTATTTTCTTACGAATCAGATTTCTTTAAGTTGACGGAGAGAGTGAAAAAAACAATTTTGGCGGGGATTTAATTTGGCGGAATTTTGTAAAAGCTGCCAAATTCGCCTGATTTTTTTAAGAGGCTGTTTATATGGAAGCCGAGCCAGCCCGTTTGCCGTTCTCTCGCCTAAGTGCTATTTTCCAAGGAATTTTAAATTTCGTTTATATGGAGAGGCGACCCGGGCTGATTGTTGAGATCTCACCTATTTTACCCGAGATCTCGGCAAGCGGGCTGGATAAATCTGCATATAAACAGCAACAAGGCGGGCTGGCCCGCCATAGATGAGATGGTTTATTATGCTCAAGTAATCAAATTCTTTTGTTATGAAAATTATTTCTTTTTTCATATAAACACAAGTTAAAATACAGCCCGGCAAGTAAGTCAGCTCGGTGTGCCGAGCCAGCCCGAGCCCGCCTCCACATATACAGCCCCTAAGTGAAAATTTCTTCCCTTAATACAACATAAACATCCCCAATATCAATATCATAAAAGACTATTTTTTCATTTTCATTTTATTTCTTCAAATTCATTAACCTAACTCGGCAACACAATTTACATCAGGACCCTTGAAACAGAATTGTTTACATGTCCCTTTCAGACACAAATTTTGACAGATTACTTTTGGTTTACATGAGGTATCGTCTTGTTGAGCGTCTGATTTTTCCATGACGTCATCAGGAGCTGGTAGCGTTGACACCAGTAGGAAGAAGGAGATAAAAACAAAAACGGTAGAAACGCGGAACATCATTGCGCTGGTAAGACAAAATAAGGAAAAACATTAATCTATAGCTTGTTTCTGTTTGTTGTAGTTGTTGTTTGTTTGTTGTTCTTTCTTTTCAGCCATGATTATTGTTGTTGTTTGTTACTGTATCTTGTTTGTTGTTGTTTGTTGTTGTTTGTTGTTTGTTGTAGATGTTGTTTGTTTGTTATTATTTCTTTTCAACTGCCGATTATTGTTGTTTTATTGTTGTTTTATAGATGTTGTTTGTTTGTTGTTGTTTTCTTTTCAGCCATCGATAACTGTTGTTGTTTATTAATGTTTATAAATGTTTATATTTTGTTGTTGTTTGTTGTAGAGGTTGTTTGTTAGTTGTTCTTTCTTTTCAACTGTCGATTATTGTTGTTGCTTGCTACTGTTTATACTGCTTGCTATTGTTGTCTGTTGACTGTTTGTTTGTTGTTCTGTGTTTTTAGCTGTGGATTGTTGTTGTTGTTACTGGTGTAAAATTTGCATAAAGAATATTACTTACTGTTGAAGTTCAGCTATGTAGATTACTGATTTCCTTACTTATTCGATTTTTAGTAGTTCTGTTGCTAGATTTCTTCGAAAGAGAAAAATGTAAGAAAAAACACATCAAATAAATATTAAAATCACCAACTGAATAAATACATCTGAGTTCCAATTTTATAGAAAACTTTTCTTTGTAGTGTTGAGATAAAGACTGGGGGAGAAATAATGTTTAACTATTTTGAGAATATGATAATTCTTGATTGCACAGTTGTTCAATTAACATGTTTTTTCGGCAACATTTTCAAGGTTGTTGACACTTCCATATTACTTTAGAAAAATAGTATAAAGTAGTCGTTAACCCGTGAAAAAAAACTTGAGAATTCTCAGGTTGGATATAGAAAATATATTGCATTTCTTCTTCCGTGTGTCCGTAGAACGTCTACGAGATCGCGTAAAGGTAGAAAACGGCTACTGATATGAGCGTACTCGTATTTCCCGCATCCGTCGTACATATTTCCGCTGCAGGATTTCGTGAAGCCTTGTTCGCCTCTTGACAAGAAGTATTGAAATACTCTGCGAAAAGTGCATCGCAGCAATTTGGCGAAGAGACAGACAACGGCTATTATTATTATAGCCGATGTAAGAAACGCCAATGGCATCAGAGATGGCGGAATGTCTTTGTAGGAAATGTGCTTATTTATAGTTTTTTTCTAAATATCTAAATCCTAGGAAATCCTAGATTTTCAAAAATTTCAGAATTTGATTTGGTCTAGGAAAGACAAGTGTACCACATGGGCAATACATTCTATTTTGTGTGTGCTGTTGTTATTCTAAAGTCTCATGACTAACAAGAAGTATCTGATCAGACATACCAACCAAGAAGTATTTGATCAGACATACCAACCAAGAAGAATCTGATCAGACATGCCAACCAAGAAGTATCTGATCAGACATACCAACCAAGAAGTATCTGATCAGACATACCAACCAAGAATAATCTGATCAGACATACCAACCAAGAAGAATCTGACCAGACATACCAACCAGGAAGTATCTGATCAGACATACCAACCAAGAAGAATCTGATCAGACATGCCAACCAAGAAGTATCTGATCAGACATACCAACCAAGAAGTATCTGATCAGACATACCAACCAAGAAGAATCTGATCAGACATACCAACCAAGAAGAATCTGATCAGACATTCCAACCAAGAAGAATCTGATAGACATACCAACCAAGAAGTATCTGATCAGACATACCAACCAAGAAGAATCTGATCAGACATACCAACCAAGAAGAATCTGATCAGACATGCCAACCAAGAAGTATCTGATCAGACATGCCAACCAAGAAGAATTTGATCAGACATGCCAACCAGGAACTTTATATATTTCAGTTTACAAGTTACCATAAAAATATGAAAAAAACAATAGGTTAACCGTCATAGCCATTAAATGCACAATTACCTTGCTAAACTAAAAGAAAATAACGTTATTGACGTTAATAACGTTACCGTAGCTAATTCGCATAAGCAACTTGAAATAAAGTTTATATTGACAATAAAACCCTAGGTTATAGTTCACTTTTTAAAATCAACCTAGATCATCTGGAAAAACTCTATGCTGCAAATCTCGGAAGATGAGGAAGTTGAACTGAAAAATTCTGAGACGTTTAATTTGTTTTAATTTCAGTAATCCTTTTTGGCATATTCTAAGGTCATACATACCAGCTCTTAAATTCGAAATACAGAAATCTAATTTTTTCAAATGAAAAGTAGTTTTATTAATAGAAGATTGCTTTTGTTTATTTTTGTCTCATCTTGATAATATGATGCCCAAATGAGCTAATGTTCAGATTGTGGACCAAAAAACATGAATTATGGTTTGTAATCACAGGTAGCGTTTCCTGCAATCAACCAAACATATATACATTATTATATCATTCGTTCTTTAAACTCGTCAATTCTATTCGCTCCGAAAATTCGTCCATTACTTCATCAATGATCTCGTGGCATCTTCGTTTCAATAAAGCTTTCAATTTTTCTTTTTGCTCACATTCGATGTTTTTCAACATCTCGACATGGTTTTTACCTTTGCGTCTTGCGTGAAAAATATAAACGAGTTCCACAACTAAGCCAATTGCTATAAGACAGCCAGCTGTAATGGTTAAAGACAGAATTAATCCATTATCGGAATCATCAAAGATTTCATGCACTGAACGAACATAATGTGTTGTTTGGGCTAATGACAATCGTGTTATCATTTGCGATAGAAACAAATCAGAACGTTCGTTACCTACTTTATGGTTTCCACAGCAACAACCATCGCTGGTCTTATTCCCAAGGCTACTGTTCATCTTGATATTTCGTACAAATATTCTAATGGGGTATTCTTTTGCAATTTTTTGTTGAACTTTCAAACTTTTCACCAATTTATGCACAGCACTATGGGCAGGTACTTTGCCATTTTTACTTTTTGCATCTCCAAATCTATTAAAATAAAAGGCAGCCACATTTTGATCAATAAGACATGCCTCAACTTTTCCATTCTTCACTGCTGATAACAACTTTAAGTAAGAATCATAAACACATCGATAAGCTCCAATAAGTGTTTCCACATTTGTGGCTTCAAATGAGTTTCTAAAAACTGCAACTTTTTTGTTCCTCAATTCCGCCATGTTACTTGCGTTACTCATTACCGTTGCGGTTACCATAGCAACAGTCAAAACAGCAAACACCATCCAAAGCATAGATATAATGCGAGTTGCCCAATGCTTCGGTGTTTTATCGCCATAGCCTACAGTTGTCATAGTAACATAAGAAAACCAAAATCCTGACCACAAGCCCTTACCAAAAGTGCTTGGGAATTCCTTGTTTCTTCTATGCTCCAACAGCCAAACAACCGCCCCAACAATAACAGCAGAAAGCGTGGCGAAGTAAATAATTGAAAAACATTCACCAAGGCCAGTGAAAAGCTTCATCAAAAGTAGAGCATCGCTGTTACGGACTATAATGGCGGAACCTGGCGACATGATAGCTATTTCCTTCATGAATGATTTTACAGATTTCAAATGTGGAGATGAAGATGCTGATACAATAATGCCATCGTTTATAGAAATATTGTCTTTCTGGTGAGGCTTTGCACTTTCCATTATATCTTGGAGTTTCACTGGTGAATTAACTTCAATTGTTTTGAGCACATAATCCTGATATGAATCATCAAGGTCATCTCCTTTGAATAGATTATCAATGAAATCGGGAATGATGCCAGCTTGTGCATTATACTCATTGTATTTTGCTGGTATGTGGTATGGAGGGTTATCGCGCAGTACAAAATGATGAATTATTTGCTTGCATGAGGTTGACAGCAGCAACGCAAGAAAACACATTAACTTTACCAACATCATTTCTTATATTTTAATACTCAGAAATATCTTTCATGTATAGTTGCGTGACTTTTTTTTCGCTTGTGTTATGTTAAACGTTTTTTTTCGTTTGTTTATGTTAGAAAATTCCTTTTTTCGTATTTCCTTTACATATTATCGTTTAGAATTAAATGTTTCTTTGTATACAACAAACTTATGTGATTCGAAATATTCATCTTATTAGAAAGTTAGATTCTTCCAAAAGATTGCCTAAGCAGATGGTTTTATAATCAAAGTAAATAAAGCCCTTTCTAAACCTTCTGCGTCAAATTTTTTGGAAACATATGTTACATCAAACACTTCATATTGGGTTTCGTCTCAAAAATATATGTAATAAATACTCAATCAATTATTGTGAACTATCTATCGAACAATAATTGTTTTCGCGGTGTTTGGTTTAAAAAATTGCACTTTGAATCTTTAAAAACACTTTTTAATCAGCTCTGTTAATTTTTGCCAATTATGTACGTGAGCTTTATGTAGATAATTATTTTACACAAGTTGTAATCCGTGGAAAATTCCACGGATTTTTTCCCGTCGCAAAATACACGGAAATTTTCCAGTCGCTACCATTATTGACTTACAGACAGACATCGAGCATTTATATAGACTAGTCGTCAACCCGTGGAAAATCCGCGGGGTCGCCCGTCCTTTTTATATCGCATTTCGTGTTTCCGTAACAGACAGACAAACAGATAGACGACGGCTATCATTATAGAGACTAGCTGAGTGACGCGGCACTGTGGCAACCCCAGGTTGAGCACTTAAGTGTAGGTGTAGACCATGTTGCATATCCGGGTTGGGGGCTTTTAGTACAGGTACATCATGAGCCTCAAATGCAGTAGAACCCTTACCGCGATAAGGGCTTTCGGATGTAATACATTTTTAAGAATAACTTTCCCGCAACTTCAACCTAAATAAAAACACAGGATACAACCATCAATACCCTGTCATTGGAAAAAAAGTCGTCCAGCATCTTTCATTTTGCAAAATAATTTCCTGTGGATGTTCAAAAATTGTGACTGTTATACCGGGTTAAGGGGATAGTACAGGTAAAAATGTCGAACATCCATGTGGAGTGCTTACAGCACTGCACCCTGTCAGCATTAATGTCTCATTTTCTTGCAACTTCTGCTTAAATAAGAACACGAGCTGTCGTTACCCTGTCATAACAAAATCAGTCCGCCAGCGTTTTTAATTTTGTGTAATAAACTTTCATAAAAGTTCGAAAATTACTCTGATGCAAGAACATAGTTGGACATCACCTAGTAACAGCGAAACATTAAACGCAGGTTACCAAGACTGTACATCTATCTAAATATATTTAAACACAAGAAACGCAAAAGGATCAGAATTTTCTTCGAAAGTTTCTTCATTGTGACTTAGCTAGCTACAAAACAGAAATCTTTTACATGGCACATGTAAGTGAACTAAACTTGTGAACTTGCAAATTAAGTGTTGCACAGATGCCGGATTGACTTAGACCTAATATATGAACATTTTAAATTCTACAATTTTTTTCAGGCAGATTTAACCCTATTCGGTCCGGGGACACCTGCATGCTAAATTTTTAGATCCCATACCTTTCAGAGGCTTTGATATTGGCCATTACTCAAAACTACCCCTAAAAATCTCTATGAAATCCTTATAATGGGGAAAATATAATAACTCCTGTTAGGATTATCCTTAGAACTTGAAACTTGCAACACAACTTTGTTTCATCAAGAAGAATCATTTTGCATAATTCGGACACGTGACCAATCCGATTTCCCGATTTTGTCGGGTTTTACACGAAAATCGGAAAAACCCGGATTTTTTGGCAATTTTTGGCAATTTTTGATGCGATCCATGTAAAAACCGGAATATATGTTAAATAACTTTTATTTAACTTTCATAAACTTAAAACAGAATGTAAAAATTCGCTCTAGAACAAGAGTAATTAAATTTTAAGCAGATAGTGGCATTTTTAACAAATTTCAAGCTTCTGTAGACGTCACAGAAAATGTGCTGACGCAAGCAAAAATTTATTGCTGCCATTTTATTCCTTTTGTGACGTACTATAAGTGTGCCAAGTTTGATTCAATTTGAAGCCTATGAAAAGTTATTGAGGGGGGGGGGGGGAATCCTCCCCCCCCCGGTCATAGTATGTTTGAAAAACCACGGACCGAATAGGGTTAAGCTAACTTTATACTGAATCGTTATTGCTACAAGAACAATAATGATCGGAAATTAAACCTTTATGTCATCTTGTCCACATGGTTTTGCTTATTCTTATTGTATTATAATACAAAACTTACTACCTTGAAATGGTACTAAAAAGTCATTCAAAACATGTCTTTATTGTTATTAATTCTTTTGAGAATACAAAACAAAACAGAGATAATCTATGTACATTCTGGCATGCTTAGAAGAAGGTCATGCCTTTAGCAAATCATTTCTCTCTCGAAAATATAACTAAACGATCCTAAAAATAATTATAGCTATCTGGTTAACATTCTTGTCTATTCATAGAGCGTTTATTAGAAAAGGCGCGCTTAGTTTAAAACTCCACCTCTAAATCGAGACAAACAATTATCTAAAAAACCTTATGTTAACGTTGCGTTTATCCTATTTTAACCCAATTTTATCAGGGGGTTTTCAAACATATTATAAAGTCGATAATTTTCGATATGCTTGACCAAATTGCTTATGTCATCACGTTTTCTGTGACGTCATCGGAAACTTGAAATTTGATCAAAATATTCACTATTTACTTGAAATTCAATTTTCACATTCTGTTTAATTTTTTGACAGCCAATTAAAAGCCAATTATAGTTCGCATGAAAAAAGAAAATTGCCCAAAAATTCGGTAAAATGCGAAAAAATCGGAAAATCGGATTAACCATGTGTCCAAACTTTACAGAATGACTCCCCTTGTTGGGTTTAAAGTTCTAAATATAATCCTAACGAAAGTTATTATTTTTTCCCGATTATAAAGATTTTTTAGACAATTTCAGAAGTAGTTTCGGGTAATAGCCAATATCTAAAACTCTGAGAAGTATGGGACCTAGAAATTTTTTATTGCGAAATATAAAAATCATAAAAGTAATTATGTAGTGCTTTTCTTATTCATTTTTCATTTCTTTAATCTGCAAAAAAAAATCCTCATAAATTCCCTGCTATAATAAATCATCGTATGACAAAAAACCTAGTCAAAAGAAATAACATGCATGCAGCGTTCAATAGAAATGACTTTTCTTTGCTATTATTCTTCCTTTTCTGGTTGCTCCACAATATCGTAACAGATGCTTTTGCTTACAATATACATTGAAAGGAAATAATAGGTCCTTTGTTCCACCTGCTATTAAATACGATGTTATCCCGTGGAAAAATCCATGGAACCGCCCATCGTACTATTTCGAGTCCTCATATTATCGTTCGTTGCACATATCCCGAGTATCGCTATTCCCATACATCTAACACACAAAAGCGACTGGCTACCATTTTGAACAAAATCCAAAGGGTACCTGTTAGACCGTGGAGAGTCCCTCGTCCTATATATTCCGGACCTCAGATTATCACACGTCGTACATTTTCCAGGCATCGCTATTTCATGCATCCCTACTAGTACAAGCTACTATTTTTTACTAAGTCATAATAAAACGAAGGGCGTATTGCAAGATCTAATTAAAACGCCCATCGCTTACATAATAATCTGCACAGTCATGATTGATTATTGTTTTTCAATGGTGATCCCAAGTTGCATTAGAAGTTATATTTTACTTCTTTACAGATCCACCTTGTATAATTTTGATAGTTCTGACGGGGCAGAAATTTGCTCCTCCTGTAACAACATTTCCTCAGCGATATCTTCCACTGCACTTTCCAGAAAGCGTTGAAGTTTCTGATGTAATAGTCTCTTTAAACGTGCCTTATATTCCTTCTCTGTCACATTAAGTACATAATCATTCTGTCTCACCGTCAGTTTGTTTACAAAAACATGGTAGACCTCAACAATTATACCCGCCGCTATAAGCAACACAACAAATATAGTCATAAACAACAACAAACCCCTGTCCGTTTGATCGAAAATATCTGCAACAGACCGAACGTAATATGGTGTGACTTCCAATGAAATATCGTACAGCGTTACCATTTGCGATAAAAATGCTTCTTCGCCGTTCTTAGCTTCGTCATGCTCAGGCTGAGAATTAAGACTCTCGCAAACACAACACGATGAAGAATTACTTTTTGTACCAGATTTATCTTTCAGATTTTCACCATAAAAAATGTACATCTTAACAGGTACTTTTTTGTCAATTTTCTGTTGTGCCTTAAGGCTTTTCACGAGCTGGTGTATTTCTTTTAATGTTGAATTGCTACTATCAGATGGTGCCTCTGAAAACTTGTTGAAGTAATACGCTGCTACGTTTTGGTCAACAAGAGCAGCCTTAACATAGCCATACTTTACAGCTTTTAAGATTTCGATATAGTTGTCATAGCGTCTTACTTTTGCTCCTAGAAGTTGTTCAACATTCTTTTCTTCGAATGTTGCATTAAGAACTGCCACATCCTGATTTTTTAATTTCACCATATTTCCAGCATTACTCATCACCGTGGTTGTAACCATAGCAACTGTCATGACTGCAAAGACCATCCAAATTGTTGCTAAGGCTCGCGTTGCCCAATATTTTGGCGTTTTATCACCGTACCCTACGGTCGTCATGGTAACATAACAAAACCAAAATCCTATCCAGAGTCCTTTACCAAAAGTATTAGGGAAATCTTCATTGGCTCGATGTTCCAATAACCAAACAAAAGCTCCAACAATAATGGCAGCAAGAGTTGCGAAGTAAATAATTGAGAAACATTCGGTCATGCCAGTAAATAGTTTCAAAGAAGCAACGCATCACTGTTACGAACAATAATAGTGGATCCTGGTGATGTGATAATTTTGTCAACAGCATAAGTCTTTGCTCGTTTTGGCTTAACGTGTTGAACTGTTATTCCTGAAATAATAACAACATCGCTCTCTGAGATACCATCATAGTTAGATAGTTTGTCATTTGTTATTAGGTCTAAAAGCACAGATGAGGTCTTTTCAAAGAAGATTTGTTTGTATTCTTCTTCTCTCTTTTCCATGAAGTTCTTATGAGAGATAAAGTTGTGAATAATTCCTTTATTTTTATGATCATAAATAAGTGGTACATTGTATGGCGGATTCTCCTTCATGTAAAAATGTACCATACGTAATGGTGATGGTGATGGCGATGATGGCGATGATGACGAGATTTTCAACAGCCCAAATATAAAAAGTATGCTTATCATGTTGCATCGCATCGTGTTTCTTCTTCTAGAAGGAAAATATGTTAGATTCTCTCAGTTGAATCTTTTTTTTCTTTCTTTGGTGTTGTATATATACTTATTTGTAATCCGTATCAATGGAAATATTGTACATAACAAAAAAAACTTAACCTTGTAAATCCATATTTTTGTTTTCCTTGTTTTTAAGTTCTAAAGGATCCTACCGTCGTATTTAAAGCAGTTTTTAAACCCAGTTTCCAATAAAGCAATCTTGGCTGCACCTGTCGCTCTGCGCCTTCTCTTTGGTTCACAAATCGGTAATAGTCGGCAACTTCATGAATGATAAGTGGTTTCTATATTTTGAACAACTTTTTAGTAGGTTTCACTTATGTAAGAGAGCAGTTTTATTTGAATAGATTAATTTTAACGGTAATTTTGATAATTCCTCGTCCTTTAATTGGAAGACAAGTCCGAGGCTTGCTGCAGAAGTGATACAGCATCATCTTTTTTAAAAAAAAGGTTATTGTTTTAATAGCAGGTTTAATATACCTTAAAAAGTTATGGCGACTTAAAATGTGACCGAAAATGTTATAGCGACCCTATCACATTTTATTAGCATATACACAGTTCTTGAACAAATCATTTGGCTAATAAAATTGTACCTATAAACCAGCTAGTCTAGCATACTATTTTCTTTCCTTCTCGATATTTTTAATGAGAGCGCACTAAAGAAACAGGGTTACAAAAACAGGAGAGACATCGGATCACAAGAACAGGAAAGGAAGACACTATTTGTTGGTTTTTCACTTTTTCTCACCGGTAGAAGTTTCTTTCATAAACTCTTTCATAAACTGCACCCTCACAAGAGGTGGTTTAGATGCCATCAAGCCAGAAAGATAATGAACTCCAATGACCCAGCAAAATTCTATTTGCTAGCTAGTAGGTGTCCAACTCTTGTTTACCTCTACCCTGGTTTCCTATACCAATGTTAGATTAAATTAATATTTCTTTCGAAATTGCGAAATTAAAGATATCATAATTTCTCCTGGACAAAAAATTTTTTTAGACCAGATTAAATTGTGTAAAAATGCTTTGGAACTTCTTTAACCTCAAGGAGCGTTGGATACCGAGGTTCATCTAAATTTTGTGTAGCACTGACCATGTTAGATATGGTACACTGACACAATCGTTGTTGCAGAGCTACACTGGGAGGATTCTCCTTCCCCTCCATCATTTTCAATTCAGGATCAGTGTAGGGTATAAGTTCTGGATTTCCACAACAATTTTCAGCTTTTTCTGAGCTGATCAAGACTCAGGAGTGGATTGCATTGGTTTATGATGGCTTTGAGTAGTAGAAGGCTATGAATTTTATACATACAATAGCGTTAAGTAGTTTTATAGTGATCAATGTCCAAAATATGAAATATTCCAATAAACGTGTCATAAACAGAATTAACTTTTCTTCTACAATTTTTCTTTCAAATGAAACAATAGAATAAATTGTCTACAGTCTAAATAAGAAACAAATATGCTACTATCATAGGTTGTGGATGTTTTTAGAGTAGTTCATGATCATAAAGATGGTATTGTGTTTGAATAAAAGTAAAACGTCTCAGGTATGTTTAAATCTCTTTACTCATAAGAAGGGTATATAGAGTATGTACAATAGGCCTGCGTTTTGCTCATCATTGAAGCACACTACTGCACTGCTGATGTTCGTTGTGCATTATCTAGCTATATTTTTTATTTTATTTGGAAAAATTAAAATAACATTTCTTGTATAATTTTTTCAGGGCTTGACTGATCAAGTTATCAAGTATTTAGCAAGTATTGTTAGAAGTACAATCGACTGCGCTAAATCAGTGGGACTTGATAAAATGACTTTAGAGCTATGTGACAAAGATTTAACTGGAAAAGTCACAGAGGTTTGTGATTTCATAGTAAATCCTTTTATTGGCTTGGACTCTTTTTAGCTGTGAGAGGAATTTGTTATGGATGAACTTACTACCTGTTCTAGAAGCACAAGAAATTGTCTTACGAACTGCACTGAGAAGTATTCTAAGTAGGTACCATCAAATATATCATAAAATAAACCATCTTTGTGTAATAATTGAAATTTTGACGTTAGAATTTTTGACAACTCCCTAGTAGTGGTAGTTGCTATCCTACCTTCAGTCATGTTTTTTTGAGCAATCTGACGATCTCCATTTTCATTTCCTCATTTTTCAAGATGTTGTTGAAATTTGTAATTTTTTAGGAAGTAGGAGAGTGGAAAACATAAAGTTGTGATTTTTTATTGGACATTGCAGAATATACCCTCAAAAATACCGTTCACGACTTAGTTCTATGAAATTGCTTACCATAGTGAAAAGAAAGATTTTAGACAAATATACATTTGGTCATGCTCTTAATTTAAATGAATTAATTGTATAAAGGTGTTGTTGACTTTATTATTAATGGGAAAAGGTTGAAGTGCTTTGGAAAAGTTTTGTTGTGTCTGGGGGATACTGAAAGTCACCATCAGATTGGTGGATTCAAAATTGGGGTTGATTGGACCTTTTGTAATGTCGAATGTGTTTTGCATGTGTGAGAGATGTTCAAAACAATCTTTACCCCAATAGCTTTGTCAAACGTTCTTTAGAATTTGTTTATCCGTTTCCTGTAATGTGTAGAGCTTGAAACGTTGATGAAAAAATGTATAGGATCATGTACTTTTGATGAACGTATAACGAAATATAAGGGTTAAAAGATCCCCTCAAAAGTACAAAAAATTTTCTTTAGAAATGGTATATACAGTATACTCCCGTTAACTCGAACCTCCAAGGGTCCGAGAAAATTAGTTCGACTTAACGAATGTTCGACTTAAGCGAAGCTCCCGTTAAGTCGAACTTTAGGAAAAATAAGATAATAGTTCGAGTTAAGGCGATTTTTCTTTTTTAAAAAAACCTACTAAAGTATCACATTTTGTATAGTCAAAGATTACTGATTTTGATAATAATCTCAAATATCCACTTGTTTCAATTTCAAGAGGTTAACTCATTCTCTACAATTGTGTCAATTTGGTAATACATTGGTGTATGCACTCACCATTTTCACTGAACAGCATGTACTCGCGCAAGACCACCAGTGCTCGGCGAACGTCATCAGATTTGGGACAACTTGGTTGAATATGGGAAGTATAATTATCGCTTTCTTCCGTTGCATGATCATCTTGATCTAGGATGTCTAAAGATTTCGTCATCGGTCATAACTGGTTCTGTGTTTATGACGGGGTCATCAGCCGATACAATGTCAGCAGCAGTGATTCCTTCGTGGAAAAACTCAGGCACGTGAACAGCTAACTTATCCAACTGCTCCTGTAGACCTTTGAAAGGATCATCAGCCTCTGACAAAGATTCGGCTTGCTTTTCTTTTGAAATACCAGCTTTTGCGAAGCAGATAATAACCGTTTCTTTTTTAACTTTTCCCAATGCTACGTCAAGCTTTCGCATTGCATCCAGTATAGAAAATTCAGGAAGTGGTTTGTTCTTCTCTATGGCATCAATTAATTGTCGGACAGACAATGACTTGTAGTAAGCTTTTAGAGATCGTATGACACCCTGATCCATTGGCTGAAGCTTTGAGGTGGTGTTTGGTGGCAGGAAAATTAAATCGACTGATACAAGGTTATCAATTGATGGATGGGCCGGACAATTATTATCCACTTAGAGCAATTTTTTTTCTTTCTGCAGTGAAACTGCAGATCTATTTCACGGATCCATTCTTCAAACAATATGTTGTCCATCCAACTTTTGTTTTGACTGCGATAGCGACATGGTAAATGCTTTATATTCTTAGAACATCGTGAGGATTTTGACTTTCCAATGACAAACATTTGCAACTCCCTCCCCCCCCCCCACCCCCCATCCCCCGCCCGCTGCATTAGCCGCTGCTAATCCTGTAAGTCGAAGCTTACTGTGCTTACCACCAACGCATCTTTCATCCTTGAGGTGTAGAGATTTATCTGGCTGAGCACGATAAAACAAACCAAACTCGTCTGCATTGTAGATCTGGTTGAGTTCATACTTAGCTAGAATGGTTGGCAACGTAGTTTCTGCCCAAGACGCAGTCATTTCATCGGTACACGCGTTTCCTTCACCAGAGACCTTTTTGAAAGATTCATTGTACCGCTTTTTACAACCGTCAAGCCAACCATCTGAAGCTTGGAAATTATCAATGCTCATTTTTTCGGCAAATTCTTTAGATTTAGTTTTTAATATTAAAGCTGAAGCTGCCACATCTCTGCTTCGAACAGTTAATAGCCATTTGAAAATAGCTTGATCTAATTTTTCATAGCTGCCTGCTCTCAGTCTCTGACGCTTTGTGTTCATTCCTTTTTTAGCCGCTTCGAATATTTTATCTTTGTTTTTGATCCAGGTAGATAGCGTGTTTTTGGGTATGCCATACTTTGCAGCAACTTGAAATTTCGATTTGCCTTCTTCTACTTCCTTTAATGCTTGATCTTTATCTTTATTGGATTTTGTGTTAAGTTTACGTTTACTCGCAATTGTTGCCATGATGAAAATTATTTGTATGAAAATTCTGCAGCTTAGATTATAACATAAAGACACAAGTTCTAAACAAATTAAAAACATTCGATAATGATATTTCGAACCTTTTTACGAACGTTTTCATTTCTTTAGAACTTACACCTTTCTCATCCAAATATTTTAAATGTGCGTTTACTAAGGAAATTCATTCTGCAGTATGACTGAGGCTGTGACAACTGAAACAATTTGCATACAAGATGGGCTACCAATTACCTTGATCACAAGTACGGATCTCGAAATATTTATCAAGGGACATCATATTTACAAAAATATTTGGACGCCACAACTAGATGATCCTGTGGGCAAGTTTTCTGTAGCTATTATAAAGGACCAAAATGTTGTGGGACATCTAAAAAAAAGGCAAAACCGGAAGATTTGCAAAGACCGTGTTTTATTTCTTGCGTAGTGACCCATATTCAAAGTGTCATGTAAAGATCATTGAAAAAAGATGTAATCTTGGCGATGGGGAAGGTTCGCAAGTTCCCTGTACACTACATATATCCGGACAAGTGAAGTTTATATCTATTTTAAAAAATGAATTAATTAGAATTAAAGAAATTTAATTTTTATCAAGCAAATTGTTTTTCCTCTTTCCTTTAAAGTTCAAGTTACCCGAAGGAATTGTCTGAAGGGGGACTCGAAAATGGTTCCAGATAGCGAATGTTCGAGAACCTAGGTTCGAGTTAACGAGTGATTTTTATAAGAAAGTAATAAGGAATGTTCAAGGGACCGGGAAAAATAGTTCGAGATAATAAAAGTTCAAGTAATCCGGTGTTCGAGTTACCAGGAGTACACTGTATCTTCAAACGCTGATCAAGAAAATGTATAGGATCATGTATCTTTGAGGAACGATTGCGGAGATTTGCGGTTTAAAGGTTTTTTGATGACATCATCAACCCGTCCATTCGAAACGCATTTGGCGACCCAGGTTTGGGAAACTTACTCAAATTGGTCCCGCTGACGTCACCACCTCGTTTCCAAGACATTTGGCCTCAAAGTTTTAAGTGCACTGTAATGGCTTTATTAATTTAAAGTAAGATATTGACGTTAAAGTAGTGATAATGACGTCGCGCCGTAATGTCAGAAAATTTAACATTTGAGACATAATTTTTCGGCTACATCAAAGAAAATGAACGCATCCACTCCACTGTTACAGACAGACAGACACAGGGACACACTCTCTGTAATATTATAAGAGACTAGCTGAGAGATCCAGTGTTGCCTCAGGTGTAACAGCACATGTCAATTCAATTGTGCTGCGTACTTTGTCAACAAAAAAGATTTTGAACTGTCTCTCACATGTTTTAACTTATTCATATCAGGTAGTGGTTAGAAAGCATGTTTATTTCTTTATATATTTCAGTTTACAAGTTACCATAAAAATATGAAAAGAAAACAATACGTTAACCGTCATAGCCACTAAAAGCACATTTACCTGGCTAAACTAAAAGAAGATAACGTTATTGACTTGCAAACGAGCTTGGTGATAAAACTCACTGTCTCCTTCTTGCTTCTGTCAGCAAACTATTATACACGAATTTTTATATATTTTTTATCGTATCTTATACATGTATCTTAATATTACTTAATCTTTATGTTAAAATTATAAAGCGAATATAAGGCGATATAACTTTCTTTAATTTAATACACGGAGATAATTTCGTTTTAGAGATTTTCAACCCCAGTAGAGGTTGTATGGATATCTACAGAATCGGTGGTACAACGATGCATGTGTGAGAGTCTCAAGAAGGAGATTATATTTTCAAAAAAATTAATTTAAACTAACATTTCCGAACTCCTGATTTGACTTGTACAGTAGCTAGATTCCAAATGTTGCTCACGAGATCACGAGATCACGTGGAACTTGAACATACGACCGTCGGTTGTCGAGCGATTGTTCCGACTGCGTCATCGATCCGATGCTTCCACGACTTCTACGGTATCGCTATTAACAACGACAATGTTTTGTAACGCTGTTGAATTATCTGATGTCGTTGAATGGAATCGTTTACAACACAGATAATACAGTGCCACTTCCCTCAATGGTTTGTTAAGAAAAACGTAAATTAATGGATCAACAAAAAATCCACAGGTCAATAAAATATCTCTGACTTTGGAGATAATATCGAAGTCCACGTTTTCGTTATCTTTCCATACGTGCCATGTATATATACATGTTGGAATGGACGAAAATATGATAAAAGTAAAAACGAGTAAAAACGGTAGGATGAATTGCTTAGCGTTTGTTTTTGACTCCCCTTTTCTGACATTCTGTTGGAATTTTCTTCTTCTTCGCTTCAAATGCAAACCAATTATCGAATACACTACCACAGCTATCAAATATAAACTCCATTTGTAATTGCCACAGCAAAGTAATATCGTTGAAAGACAATATCTTCAACGATAATTACAGGTAATACTGCAAGTCCACTTATAATCCAAGTTGCAGCTATAACTTTCACTAACCGTTGTTTTGTAACAATATAACCATATTTTATGTGCAAAGAAATGCAAAGAAAACGATCTGTTATGATTAAAAACATAGCGAAAAGCAACGAAATACGCCCTATTATGTCCAGATAATTCCATATTTGAGGCCATAACTTCCACTTACTGTCTATATTGGTATCTGGCTTGATATATGTTATTTCAAAATAAGCTCCAAGCATCAAGAGATAAACTTCTGTTACACTCAAGTTTATCAGTAATGCTTTCTGATTTTTATTTTGTTTTTTGTTCTTAGACAAAGAAAATACTGCTAAAACGTGTAAACACAACGCCAAGAAAATCAGAGCAAGCACGAAATAACTAATCAGTACCATTTTGAGGCCACTCTGAATATGAAACGTTCGTTATGTTTGTGCATATGAAAAGAAAACATCTCTTATTAATACTCAAATGTGGTGTATGATTCATTGGAGAATGAATCTAATTCATTTTTATTTTCTTAATACAATGATCCATATCTTTTCCGAGCATTCCGATCATTCCAAAGTTCAATCAGAATTTCGTATCCCTTATGTGTTGGATAATACGTTCGATTGTGATAGATAACAACTTGAATTGTGTACTATTTAGTTAAAAAAAATGAATAAAGCTGAACCCCTGTAGAGAATTTTTAATTTTTGGTACAGAGCTGCACATTTTTTTCGCAAGTTTTTAAAGATTTAAAAAAATATAATGTCATGTTTATTATTTGTTCATTAAGATGTTTTGTTTATCATAAACTATTCTACGAACAAAACACAATGATAAAAACTTCTATTTACTCAAAATAAAAACTTAGTTATTAACAGATACAAAGTTCATGAAACGCCTGCGAAAATTACCCTTTATCCCAGTACTGTAGTTTCGGTTTGCACGAAAGATGTCAAGTCAGTTCAAATAATTTGCGCTCTGTCAATCCAATGTTTGCCAAAAGGGAAAGAAGAATGCTGGTGTGACTTTTCGTTATATTTCGTCTATGTTTGTAAAGGTTACTATAAGCTTATAAGCTTCAGTATTTTTAAGCTGATTAAATCACTAGATTTACCTAAATACCTTTTTTTCGTGGGAGAATCTTTAACCCCTGGCCTCTCAGTGTTATATTACCTTGTCCTTATGGTTTTTATTTATATTACTTTTTAAGGCTAAAATACACGGTAAGTTTAAACGGACCGTTTAGTTGTAAGAAAAAACTTATAAGTTTAGTTGCAGGTAATAAACCTGTCTACACGTTAAGTTAAAATGTAAAAGTTTTTTTTTAAACTTTTTTTTTCACAATAAATACCAAATATACTTTTCATTTCGGTTATTGCTATAGCAGCAGAAGGCATAATAGTAGAACAAAAAAAGCGGACTAGCACTGGTTGTGATTAGACACCGAAAAAATATGCTCAAATCTTTAGTTTAAACAATAGCTCATTAATCATTCTGTTAATTTCAATAGAAAAAACTTAGCACAAGTTAAACATGTCCAACTTTTAAAAAAACTTATAAAACCGAAAAAGTTGTACATCTTTCCTGTTTTTTTATCTTACATTTAAACAAATAAAATGAAATTATTAATTAATTAGTTAAATACATATGAAACAATTCATTGGAAAGTTTATAATTCATAGAATGTTTATTTCAAATGGAAAAATAATAATTTTTGAATAGAAAAAGGTGTGAAAATATAATATTAACAAACATTTTTTTTCTAACCTACCTTCACTAAAATTTAATTTTCTCAAAAAAGTTTAAATCTCGGTAGCCCAGAAGCAATCTTTGCTCAATACACCTCTACGTTTTATGCTAAAAGGTACTAATGTCATGAATATGAAGACAAAACTAAAATATTAATAGTATGCACATGCTAAGCTCTGGTTTAGCCTTTCTTCGTCTCGGAATAAAAAATGAACACATTGGTGAATATTTTACGCGGAGCCACTTCATGTGCAAGATTACATGAGAAACTAGCCGAGGCGGTAAAAATTTTATTTATAAAGCGGGTTGACATTGATTTTTAAAAGAATGTCTTAAGATCTACAATCGTGGACAAAAATATTGAGACTAAGGCAGTTTTTTACTCTTTATCCAAATATGGACAAAACAGTCAAACAGTCAGTGCTCTGCAGCCGGCAGGCTGCAAAGTCGCTACTTTTGCACACAAGTAGGCCAGGCAGAGAGCGTTGGAAAGTTGCTAGTCACATTCTTTAGCACGCCCGCACACCGGAATAATTCACGTCGGGGACCACGAAGGCCCCGAAATTCGTGATTAATGGCCTTGCTGACGTCAGCAACAATTAGCACATTTTAAGAATTTCGTATTTACCAAATAACCTAAGATCCTAAGTCCACTCTGAACATTGACAAGTGAACTTTAACAAGTTCAAGATGTGTGAATCTAATATAGAATGAGCCTACGCAATTACTTGTGGTGGCGAACTTCGAAATTCGTTGTATTGTCCCAACATATTGTGACCACGATTGTAGTGCTCAAAATGTTGTATTTATTATAGTGTAGTTAAGTCTAGCTTAAGATAAACGTATTTCATATTCCTGTACAAGTTACCGACTCACACCTTAGGTGGCTAGTGTTTGGAAACGAAACTTCAGGAACGAAAAGTTGTTTAATGGCGCGCCGTTTATTCATTTTTGTGCAAAAAGCGCATATTTCGCTTTCCGTGCAAAATTTTGACTGATTATGAGTCTTATCTCACATGTGTTGGATGTTGGATTACTTGTCGTGGATTTTAATGTATGTATTTAGTCCTTATCTTAGTCTTTCAACTATGGTTTTACATTGATTTAATATCATTTTGGAGCTTAAAACATATTGATTGCATCAATTGTAAGGAACTTATAGCTAGCTATAGCTAAATTAGGTGCATATTGGAAATTCATTCTGCAGACTTTGATTCTATTTTTATTCCATTTTATTCTATTTCTAAAGTTTTTAACAGTGTTGGTAATGATTTTGTATCTCCATTATGATAATACGATCATCTTGAAATTTGTCATTTCAGATGATTCTTCACCCCAAAAGTCTTGACATCAATCAAATATAATTGTAAACACAAGGTTTCACTTTATTATAGACAACAACATCATTGGTTACATCACAAATTTATCGCCAATGAAGTCCAGAATTTCGCATTTGTTATGTTGTTGAGATTTTTCAAATCGAAGAGAAATAAGCTGCGTAGGAGCTTTTATATTATTTAGTATGTATATGTAGACATTGGAAAAAAAACACATCACGGAAGACGTAAATCACGAAATTAGGACGTTTTAGCTAATTCATCTTTTGTTCAACTAGGAAGAATTTCCACTTTGTTTACCTGAATTTTTGCAGTTATTTTATGGAATAAAAACCACGAGGGTGCCGATAAGCCGCATACTTACACCGTGAAAAGTGCGGACGTTTTCTGGCGAGTTCGGCGTTTTGAAAGAAAATTCAGGTATTCGCCTGAAAAAACCCACATAGAACCGAACAATGCCCGAACAAAAAAAAAAGATTCACCACAAAAACACTCAATGATTCACCACAAATTATTTAAAAAAGTATAAAAATTAAAATGAACTGACTATGTGGTAGCGAAGTGCTTAAAAGAACTGTTTTTTGATGGTTTTTAATAAGATTTACTTGATAAATAACTTAGATATACATAAACTTTATTAACTCCTTTCCTTTCAAGCGCATGCTTTCAACTGTCGTCCGCCATGTTTATGTTACAAGGTGTTGCATTTCGGGAATGCTCCGGGCGTGTTCGGGAAAGTGCGGGCGGTTTCGGCGGACAACCGTCAATTTAATTTGAAAAGTCGCCCGAGCTCGCCCTTTTATATGCGGGCGTTTGCGGCTTATCGGCACCCTCGTTAAAAACCATGAAGTTATGTGGCGAGATGAGTCACCAGATCATTGCTGGAGTAATGAAAGGATGGTAGAGGACATATATTTTTTTCACTTTCAAAAAATGCAATAAATATAAGAAAGAAAAACAATGTGGTTGCCTAATATATTTTATGTATATATGTTACTTATTTACATAATATTGTTATAGAGATTTATGAGAACAGCTGTCAGCTCCATTTTCTCAGTTTTAACATTTATTGTTGTATTAAATAACACAATTATTGAGGATTGAAGTTCGAAGTACCTGTACTTTTTTTCCTGATGTTACTTTTATTCCGATATGTTTGTGAAGATTTTTGAGAATCACATCCAAGCTGCTACTTTTTATAAATTCCTTGTCTTTCATAAATGATATTTTTTCTCATTTGCAAATTTGTTACTTAAAATTGCAGTAATATGATGTGCTGATGGTACAAACAGGACTTGTCTTTTGGGTTTTACAGGAATCAATTTTTCGCATACCCAGTGTTGTATCTTTGTTTTTATTATATATATACTTATATATAGTTAATTGTGTATTATTTGTTATCATGGTTTTTGAAAACAATTTATTAACAAAAAAAATAAAAAAAATATTAATGATATTTTTTTATAGTAAAAGTTCTTTATATACAGTGTTTTTTTAATCGACATCACTCTCTATATGCAAGTACTGCTGCTACCCCTTATAATAGAACATTTCCAAAAAATCGTAGATAGTTGAAAACCTTCTTGTTTCAACTGACAGAAGGTCAGAATAGCTTTGATGACGTCATTAACCCGCCCATTCCGAAACGGATTCGGGAACCTAGGTTTAGGAAACTCACCCAAATTGGTTCCAGGTGGTCCTTAGTTACCCACGCAATGAAAAATGGCCTCAAAGTTTTAAGTGCACTGTAATGGTTTCATTAATTTAAATTAAGATATTGAAGTTAAAATAGTAATATTGACGCCGCGCCGTAACGGTCGAAAATTTAACAATTAAGACATACGTTTTTCGGCTACATCGAAGGAAAATGAACACATCCACTTTGCCTGTTACAGACAGACACACACACACAGTCTCCGTATTATTATAGAGACAAGTCGATAAGGCCCATGGAAAAATCAACTTAGGCAGAAGAACAATGGAAAAATAGGTTGTTTTAGATGTTTTGCTCACGTCAGCAGTGCATATACAAAAAAACAATTTTTCGGAAAAAATGTATAGAATCATGTGATTTTGACAAACGCCTAAGGAGATAAAAAGAATTTAAAGATTTTTGCTGACGTCAGTGTAAGGAACAAAAAATGTTTTGTTAGAAATTGAAATACCCGTTGCTTTCCTCGTATAGATCTTAAAACGCTGATAAAGAAAATGTATAGGATCATGTACCTTTGACAAACGGTTGTAGAGATATTGATGTTTAAAGGTTCTTTGATGACGTCATCAACCCGTTCATTCGAAACGGATTCGGGAACCCAGGTTTTGGGAGTTTACCCAAATTGGTCCCAGTTGTTCCCTAGTTACCCACATGGTGAAAATTGACTGACGTCACCACCTCGTTTCCAAGTTATTTGGCCTCAAAGTTTTAAGTGCACTATAATTGACGTTAAGGTAGTGTTATTGACGTCGCGCCGTAACGTCAGAATATTTACCATTTAAGACATAGCTTTTTCGGCAACATCACAGGAAAATCAAGATTTTCACTTTGCCTGTTACGGACAGACATACACACAGACACTCTCTGTATTATTATAGAGATAGACTAGTCGATTAGGCCCGTGGAAAAATCCACTTAGCCATGAAACAATGGCAAAACTAATGGTTGTTTTGAATTTTTTGCTGACGTCAGTAGTGCATATTCAAATAGAAATTTGACGAAATTTAGTTTACCAGTTGCCTGTAATGTGTAGAGGGTAAAACGCTGATCAAAATAAGGTATAGGATCATATGCCAAGACCCGCGAAAAAACTTTTTTCTTAGAAATTAAATAATCTGATGCCTTCATTGTATAGATCTTGAAACGATGATCAAGAGAATGTATATCATGTACTTTTGACAAATGGTTACGTAAATATTGTGGTTTAAAGGTTTTTTGATGGACGTTATCAACCCGCTCATCCCGAATAGGATTCGGGGACTCAGGTTTGGGAAAATGACCAAAATTGGTCCTAGATGGTCCCTGGTTATCGACGCGGTAAAAAATGACTGACGTCACCACCTCGTTTCCAAGTTATTTGGCCTCAAAATTTTAAGTGAATTGTAATAGCTTCACTAATTTTAATATACTTTCCTTTGACGCCAATATAATTTCAACATCAAAGTTTGTTAAATTACAGAACAAATTTATAAGTAATGTTTTATAGACTTTATCAAAGAAAATTGTGAAGAATATAAGCCACTTTGCAAAAGTCAGAGACAGACGCACAGAAGCTTCGTATTATTGTATAAGGCTAGATAGACAGTCACAACCTCAGTTGTAGCTAAGTATAAATCAGTTTGATGAAGGTACACAAAAATAAATAATGTTGGCTAGGATTAAAAGCTCTTATACCAGGATGAATAAAAACCGTTAAAGAATAGTAATAAACTCGCTTTACGATGCTCCCCACAAATCTATATTTGTAGCCAAAATCTTGAAGTTGGTGTGTTTAAGATTTATACAAAACGTAATTAAGATTTCGGATTACATCCGAGATCTTATTAAAACGGTTGGTCTTTTTCTTCTCCCCCTTCTTCTTCGACCGATTTTTTAACCGATTGCCGTAACGTCACGACTTTTAAAGTCTGACCTGATCCTGCGACCCAGCGCTACGCCGGCTATGTGCGTGTCTTGATATTCGTGAAAACGGGAAAGAATGTGGACTGCGTTACAAATTTGATCACAAATATTGTTATAGACTGTTATTTTAATATTATTTAATGAACTATGCTTGATACTCCTTCTAATTCTCATTTCCAATTATGTTTTTAGCGATGCAGATTTTGTTCAACTAAACCGAGCTCTAAGGGTTAAGGTACGAGTCGTTACTTTCGAGGGACCGAGTTTAAGCACGTCATATTGATCATACTCCAGCTTGTTCACCATGCTGCAAAGCGAAGTTTTTTGAAGCGAAGAGAAATATTTGGCTGGGTTAGTATAATTATTTAACTGCTTAAATTTCAGTTTTATTAACGTTTAAGATACTCTTTTTATTGTGTCTATGTTTTCACATGTCACGTTTTCTAGCCATGAGTAAATCTTAAACAAACCAATTTTAAGATTTTAGCTACAAACGTAGATTTCAAGGCAGCATCCTGCTGAAGCCAGCTAGCTGTAGCTAGCCTTATTTATTCTTATTCTTTTAAAGCTTGGTATATTATTAATTATTTTTATGTTGAGGTTCTGGCTCTCCTAGCTAGCTCTTTAGCTACGTCTGGTTGAAGAGTAAAAGTAGCTACTAGCTACAACAAAATTCCAAATCAATACTTCTTATGCTAGCTAAATGCAATTAGTAAATAGGCGACACCTTTTTTTTACTGTCACGACTTTTTTCGCAAAAGAAAATTACTGGTGGATTTTTTTTAGCTGGATGGGGTAAACGACAAGCTGTTCTCTGTGTTTTATTTAAACCGAAGTTGCAATAAATTTTGTTTGAAAAGGGTATGGCGCCTATATAAATATGCAACACAGTTTACCTGTATGTAGTTAGCGCTTAGCCAAGTGTTAACAAAGTGTATTCTTTATTGTTATGTTAACCAAAGTTGCAAAAAGGGTATTACGCCTAAACGCATAGGCGACACGGTTTACCTGTACTAAGCGCTCAGTCCAATGTTAAAGGAGAGGCCGCGGCACGGCTGCTGATTGAAAATTCATGATGCCTGAGATAATTTCAAAGACCAGATCCGCTGGTCTGGAATATCCCGTAAAATCTTGACAATTGTTTAGTTTTTGTAATATTTAGTTAGCATCAAATCAAGTAAAAAATGGTTTTGCTGAAAGATTTGCTGTTTTTATATTAAGGGGGTAATAAATTAAAGCTGCTTGTTTAAAAAAGGTGAATTTGTGGCTTAAAACTTTGCAGCACAACAACACGTTATTATACTCACATTATACCCAGAACCTCTCTTCATAGAAGTTTATTACAAAATACCAGTTTTTACTTTTATCCTTGAATGCTGAATCATTCATTTTATGGTTCAGTATTTTTACACATTTGCCAAACTGGTGGTTATTCAGAAACAATATTAGATTTTTCTCTACATTGTGATGGCCACGCTTCGATGATCACACTGTTTTATTAAAAATAATACACAAGTTAAAGATCAAAATAGCAAAAATGCTATTAGTTGAATAACACGACGAAAATATTTTTATTTTTGTTACTGAACTTAGTAAACTAATTCATGAGTAAAGGTAAAGAAAATAAAGATTTGTAAACAAATCCGAAACATATTGTACGTTCGATTTGTTGTTGAAAGTTTCCGGTCTGTGTATTTATCAAATTTGGCGCCATCTCATTACAACAAACTTCATCGTTCGAAGTTGGATGTATGTTGTGAAAAAGCGAACCAAATTACGACAAGAATGTTATTATTGGCTGTGAAAGATGTTTATAAAGTTCCAAGAAGTATTAACGAAAGTTATAAAATGCTGGCACTACGATTGTATGTAAAATATTCTTGGTTATCTTGAGTTAAAGGTCTTATTTTTAATGTTTATTGGTAAGTACATCTCAAACTTGCTTCTTTTTTACTCACACAGCCATAAAAACTTTGTAAAAATGTTGCTAGGAAGGAATATGTATATTTATTTATGAAACATAGTTATTTGAGTGTCGTTATAGTAGTTATTTTATTAGATTTTGGGATTTAGACGTTCCTTAATTTTTGTTACCTCGCCTAAAATTTATTTTGTGGCTGCCACAAAAATGTTTTTTGTTTGCCTCTCCTTTAACGACGGGCTGTTTCCTGTGTTTCTGTTTATACGCAGTTGCGATAAAGATTTTTCGAAAAAGGGTATTATACCTATATGGATGTGCAACATTGTTTGCCTGTACTAAGCACTCAACCCGGAGTAACTTTTGAAATTTCAGTGGGAACATTCTCCGAAAAATAAAAAAGGTTGGCCGACTGTTTTTGCTATGACAGGGTAGCAACGAGTTGTAAACTGTGTTTTTATTTTAGCTAAAGTTGTGGAAAGTTATTTCTTGCAAAAATATATTACACCGGAAACACCATAATGTTGTGCGTCTATTTTTTGAAACATATATTACACCGGAAACACCATATGCTGTGCACCTCACTCTATTTAAGACATACTATACTAACGCGTTCCACCTGAATGGGTGGCACAGTTTACGGTTCTTATTAATCGCTCTTCCGGGCGTTCAACGCTGGGTCCCCTGGTTAGTCTAAATATTAATACCACGGAATCGCATTTTGGATTTAGCCTCTTTTGTTAATTCTAGACCGATGAACGTAGTCATAACCTTTTTGTTTCTTTCACCTACTTCCATTTCTTTTTTTGTTTTTAAACTTAGTAGGATCCAGCTCTATGGTCAAATCTTAAGGCTGAAATACACGATTTGTTTAAAACGGAAGGTCAAAACCTGACGGATAACCTGTGGGGGAAATTTTGTGAAAGGTTTCTTGTCTACACGTAATCCGTTTAAACGTACAACATACTTCAAAAGTCTTTCGAATCGCGGCAAGCAAAATAAAAAGACGTGTCGCTACGGTTGCTGCCTCCGAAAAAAAGAAGAGATCCAAATGGGTGAAACTTTGGCTGGTACGAAGGAAATATCTAGGTGTGACATCAACATTACTACGCGAATTTCGCACAGAAGGCTTTGAATACAAAAACTTTTTGAAAATGAGTCCAAATGGCGAAGCAAAAAGAATTAAATTTACGGAGTGAATCCGTAAATTCAATTTTTTTGCTTTCGTCATTGTTGAAGTTCTGTACAAAACAGGCTACTGGCGAACTCGAAAGGTATAGGGAATAGAAATCCGAAATCTTTTAGCCTGCAAGGGCTTTTCATTAAATATTAAATATGTGCTTTGAAATTTAGAATTTCCACTAGAAATTCAACACTCAAGATTCAAAGAACAAAAATAAAAAAATTCAAGAGAAAAAATCAGAACTCCAACAAGATCTAACTCAACATTCAAAATGGCGTCTCCATTGCTATCTTCCAAACGTTCCTGTGACCGCGACTTATTCGCTACTTATTTTTTATTGGCGAATATATCGCGAATATGTCCATTTCGAAATAATGTGAAATCATTTTTTTCAAAAAAAGTTGTCGTTAAAAATGTCACGTATGTCGACACCGTACGTTCTGCAATCTTCTGGAATCTCTTTTTTGAGATAATTATTTTTCCTTTATATGACTTTCACCCTTATTGTTTAAAGTTTCCTTCTGTTTTCTTTTCTAATAGTGATCATCCGGACTACATATTTTGCCATCTTACGTTTAATATGTTGTCGGATCTCTGGTTATTCTGCAGAGATTGCTCGTTTGTTGCTGGTTCTTTTGTTGTTCTGTGAAGACTGGTGGTTAGCTATTTTAGTCCTGACACAACTGTGTATATTTTTGACTGTTCTAAAATTAATATCGTTGAGCATTAAAAGGCAGATGGAAATAAACACCACATCACATATGTTTAAAACAAAGTACATAAAATAGATCCTCTACGCAATTCTAGCATAGCCGTACGAACAGATCAAACGGAATGAGAAAGTAATTCTGAGAGTATCTTCATTTATACTATGGTGTTATTGAAACAGACATAAAAGGAGCCTTCGGAACGAGGTTATTTACTGGCATTTTTACGTGATTCCTGGTTATGTTGAAAGCGAAAGTGCTGGGGTACTTCCTTTAAAGGATAACACTTTCGAGATTTCGCGATTTTTGACCTAATTTCACGGAAGTTGGACCCTGCAAGTGTGGAAATGCTCAATCGCAAAAGTTTATTTCTTATATTGAAATATAAAAAAGTTAATTCTCGTGAAGTTTTATTTATTCTGGAATCCCTTTTATGAGATAATTATTTTTCATAAATTCTTTATATGTTTGCCTTTTCATAGTTAATTAGCAAATTTTTCTTGAGTTTAAGGCAATAAATAACAAACTAAATTTGAGAAATTTTCTCCCTGATATTTGTCAGAGCATTTTCAAATCACAACTAAAAAATTCTTTCAAAATGCATGTACAAAATGTTAAAAATTCTCTTGATATAAATAAAATGTATGAATAAAAATCGTTTATTAACAATAAAAGTCGTTAAAAATTATAATATGTTTTCCCATATTTCAGATAATCGTCTTATTTCATCTTTTTTGTTCAATAAATCAGATTTGTGTTGTTTAATCTTTAAATTTTAATAAAATTGTTTTCTCTATAGAGAATTTCTATTTTCTCAAAGTTAGTTACTTTTTGAAAGTTATTTTGTCATGGTATGATAGTATACAACCAAACTGCAAAATTTAGGTAAATTTTACCGGTTGCTAGGGAAAATAATTTTTTTAGGTCTTTCGCCCCGGCCGTTTTATCAGGATAACCGTCAAACGTTTGAACATAGTTTTTTCAACAATCAAAAGATACAAGGCTGACCTATTTTTTTAAATGGAACACATTTTTATAAATATTATAAATTGCTGAGAGTGGACGGTCAAACCCGTCATATTAAAATAACCGTTTTCTCCAGTTTTCAATGCGTCATAACTCAATTTTGAAAATTGAAAAAAAAAATCTGTTCCATTTAAAAAATACATCACATTCCTCTGAAAAACTCCTAAAAATTTCATAAAATTTGACAAAGCGATTCTTGAGATATTACGGCCGGGAGCAGTAAAATGTCCATTCTTGAAAAAACGCGATTAAAGTTGAAAATTAAATTCAAACTCAAAAGAATAGGTGAAAACTAGGTCTAAACAACATAATAAGTGTAAAATCTCTGAATAATAATGTATATAATGTACTAAAATGCCCCTGCTTCATAACTCTTGCCATCTTTCTCCTCATTTTTGTCATCAAAACCTTTTGCTTTGCCGCGTCTGATTTTACGTCGCGTTTTTGTGGTGTCGCGATTGTCGTATAACGATGAAAATAAGCGTTTTGAATTAATACTCTGGCATCCCATCAGAGTGTACTTCCCTGGAATCATTTTAACTTTCTCATATATTAATATGCTAGCTTTCCTTCCAATATTGAAGTTGGCTACGCATCATATACAGCAAGTTGGAGTTGAGAGAACGATACATAACGTGATTTCGGAACACGATCCCATATCATTGCGTTAAAACTTTCGTTTTGATTTTGAGTCAGACCATGTAAACATTTGTTGAGTAAATCCTCATGACTTAAATCTAGAAATATAGGTTTCAATTTAAATATCACTGGCAAAGGAAGTCCGGGCCCTGGTTTGTAAATTGATGTGCCATTAGCCTTATCTTTTTGTAATTTGCACCAACTATCGCTACCGGTTGGACAATACGTATCATGGTAATTATTATTTTTGTTGGAAGTAACATGAAAAAAAGTAGCTCTTGTTGCTGCTTGCATTGCCTTCAGATTGTTTTTTTTCCTCTTATCGCTATACCGTAATAGTTCTGTAATCTGTCAATCATATTATTAGTCAGTTTCCCTCTTCCTTCTAAACCTTTTTCCCGCTTCTTCAAGTTCCGTAAGCGGCAACCGACTCTTTTTTGAACGTGTCCGACACATTCTATTTTTTCACTTGAATACCAGTGTAGGTGTTTTGTATGGTGTTAAAACTTTTTCTATCACCATCCCCATAGTATTCAGTGTAGCGTAACTTGTTTTTCTCTTCGGACCTTTCCCACATTCGTTTTGCGCCGATTGGCTCCATATTTCCAGCTGATCTTGTGTAATTGTATTTACAATCATGGTCGGTTCTCCACTTGTCGTATGCCGAAGGGTCACTTTTTCGCAATGGTTCTCAGTAGACAAGCTTTACATGCCCTACTCATAGGCTAAGACCTTCCGACTATTCATTGAGATGGCTGTTGTCACTCCATTTAGGGATGCGTAACCGCGTCGCTGCCAGGACCCATCATATGAAACTGGTGTGTTAACGATACCATCTGAATCACCTCGTAATTCTTCACATGCATCTTGCATTGTTGTTTCTGCAACATCTTTTGCTACTAAGGTCATTACATAGGAGAAACAGGAGGGAAGTTGACAACACGAATAAAAGAACACAAAAATGGCGCAAAAACGATCAAGAAAACGTCTCTGGAATGTCCAAATACATTAAAGAAACAAAACACGAAATGAACTTTGAGAAAATAGAAATTCTCTATAGAGAAAACAATTTTATTAAAAGAAAATTTAAAGAGGCATTAGCGATTAAACAACACAAATCTGATTTATTGAACAAAAAAGATGAAATAAGACGATTATCTGAAATTTGGGAAAACATTTTATAATTTTTAACGACTTTTATTGTTGATAAACGATTTTTATACATTTTATTTATATCAAGAGAATTTTTAACATTTTGTACATGCATTTTGAAAGAATTTTTAAGTTGTGATCTGAAGATGCTCTGACAAATATCAGGGAGAAAATTTCTCAAATTTAGTTTGTTATTTATTGCCCAAGAAAAATTTGCTAATTATTTTTCCTTTATATCACTTTCACCCTGTTTAAGGTTCCCGTAGTTATAATTGTAACCCAACTCTTTGAATCGATTCATTTATCGTTGATGGCATTTTATGGTAACTCTACACGTTATTACAGGACGTCCTGGAGCATATAACAATTAACACCTAGGCCTATCCCGAAAGTTAATTCTCGCAAAAAGTTGTTGAAATGATCTTTGCGAAAGTTTTTTCGCGCGAAAAATTTTAAAAGCTGCCAATTAACAAAATGCATCGCCAACTGAAGATGGAAGATTTTGGAAGGTTAATTACTTGCTGCAGGTATGACTAATTATTTGGATTGTTGTAATATGTTTATTTATTTTTCTGTTGTTGTTGTTGTTGTTGTTGTTGTTTGTTGTTGTTGTTGTTGTTGTTGTTGTTGTTGTTACCGCAAGACACTTAGCGGGACAATTTTTAAACACATAGCGGGACACGCCGTGTCCCGCTAAGTATTTAAGGCATAATATTACTAATTAAGTGTGTATAACATGGTTTAGGGAGGTTTGACCGTGTCCCGCTAAGTGTTAAAACATTATTCTTAAAGGGTAGAAACAATGTTTTCACAGTGGAAGCTAAACAACTTCGTCCCCTGGGTCTTCTGGCCCCTGAGCCGTTATGACAGAGTGGCCAAATCACGAGAAAGGCAAAATACCCTGGGAAAGAGGTTGGAAGCGGAACCCTCTGCATGTTAGCCAGAGGAGACCCAGCATAATTTTTCTTACCACCGGGAAATCGGAAAAGTTAAGGTGGGGAAAATTACGCTGGGTCGCAAACGATTTTTCTGCGGTTGAAGGTATATACATGCCCAGAGAACGTGAGGACATATTTATCTTGACATGTGCTAAGATACAGAAAATAAATATTCCTATATACGAAGTATTTAGAAGAAGTCAAAAGAAGACCTACAAACCTGACACAATCGCTTCCAAACCAAAATGGCCTTCGTGAGCTTTTTTTCGGGTTCTGCCGTGATTCCGAGATTAGGTTGCATAGAATCAAAACAAAGTCCGTAAAAATCGGGTTCTCCCAGGGTTTTTCAAAAAAAAACTACGCGCAACCATTTTGAACAAAATACGGCTATTTTTCTGCTCGTATTATTTAAGAGGGTAAGATGTGCCCGCGCCGGTTCATATTTCATTTGTTAACCTTGAAGAAAGCTTAATCAACTAGGCTATCTGCTTGGACTTTTTGGCCATTTCCCAACGTATTACTTAACAAACAAGACTCTGGGAGGGAAGGCATTCTTCTTAAAATATAATCAAATCCATTCCAGTGCTAATAAATACATGCTTATTTTGACCTAAGCTAAAACATCACAATGAAATGTTACAAATAGCTCAAAGCTCGAAATTAACACCAAATACTTTCTAGTTATAAAGTTCTTCCGTATAATTTTCATAAACAACTTCAACATCTTCTCTAAATTAGTTTAATATAAATTTTAATAACCCTTCGCGAATTCTAATTTTCTTCTTTAACGTAGCCATCACGTAGACTACTGTACAAAATTATATTAAGTATAAATCAACTAATCCGGCCCGATGGACCATCTAAACATAACTAACAACACGTGCGAACTCAATATGTTTTATTTCAAAAACACAACTAACCGAACACACATTCGGAACACACATATATATATATACATACTACATAACATATCTCAAAACCACAGTTACCACCATTATGAATCCTCTTAGCCAATCACGTTTAATATAGTTTTCAGGAAGCGATAATAACGGTAAGTTTCTTTTTTATTTGCAGATCAATATGTAAAAAAAAGAAAAAAACGGCAATAGAAATTTATCCCTCTATTGAAAATACCGTGCAAAAAATCACAATAGTTTTTGGTTGCTATGTGACATCCTCTACGAGAGCCTATTTCAAGACTTTTTTTATGTTAAACCAGCTAAGCACAGTCAGAACTGTGAATTGTTGTTATGGTAAACCTGCTACTACTGTTTTATAATACTGCACTTATACTTATACTATAACACTTTAGACAAAATGATCCAGAAAATGATCCTTCTCATTTTAACAATGTGCACTGTATCGATAATGTATTTGGGTTACATCAGCATATATTGGCAAATATTACACTCAAGTCATTTTTACAATGTTACTGGGCATGTTATTAATTCACCAAGAACAATAACAAACTTCAGTAATTCAACAAAAGTAATTTTATTTTGGAATGACCTTTATGGAAAACCAAACTCAACGAATGGACTGTCAGGTTACAAATTGTGTTTTTACAGACGATCGCTCAAAATTGGAAAAAGCAGATGCTGTATTATTTCATATAGTGGGTAACCTGAAAATTCGCCGAAGGTGAAACTGATGCATCAACGATGGGTTTTTGTAGATCACGAGGCTCCCTGTGGTCGTTGGTCAGAACTAACACCTTATATAAGTGATTTTAATTGGACGCAAACTTTTCGCTTAGATTCAAATTTGTTAATGCTTTAAGGCAGTTACTGCAAAAGAGATCAACCTATTCAAATAGATTTTAATACCATTTTAAAAACAAAAATAAAGCCAGTCGCTTGGATGGTAAGCAATTGTCGAACAGAAAGCAACCGGTCGGAGTACGTGCGAGAACTTATGAAACATATTCCGATCGATGTCTACGGAAGATGTGGATACTTGTTCAACCAAACGAATACTTGCGAGAGATTTAAAAACAATGAGTGTCTTAAGGTTATAGAAAATAAGTACAAATTTTATTTGAGTTTTGAAAACACTTTAGCAACAGATTAAATCACTGAAAAGTATTTTGAAAAATTAGGAGTCAATATTGTCCCAGTGGTGCGAGGGGATGGAAATTACACCGCGGTTGGACCACCAAACTCTTTTATAAACACAAATAATTTCTCAAGCCCGAAGAAATTAGCTGAATATTTACTATATCTTCATAGTCATGACGAGGAGTATATCAAATTTTTAAAATGGAAAGAAAAGTTTAAATCTGATGGGAAGTGTAGCATGGCTGAATCTTGTTGGTGTAAGTTGTGTCAAAAGTTAAATGATCCATCCGAGCCAATCAAATATTATCCAGATATTTATGAGTGGTTTGGAGATTGTAGAAAACCAAAAGATATTATAGCTAGCTAGATCAAAGTTTACGGATTTTAATACCGCGCTGTCTGGTCACTAGCGAAGGTAAAGCTTGTAGGTACAGATATATATCTAAATTTATTGGTTAGCGCTTGTAGCTGCTTAGTTTGTGATAAAAATTTAGTTTATAATGACCCATTTTAGACGGTCGTAGTTACTAGCTCTTTTTGTGACATATTAACATAAGTTAAACGGGAACTTAAAATAATTGACTTTTACAGAGACATTTTTTACAAGACGAGATATATATTTATGTATTGTTAGTACTACTATTTAAATTGGTCAAGATGGATGGTCTGTTTATGTTGAATATGTTAACGTTAAGATGTTAAAATGTTAAGATGTTAAAAAAGATTACATGTGCAAATTGGATCTAAAAGATACATACTTCTTTGGTTCCCCCTAGCTCAAAAATCTCAGAAGTACATAAAATTCAAATGGAAAGGCCAGTTTTACCAATTTCTTTGTCTATGTTTCGGTCTAGCCACTGCTCCAAGAGTCTTCACAAGTTAATGAAGGTTCCAATTGCACTTTTGCGGAAATTAAATGTATGTGTTATAGTTTATCTAATGCAGAATCGAGGATTTTTAATCAATGTAAAAAGCAAGTACTGGAACCATCCTAAATTATTCAATTTTTAGGGGTTCAAATAAATTCACAGGAAACGAATCTATCTATTCCTCAGGAAAAGAAAGAGAAAATTGTCAAACAGCGTCAGTCGTTACTGGAAAAACTTGTAGTGTCATTAAGGGAATTGACCCAAGTAATAGGAAATTTGCAAGCACCCTTGTATTATTAGGGCCTACAAAGGCAACAGATTTTGGAACTAGTGACAAAAGGGACATACAATTCAATTGGGAAACTATCACAGGAGTCAAAACTAGAACTAGAATGATGGATAAAAAACTCGAATTGAGTCAAGGCCTCTCCACTCCAGTTGATAATAAGTTCGGATGCGGCCCTACAGGGCTGGACGGCAGCTTGCCAGGGTCAGAAAACAGGGGGCTTTGTCAGTAGTAGAGCAGAAAGACCATATTAATTTACTAGAACTCAGAGTAGCCAAATTGGCCCTAAAAACCTTTGTCCATTATATCCAAAAATCAAATCTGTTCATATTCAGATGGACAATATAACAGCACTTTCTTATATGGTGGAAATGGGAGGTACTCACAACAAAGTGTTGTCAGATCTTACCAAGGAGATCTGGGAATACCTGTTAAAACGTGGGATCACGCTTACAGCAGAATACCTTCCTGGAGTGTTAAATCACCAAGTGAATTACGAATCCAGATCAGTTATGGACCAGGGCGAATAAAAGATAAACCCAGCTGTGTTCCAGAAACATGCAAAGCGAGGTGCACCCCAGAAATAGATCTATTTGCCTCCCACCTGTCACATCATGTGCCTCAGTAAGGACGGGATGCTTTATAAATGTCGTGATGTTTTATGAAAACATGTCTTTCCACCATTTTCAATGATGGGTCGAGTCCTGAAAAAAGTACAGAACGACAGAACAACAGTAACACTGATCACTCTGGACGGCAAACGCAATCATGGTTCCCTCGACTTATACAATTGTCAGTGCCAAATCTTACTCTGTTTCCCAAACAAATAGATTTGTTAAAGGACCTTCTAGAGTTTCAGCACTTATGACGGAGATTTTAATAAAAACCTTCCTCAACCAAAATATAATTTTGGGGGGGATGTAGAAACTGACTTATTTATCACAACTTTAAAATTAACAATGTCTAGGGTTTCTGAGATAACTGATTTAGACGAAGCACGATTCAGGTTACTTTTTTTCGTTTTTAATATTGACTAAAACTAGAAAACCCGGAAAAGAGATTCCTGTAGTGAAATGCTTTAAATTTCCAGAAAGTAAGAAATTATGTGTTTGTCATTGTATTGATTTGTATTTAGATAGATCCAAAAATCAATCAGTTATTACTTAGGTATATTAAACCCCATAAACCTGTAACAACGGCATCCGTTTCTAAATGGATTAGGGAGGTTTTGACTTTGTCACGTATTAGCTCATTCACGGCTCATTCTACTAGGTCTGCTTCTATATCTAAAGCTATTATGGCAGGGGCATCTATTTCAAACGTTTTAGGGAGAGCTCATTGGTCAAACAAGTACACCTTTCAGAAATGTTATAACAAGCAAGTTTCTGACAAACATGGGAGAGTATTTCAAAAAGGCTATATCAGGGAAACTTTAGAGAGAGGTCGTCGAAACAATGTCTTTAGCTTTAAGCCAGAAGGCGTAATCCAGTATTAAATATGGCGTAGATTTATGAGATAAAATTAAGGCTTGTGCCAGGGCGCTGCAGTGCAATAGTGATTTATGAATAAAATTGAAGCCAAAGATCTAATACTTCCCTCCCTTCCTGGCCCTTTAATAAAGTTTCCAAGTTATTCGTGGTGGATATCAATAGGGTTGAGGATCTTCATAAATTGTACTTATTTCATTTCATAGGAAACAAACATTTCTTTTACAAATGTTTTTTTGTTTTATTGTCCAGCTATTATCACACCGTGGACGTTTATGTTTGCTCGAAATAGCTTTAAGCGAGAAGGCGTAGTCCAGTATTAGATCGTTGGCTTCGATTGTATTCATAAAATTTAGATTACACTCTGCGAGCGTTTCTCGCCCTGGCACAATCCTCAATTATACTGAAATAAAGGACGTAATTATTAAAGAGAAACGTTAATAACAACAAAGATGGCGCATAAAGAAAAATTAAAATCCAATCTTCGTAGCGCCTTACCCTAAGAGCTCCAACTTCTGATAGCATTTTTGGTTCTTTAAAATTTCAACACGGGCTTTTGTACGGAGCTTTTTTTGGTTTTGAACATTTTTCTTTTGACAACAGCTACAACCCTCCAAAAATAAGTCAAAATACTGGTCCCTCCTCCCCTCCCCCCTGTATTAATGTTCGACACAGGCAGCTACTACCCTCTACTTTGAATTGGCGGAAGGAAGGACGAAAATTTGCAAAAAATCTACTTTAAGGGCAGAAACTTTCGCGTTTTTGGCCTTTTTTCGCGAAAGTTTTTGCTATTACAAATTTCAAAACAGCAAAACGCAAAATTTTTTTCACGCGAAATCATAGCCAATTTAAAAAACACGAAAGTTTTTTCACGCGAAAAAATATTATTTTCCAAGCAAACTTAAGACCCCTTCCTGAAAATCGTTGTTATAAAAAAAACAAGATGCAGGCGCTGCATAAACTATCTCGCTATTAAAAATGCACAACTATGAAACATCCGCAATGCGACCCAATTCTACAATTTCTGCTAACAAAAATACAGCCTATCATCCATGGTTAAAAGTCGCGCGATTGAAACGTTTATGGTCTTAAACGGCATTTAGGTGACAAAAAATCAAAATTTTGATGTCACCATCATGTTCAGCATACTTTTTTTGTTATCTGTGCCAAAATTTTGTCGAAAATAAAGTAGTTTTAATTTCGGACCAATTTTGGCCTAAAATGACATTTAGGTGACAAAAAATCAAAATTTTAATGTCACCATCATGTTCGGCATACTTTTTTTGTTAACTTTGCCAAATTTTGTCTAAAATAAAGTAGTTTTAATTTTTGGACCAATTTTGGCCTAAAATGACATTTAGGTGACAAAAATCAAAATTATGATGTCACTATTATGTTCAGCATACCTTTTTTGTTAACTGTGCCAAATTTTGTCGAAAACAAATACCAATTTTGGCCTGAAACGTCATTTAGATGACTTCCAAGTACTTGGAGAGTTTAGGTACGAAGTTTAAATCTGTGACGTTGCAATTGACCATTTGGGACATTTAGTTAGTTACGAGTTGGAAACCTATCCTCGCAGGCGAGATAGTAAAAAGAAAAAAAAAAAGTAAAAATAGTTACCAAGATGAGATTCGAACACACGACTACTCCCGTGTCGGTGCTCAGAGAGCCAAAAATTTCCATTTTGGGACGGACAGCTGTATTTGAATACTCCTCGCAGGCGAGATAGTAATAATGGTACATGGATAGATATTATTAATTAATACGTATACAATCTTACAATCTTCTCTAATATCTTTATTTTCTCCAGTACTTGTCGCAACTTTCTCCTTTTTTCTATTTTGCGCTGAAACAGGTAGAGTGTTCACGACACTGTGGGTGAAGGCATTACAAAATTGAAAAGGTTGCCAACGGCTCTGTCTTCCACAGGCTCAATGTAACACGGTAGAAGAATTTAAATTGTTATGTGGTAGAAAAATTCAGCGGTACATTGGTGAAAATGAAGAAACTGATGGCGAAACTGATTCTGAGTGGGAAGTTGAAGAAAAATTAAGAAAAAAATCTTATTTTTTTTGATACGCGAAAGTTTCTACCCGCGAAAGTTTCTGCCCTTAAAGTATTTTGTCTCATAATTTTTGTGGGGGCCTTGTAGATGCAGCATGACATGCTAATGAGATTTCTTTCAAAACAAACAAAACGCTATTGTAGACTAAATAAATAAAACAAAAGTTTTCCGCACACTCTTTTGATACGACCAGCCCAAGGTTTGTTTTAAAACAGAAGATAATGAAAAGTCATGAGGTTGTGAAAAGTTAGAACTTCTGTATTGTATATTTATAAATAAGTATATCCGCTGACTCAGCAAATTAAAAAATCAAGAAAACTGCTTCTATGTGCCTGAAGACCATTGTTTTCAAAAAATAACAAAGGAAATTGGTATAGATAACACACCGACTGAAAAATCCATCTTTTTGAACAGCTAGAAAAGAGTTACTGCCACCTCAATTTTAAGAATAGGTCCAAAAATAAGACTTAACCTTTTTGCGCAGTTGGATTTCCGCAAAAAGAACTTTCTTATACATAGCAAATTTTATTTTGATATCACTGACATTTTTCTTGTCAATCAAGTTTTAATAGATCCTAACATAAATCAAAGGTAAACAGAAACTTAAATTTGCCGGACAAGAAAATTTTTGATTAGCCTACAGAAGGCGCGGCCATAAAATGAACGCACGACTTTCTTCAAGTCTATCAATGAATTTTGAAATATGTATATTAATTGTATCGGACAAACCTTGCTGACGATTGCTGATGATATTGAAAACAAAGGAGTTATATGTACAAAGCCTATATGTGGTTTTCATCGGTCATAGATTCTTATCTCGATAAAATTCTCTTAGTAGGATATGTTAGCATGATGGTGAGTACGGTTGTGCTATTGTACATGCAATGCTGTGGAATGAACATAACGTGAAATCATGGTGCGGCGATGATTTTGTTTCGTGTTGAAACTGCAGTGAGGTTAGGGCTAACTAGTCAGTTAATAGATGGCTACCTTGTCAGTAAGAAGTTGTTGTTGATCAGACTGCAAAATCTGAAGATATGCTCTTTCCTTCGGAAGCCACGATTTGTTTTTGACAGGTGGATGACCTTTTTACTCTTTCAGTTGGTCTGCTTCATCACCCATTAAATTGAAGAGTCTAGGTAAGTAACGCTTTTTTCTACATAAAAAAATGTTAACAACAAGTGTAATATGTAGCTGGGGGAGGAAGGTGAGGGGGGGGGGTTGGTAACCAACAGTCGCATTCCTTTATAGCTTTTCCCTCGTGAACAGAACAAAATTCAGCCACCCGTTCATACATTATAGTATTGCTGTCACCACTTCCATTAATTGCTTAGTTTGAACCTCCCATGCTTAAACTTCACAAAAATAATTCTGTCAAGCAAAATTTTCAACTGCACAACGTCAGGAGAAAAAACCACTGGCGGTAGTGTTTACAGACATTTTCTAGCCAAACTAATAAGACCCCGGTCCCCAAACGTGTTAAGATTGATAATAGATAATGCTGTGTCGGATTGGTGTTTAGAGAAACAGAAAGCTGATGTTGTTGTCCTCCGTAACTTTTAGCGTAGTCAAAACCTTGTAGCAATATAGCTAGCTAACCGTGTAGGTGGGAGAGCATGTAATGCTGATCGAAAGTTCTAAATTAATTTTGTTAATGAAAAGGAAGAGATATTTAGGTGAAGCATTGTTTATTTGCAGTCTACTGCAAAAAGAAATCGGTAAGGCGAAAATTATATGTTTTGAAATTTGATTTTTTCGAAAAATCGGCTTCTGTATATTTGGCAGAAACTTCCTCGATTTTCGTCCCTTTAAGCTAAATTCACACCTTAAAATTTTGTTCTGATTAAATTAAATACTCCTTTTAATTTTTGAGCCCGTCCTTTAAATTTCACTATATTTCGTGTGCCTGTAGCACGACATTTTTCTCGCGGGCAGACAGACGGAATACAGCTATTATAGAGATACATGAGAAAAGAAGAAGTGATTACAGAATAGCAATATAAAATTCTCTTTAGTAACATGCGGCAACGCAAAACGCAACATCATACGGCAAACCGAAAATGAGTGTATGTCATTTAGCGGTTACTATAGATGGTCAAAACGCGACGCGATGCAAAACATTTTTTTCTTTGTAAATTTAGCTTTCCACTTTGTTGTCCCGTACGTCGTATTTCAAAACATCTAACGGCAGCTTTTTCAACGCTTCAAGAAGAGATGTGAAGGTATGTTTCAAAACAGGTATTTTAACCGTAGTTCACGGAAAAGAGAAGCTATGAACATTTAAGCCGTGTTCACATCATGTATTTTTTTACATAGGCGCGTATAGTAAATCTTACGTAAACTCTTATGTAAAAAAAATTTATAAGTGTGAATGTGGCTTCAGGCAAAAGTTATGCAAAAAGTGTTAACACGATAATCAAGTCGTCAATTAAAAAGTAGTGTACACACACAGAGATAATAATGTCATCTTTTTCTAATCAATTTTTAACATTGTGAAAAACAAAAAACAAACAAAAAGTTACAATTAAAATGGCTAAAAATTCCATGCATTGTGCAGTTTCTATCCACATTTATAGTCATTTATATTTTAATGTGAAAAGTTTTCGCGAGACGGAACTTGAAGTACTAAAGAGACAAAAAAGGGATAGCTAGAAGTTTGCCTGTTTCTTTTGCATCGTAGTTTTTCGTTCATTTTAAGCAAAAATTAATCTAAACAAAATATTTTGTTTTATTTGATTTGCGAAAATAAAGAATTTCGCGATCTGAGAACGTCGCGAAAATTTCTCACATTAAAGTGGCTTGTTCAACTACTATTTACAAAATAATGAGTTTTTGAAATATCAGCCCCTCTTTCTTTTCTATTGTGTGACATTGACTTTAGTTTGGGCTTGTAAGCCTCCCAATTGTTTACAACAGAACGTAACAGAGATGCTCTTCTTCGTTGAAGTTCCATTGACAACCTGAAAAACAGTAGCGGTAAAAGTTGAGCGCCATCTTAGTTATATATACATTTAACTGTGAATCACACAAGACTGTTAAACTTCATAAAATGTATCCAAAACTTACGTCTGGCACGATCACTACTTTCTGTTCAAGCTTTTCTTTTTTCGGCACATTTCTGAAAAAAATTAACATTAACAATAAATTACAAAAACCAACCACTTTCTGTGAATTATGTCAAAAATTATTTTCAACAAAGAAATAAAATAATTTTTTCCTTAGATAACGAAACACTGAAGAAAAAAATATTATTTCTTTAAAAAAAAAAAACTCATTCCTATTTTATTTGAGGTTATTTCGTAATGATATAACACTAACTTGATGTCTTTGATGTACATTCTCTTCTCGATGATACTTCCATCCACATACATCTCGCATTCAGTAAGAGCCTCATCTAAAGGATTCTCAAATGAAACTGTAAACAACATTTCCTTTCCAACACTCACGGTGTCAGGGGTGTTCAGATCCAAAGTTGGGTTTTCCAAAGCCACAATGTCATCACATAATATTATTTGCCCTGTTGAGTTGACTGCGAGGGTACCAATAAATCGAAGCATAGTATCGTCGCCAACGTTTTTTATATAAGTGCCAGCACGAACCGCAATAGGAATTGATTTCTCTAAATATGATTAAAACAAGATAAAAATAACCATTTTTGTTGTTGTTGTTGTTGTTGTTGTTGTTATTTGTCTCTTGCGATGCTCATAAACATTGTCCAGCATAGAAGTAGCTCCTTACATTAAATTTAAGGCATTTTTTATGATTAATTTTTACATAAAAATTTACCTGAATTTGCTTTCAAATCGACACGTTCTTTATATTTTTGCAACTTAGCTTTGGCCACACCGTCATAACGCACTATTTGTCCAGTGAAAGCTAGAGTCGCTCTTAAATCTTCATTGGCGGTGTTTTTCATCTTAAACATTACTTTGATATCCTGACCGACGACAACACTGTCCCCAACAATCATTTCCATTTCCACATCTAAAAAAATAGGACTAATAGGTATACAAGAGGAATATTGTGCAATACACCTTTCCCGAATTTCATAAATTATAATAATTATGATGTCATCCAAAATTTTATAATGGTTCTATGCTCTTCAAATAAGGATATTCAGATAGAATATCAAATTATCATGACAAAACTGAAGTTTTTAGAGCAATATTATATTCTGGTTGGATTTTATTTAGATTTGAAGAAAATAATTATTTTGAAAACTAGGTTATTCTTAGAAAGCTCGGCTATATGAAGGGTTTGGCCGTAACTTTCAGCTCGGAATTGAGGCACTTAAGGAACAGAAATATTTACGAAATTAGGTAATTTGTTCTACCTTTTGCTAAGGAACTTAGGGATAAGAATCATTTTCAGTATCGACCTCTTTAATTGAGTTTGACATAATTAGGAAATTCGGGAAAGGTCTATTGTGATCGAATTTAAAAATAACAACTTGATAATAATAACAACATATTTTTTAGTTTAATGCAATAATACCAATGGTATTAGGGTCAGTTTTACCTTTTCTCGTCACCTTTACTGCTTCGTTCTTAGCAAGTAACAATGCAGACCGCACAGCGCCTTTTTCGAGGACAGAACCTTCAGCAAATTTATAATCATTTGTAACGTCATGACGCTCCTCACTGCCGACAGCCTTCGTGCTTACCTTTTTGCCTGAAAAATAAACAATTGAAGAGTCGTCGTCAAGCTTAGCCTTGACTATTGAAGGAGTATTTAAAATGTTTCAAAATGTATTATTGGTTTTCAACTTTAGTAATAAAATTATACGGGTTGAATGAGTAATGTAGTAAAAGATAATGTCTTTTCATAAAAGTCTTAGAAATGCTATAGAAATAATTTGTAATGCTGATATTTAAAGCATCAATTCGAACTTTCAGAAGATGGACAGATGTATCATACCAACGGATGTTCTATTCCTGTACACAATGTCAAATTTGCCTTCCCCGTTCTTCTGCCAATAGATTGTGTCAGCATTTACTTCAGCAAGTACAAATCCTGTATCATACGGAATATTGATTGAGCCTTCTTTGATAGCTCGATGTGGAGCTGGTCCCATTTGAAACAGCCCTGTGGAAAGGAAAAACAAAGTTTCAAGAACATGCTTTTACGTGGATACGAACATACAACTGTTAGGACAGAATGTCGGCATTAAAGTGCCTGTTGGAAAAGCTAGAAAACGTTAGGCAAGGCGAAAGAGTATTCGTCTTTTCTAATTTCAAAAAAATTAATCTGTTAATGTCTGGTTAAGTATTTAAACATGATTATTTTCAACATGAAATTTGACATAAATATTTACGTATTGGTAAAGATCTTGTTCTAAAAGAAAGTGTAACTCTATCTTAACACTATATTGTCACAAAATATGAAGTCTGTTACTACCTTGGCTTCTCTCTTGTGGCGTTGCATCAATAGCTTGCCATCCACCATAACCTGGCGGCAAATCTTTCCTTGCCATCCATGCATCATTCCAAACATGAAAATTCCTAAAGATGTTTAATTTTTCCTTCATTATGTTTCAATATGCTCTGCTTATTATTCATTTATTTGTCCATACCAATAGGATTAATTCCTAAACTTTATGTATATTGTGCGAAGGGCTAATATCAATTGCAGTATATCGAAGTAGATTACTTGCTTTTCTATATTTCACAGCAGACTAAGTTAAAATACAAAAACCTACTTGGTTAATTAAATTGGTGATTATTTAGCATCAATATATTTTACTCACCAAACTGAATCCGCACTCATTTCTTCAATTTTTTCACCATCTTCATCAATGTATATATCATTTGTACAGTTACCATCTGAATCATGCGCTGAACTGAAGTTGGTTACTGAACGACATGGAATGCCTATTGCACGCATGACTGAAGAAAGAAGAAAAAGAAAAAGAAATTATTTTTCAATTTAAAAGTTAACAGATGTCCTGGTGTAGTTTCTTAATTTATTCTAAATATTTTTGAATTTTAGATATTCCTGTACTTTATCTATATATGAATTTCCTGATGTTGAAAATGTTCTTGTTGAAGAGGCTCTGACTAGTCACATTAGTAACTTTTACAATACGAGCTCAATGTATTATCTTAGATGATGCCGGTATTGTAGAATTCTTATTACTAAATTCACCAATGCTTTAGACAATTTCTCAATCCTTACACAAAGATCCCGAACTTTTATTTATTTCTTGATTAAATTGAAGGGAATCTAGTGATAACGTTTATTTAATCGTTTTCGGGAAGTATGAACAAGGAAACATTGATAAACTACATATGAAATTTAATGTTTGTCGAACACAAATAAATTAGGCTATACTAAGGCTGTAAAATAAAAAGAAGTCGCCTAAATTTGGTTAACACTTATATGGTAATTACTTCGTTATTTCCAAGGATGTTATTTGAGCATTTTTAGGCTTCAAAATGGAATACGTGGACACATTAATTGAAGTTATTAAAAATAAATGGCATAATGAAAAACTCACGAGCTGTAACGATGCCACTAAACACCCAACATTGTCCGAACTTAACTGGCAACGAATCCACCATGTATGTCTCTAAAATGGCCGGTGTGCTATTCCAATACGTTGGTGTTTTACCGCCCTCATATTTGCCAGACCAATTTCCCTCTAATACTCCTTCATTATCACAACTGTTGACCTGTTTTAAAAAACAATGAATAACAGTTATCAGAAGTTCTTTTAGCCTGATTATGATAATAATACCAGGTGTTCCTTTTCATTTGGCTACTATCAGTTAAAAAAAACAGTCTGAAAATGAAGCAATTTACCTTAGATGAAATGATTCTGGAAACTTCAACAGGCGAATCTCTTTTGTTTGCTTTCACTGATTCCAATAGTTTAAAAACTGTGTCAAGGGAGATTTCTTCGAATTGTCCAAAATACCAATTTCTTGGTCTAGGTCTGGTGTGTTTGCCAATGTATATTTGACCATTTTGTTTCAGGATGTATTCCCGAAGTTTATTCTCATCATCCATGTACACTTCATCCTCTAAAAATAATAACATGAAATAATGTCTCCAGAAGTCTTACAACCTTTAATAATAATGCAACACAAAACTAGAAGGATAGGGCATAGGGCACACTGCAAGTAAAATAGCACAATTTTGTGTTCTTTAATTTCACATATTTTGATCGGTGCCTACTTATGTATTTACAAATGACAGATGCCTAATTATGTCCAGGAAAAAGTTGAATTATTATTTTTTTTAATTCAATTTATCGGATAAACGATCCAAGAAGTATCTTAGAATCCAAAACCTCATTTGAAAGTTTGTGGTATAACCATATTAGGATTAAGTAGCAGGTACAACTTTAAATGTGTCACCCTTTTTTTGCAAACCAATAAAATATGACTGCAGCTTGTTAACCGTATTTGGTCCGGGGGGGGCGGATTCCGCCCCCCCCTAACGGTTTTTTCTTAATAACTCCTTAACGCTACGTTGTATGGCTATTATACTTACTGAGTTTCAGTATTTATCTATTAGACACCTGCATGCCAAATTTGTAGGTCCCATGCCTCTCAGAGGCTTTGATATTGGCTATTACTCGAAACTACCCCTAAAAATCTCTATGAAACCTTTATAACTGGGAAAATATAATAACTCTTGTTAGGATTACCCTTAGAACTTGAAACTTACAACACAACTGTGTTTCATCAAGAAGAATCATTTGCCATGTTTTGAACTCATGATTAATCCGATTTCCCGATTTTTTCGGATTTTACCCGAAAATCAGAATAAACCGGATTTTCGGGCAATTTTTGGCAACTTTTCATGTAATCTATGTAAAAACCGGAAATTATGTTAAATAACTTTTATTTAGCTTTCGGAAACTTTTAACAGAATGCAAAAATTCGCTCTAAAACTAAAGTAATTGAATTTTAAGCAGACGGTCGCATTTTGAAGAAATTTCAAGCTTTTGATGACGTCACAGAAATTTTATTGCCGCCATTTTGTTCCTTTTGTGACGTACTATAAGTGTACCAAGTTTGATTCAATTTCAAAAAGCCTATGAAAAGTTATTGAGGGGTGGGGCGCGGAATCCGCCCCCCGGTCTTAATATGTTCGAAAAACCCCGGACCGAATAGGGTTAAAGCATCATAAACTTTTGTCAGCTCACCTTTACACCATGGATTAAATAAGACGTAAACAGGGTATTGCGGCTTATAAAGTGTTCCTTCGTCGCTTTCGATTAAAACTTCATATTTAGCTGGCAGAGCGGTTGCTGGAATAAAAATTTCGACTTCGATATTTTTGGGATCACTAATATCTCGAATAGTATAGCCCCATTTTTCTTCTGTCTTGCATCGATGGAATTCTTTTGGCAAATATTCTGCAACGGTGATCATGGTTTTGTCAATGTCACGGGGTCGTGGTCCAGTTTTTAGTGTAAAATAAAAGGAATCATCCTGTTCATAATCTCTTGCCAATTGCACCTTGATTTTGAATGATTGTCCTCTTCGGAGAACAATGGCTGATTTGGTTTTGTACTTGTCAGTGTGATGTGCTGGACCATTCACATCTGTCATGCTGTCAATACCCATAATTGGAATTCCTAAGATAGAATAAATATGTGAATAAATATTTCTCATCAGTAGGCACGTTTTAGCGTACCCTTTTTCGAAAGAATTTTAATAATAAACGACTAAAACAAAAGTAATTCTTGAGAGTGTTAAGAATTACTGAAGCTTTCCCGAACCATATTTCTCTTTATGAGAATATATGATTCGACTTATTGAGCTTGAAACTTATTCCCGGAAATGTCTTTCACCCACCAACATACATTTGATGTATGACTTAAAAGATATTATAACATAATATAATAAAAGATGATATAGCAGTACTAAAAAACGTTTCCAAAGTTCTAATCAGTTCACGTTGTCATTTATTTAAAACAACAGACCATTTCGTTACCTTTTTTAGGAATTACAGAATATATAAGGTTAGAGATGCTTTAAAAAACTGTGTTCATCCTTTTTAAAAAATTCGCGATAAATCATACACACCATTTACTTCCAATTCATGATCCAACGATGAGTCGGAACCCTTAAACAGCCAATCATAACAAGTGAACTCGGACTTTTTTCCAGTCTCTTCATCTACAACAACCACCTGTTTTGTAAAAGAAAAAAATGGTTGGCATAAATTTTAGATTGGTTCCTACCTTGATGCAAGTTTTTCTTGGTGCTGCAGCAAAGAAAAAGTACAACCCTTCTGTTATCATAAACTTAGCAACAATGTCGGTTCATACACACCAACACATAGTTAAGTTCACCTTGTTTAACAGCCATCCTGGCCAACGCCCAGTGTTGTCATGTCGTATACTTAGTTTGTAGAGGCAACCAAGATCCTTGGACTTCAAATTGAATGTGTCACGACTAAAACCAGATAAAACATGTTAGAAGACCATAATATTGAACCTTAATATTTTCGTGCAAAATTTAACAGTTGCACTGACTGAAAGATATTTATTTCAGAGACTGAGATGAGATGAGAATGAACGAATGTTAAAATCTTGCATTTCAAAATCTAGAATCACAATAGTACATATAACTTTTTTGAAATTTTAAATTTCAGATATCTATTTCAAAAATACTTTTCTAAATCAGGTTGATTTAGGAAATTTACTTGTATATCAAAGATAAAAAGTATGTTCTTACTTTCCTCTTTCAAAAGAGTCATCGTGATCTAACGATTTCTGCAAATGTAATTCTTCACTTTGTCTTTCACTTCCATACAATGTAACGAAAACATTAGCATCTGTGCCAGCAAATTTTGAGTCACCAGTATATGTTACAATAGTATACGAATGCTCGGCTGTAACAGAAATTTAAATGTTTTCATTTACATGTATTGCAAAACTGCTCGATTTAATGGTTGTTTCCAAAGATGGGGTTGAAAGGTTAGGCTTCACAGCAAGGGGTGGTATGTAGTGTATCACTTTGTATTCCCATCGCAGATTATAACCCTTTTTTTCGCACTTTGTAATCCAAAATCTATCGCAATTTGTAATTCCTTCATGTCGCACTTTGTAATCCCCCTGAGCTGTTGCACCTTGTAATCCCACACTGTCACACTTTTTAAGTGTGATAAAATTGGATAACAAAGTGCGATGGGATTACAAAGTATGACACTTAGAAATAACATTTTCAGCACGTCGACGAAAGAAGTAAATATAAATACAATAAGCATCGTCGTTGGTATTTTTGTTTTGAAAAAAAAAGTCAAAAGAAAGAAGCTGATGAAATAATCTTCCAAGAACTTTGTTTGACATTAATTTTAATTTATTTACTCTTAACACTGCATATTGAAAAAAAAGGTAAACATTGATTTTTGTTTTGATTTCTTTGCTAAATTCTCAAAACAGAAGAACGGACATGTTACCTTCCGATGGTGTTGCAGTAACTCGAACAACAGATGTAGCTAAAGAATGAGGTAATGTTTTAAACAAAAAAAAGGATAACAACATTAGTATGAACAAAAAACAAACAAACAAACAACTACAAACAAACAAAGAAGTGAAACATCGATTTACCTGGTCCAGTAGATACGCTATCGGGTGCACCGAAAATTCTATTTGAGGTATCATTCTGTGCTCGAGCTAAAAAAATATCATTGTGTATATGTAAAAGAATGCTGACGTCAGGAGTTTAGCTGTAATTTCAGACCACTAAAAACGACGTTTTAAATTTGTTTTCTTATAAAGACAATATATCACTCCTGACGCATTTAACGTTCTGAAGGTATTGATGGAAGCTTCGTGGCGTAGCTCCCTTTTTGCATTGAAGATCTTAGAAATGCCTCGCATTTCTGATTGTACAGCGTACTGCATACACCAAGCGAGAATCTCCCGGAGCGACATAACCACATACTCAAATACGCATTCAAATAATATTATTTGCACTTGAAGTAAAATATTATCTTGGTTAACACAATGCCTGTTTCTACTCGATTCATACTCGATTACATACCACTTTTATTTGCATTGTAATTTTGAGGAAAAAAAACATGTCCCTAATTTATAGAGAAAAAAAAATCACTTTTTTCTCAGTAATCAAAAACTTACTGCCTCTTTTCTTATCGCTGCCAGTTTGAATAAATCGTCGAGTTGATTTACTTAAGACTTTATTTCGTTTATATTTGTAGTCTACCATATTAGTTTTCTTTTTTACGCTACCGATGCGATAAATCATTTTTATAGTGGCCTTTTTATCTGTTTTAGAATACGCTCTAACTTTTGTGTTGCGTTGAGCCTTGTAAGCTGTGTGAGCAATAGGTATGCTATCTAACAATTGTTCTTTGCTCTTTCTGATGCTTTTCACATAGTAGTCAGACGTCAATTGTTTTTTACCGTATCTTATTTTGGCTGTATAATCTTTCTTTCTCTTTGTTTGTTGTGTATTTTTCACTTGGTGTTTATTTACAATTTTAACTCTACTCTTTTGAACATTCCTAGAATTCTTTAAATTTCTTTCTGGATACTTTTCCCGTCGTGATTCGTGATAATAATCAACAAAATCTCTGTTAACGTTTTTTTCTTTTCCAGCAAAGTAGGTCTCCTCTCGGTCTGGTGTTGTCCATTGCAAGTTTCGTCCGCATCTTGATTCACTGCGGATTCGTATATTGCAAGGCTGGCTCTTGGATGGATAATCCAAATGCCTTTCGTCACTATCGTCGCTGGGCTTTATCACCTTAATTAAATAATCTGGTTGAGGGGTATGGGATCTTATTCGTGTAATGGTGGTTTTTAGGGGCTTGTTATCCCTTGTCTTATCGTTCCTATTGATTGGTACAATATGGCGTATATCATAATAATCATTATCCACATAATCTTTTTCGTAATGGTTGTAGACTTTTTGAACCACTCTCATATGGGGTTGCTGATGGAAGTGATGCGGCATGGTTTTTTTTCGAGACGCATAATCATAATCATCCTGCATCATTCGCGTCTGCGCTTTGGGTATATCTTCATCTTTTTTATTCTGTTCAATGTGATAACGAGGTGTATAACATTTTTGTTCATTGTCATAAATAAAATAAATACCGGTATCCCTTGAATCTACGTCGTATGGGGTTATAGGTCTTTCGTTCTTAACACCTTTCACGAAATATTTAGGTTGAGTGTTATCACGTTCTGGAATTGTCCATTGTAAACTTTGTCCACATCTTGATTCGCTTCGAATACGAACAAAACACGGCTCGTCTTGATCAGGTAGATTAAGGCAAGGCTTGTCGTTTTCACTTGGTTTGATTACTTTGATGTAATAATCAGGTTGTGGGGTATGAGATCGGATTCTAGGAGTAACGGTTCCTTTATTTTCGCCATAGCTTCCCATTACTCCATTTTTTTGTTGCTTGTCCCTCTTTTCTACAGCATCAACTGGTTTTATGACTTTAACAAGATAATCAGAGAGTGGTGAATGGGAACGAATTCTCATGTTGACACGAGCGTTATTTTTAATCTCAGGTGATTGTTCTTTATCCTCGTCGTGACTTGATATTCTAATTTTTGGTGTAATGTTGTGGTTGTAACTGTAGTCCAGATTTGTTGCATTAAACTTGTTTTTATTTGTTTTTTCTACCTCTAAAGGAAAGTCTTGTCGTAAGTAGTCTTTAGAAGCGTCTGTTTTCAGATAAGCGTATTCGTCATCTTGACTGTAGTTTCCTTGTGTTCTGCCATGAACAGAATAGTTTGATCCCCGGTCAATCCTCACGTCGTAATCTTTTTGAATCTGAAATGGTGTTGTTGCTCTACTCGTATGTACTGCTTTCACAAAATACTCAGGTTCTGCCAAACCTTGATCAGAAATTTGCATATCTCTTCCACTTCTTGATTCACTTCGTATTCGTATGTAGGAAGGTGCTTCACGTCCAATTGATTCAATTATAGGTACTCTCTTTGCATCATTTCGTGGTGTCGTTTGTACGGAATTGTTTTCATCTTGGCTATAGTTTCTTTGTGGTTTGCCATAATTAGAATGGTTTGATCCTTGGTCAATGTTCACGTCATAATCTTTTTTATTCTCAAATGGTGTTGTTGCTCTACTTGTGTGTACTGCTTTCACAAAATACTCAGGTTCTGCCAAACCTTTATGAGGAATGATCCACTGTATATCTCTTCCACTTCTTGATTCGCTTCGTATTCGAACGTAAGAAGGTGTATCTCGTTCAATTGGTTCCATTTTAGGCACACTTTTAGTATGATTTCTTGGTGTGGTTACTTTGACATTGTTGTCTTGTTTATTCTTCTGATATGTTGTTATCTTTGCAGTAGGTGCTCTTTCTGATTGGAGATGATCCCATAAATACTCCGTTTCGTCGTTTCTTTTATCATGCTTTTGCGTAATCTTAAAATATGGTTCTTTATGAGAATAAGTTTGATCACTGTTGATTTCATCATGGTGTGCTGTTGTAGTATGATAATTAGACTGCCGATTATTAGATGATGACGTTATTAGATTTTCAGTATATTTATTTGAATATTCGTAATGATTGGTACTTGTCGCTGTTTCGGTAACTTTACTATACTCTTCTTGAACGTAATGTGAAGAACTATTTTGGATATTTGGGTTGCCTTTTTTTAGGTATGAATTATTTGTCAAGGAGGGCTTATAGCCAACCCCTTCACTTTGTTGCATGGCAGCATGATAATAATCTGAGTCTAATAAAGAGGACGTCTTTCCTGTGTTGTGGTTTGACCTTCCACTATTCTGACTGCTTTCTCTTTTAACAGTTAAATAGTCGTAATGGACACTTCCGTTCACATTCTTGTTATAATAGTCAGAATTTGTATTGTTATTAGTTTCCCTGCCTTGTTTCCCTCTGTTGTTTTCTGTTGAATGCATGCTGTTAATATCATTTGATGAACGTAAGGTATGGGTCCTTTCAGTTTTATTACTCTCATAGTTGTAACTACCGAAGCTGTAGTCACTAGTTTTGTCGCTGTATGATTCATTGTTTTGTTTTAGTTGCGCCAGCTCTTTTTTGGTTATGTTACTTTTGCCAAAGAGTGGTCCATCAAAATCGTTTGATTTATTGAACATAACTTTAGAATCTGTCGAGGAACTGCTTTTAGATGAATATTCTTGCACCGTTTTTGAATAACTTTCTTTCTGTAAATCATACCCATAAGCTGTCGTTAAACCCTTTCTAGGTTTATATGGATCGTTGACTGCATTATCCCAAATGTCACCATTTGGACTACCTCCCTTATAAGGATGAAAAACTGGCTTTTCCATTGTACAATGTTAAAAGATATCTTTTCTAGCTCCCTTTCACCGAAGCATGGCTTTGCAATTTCATAAACGTGTCAAAATATGTTCTATCTTTCCACAGCTTATGATTTTTTAAACATTTTTTCCACTTATTAAAGTTTTATTTTGACCGCAAGAAATATTTTTATCTCTCGTGAACTCATTATTTATAAGAGCACTTCATCTCATTGATCAGTGGTAAAAATCACTATTTTATAAACAAACCACGAATATAACTTTGAATGCTAAAACCCTACCTACCAAGGCACGTTGCCCACCATGTTGCCCACAATATTTATGAAATAATTTTCTCAACGAAAAGATTAAGCTAAGGAGGACATGACTTATTCCAGATTTCAATAATTTATAAATGAAAACAATTTGAAGTATCTAGAACAAACAAGGTCATTCAAAAAGTACTTCATCATTATGTCTATTTCAGAAAGAAATTCACCTCCATCATTACAAATTATGGGTTTTTATGTTGTGTGAGAAATCACAATACAATTCAAAATAAAAAAATTCAAATTTCATTATGATTAAAAAGGCATTTTTCAAACAAATATGTGTAAATTAGAATTTTTCTACTTTTTCACAATACGACGATGATCAAGGAATGTTCTAATAGAAGTGTTAATAAAATTTTTGATTTGACATGGTAAGAAAAATCAACGAAAATTGCCACAGCAACTTGTAAACAACCTAATTTTAATTAAAACAAATATAAATGTTTGTAATCCACCCAGGTCATTTTTGCCCATTGTTGCCCAATGTTGAGCAATATTTAACACCATGGCAACATCATTAGTTGTTGTTTAACTTAATTAAGTTATTGTTTTTTTCCAAAGGTCGTTTACAGATACAAATGCACTGGAAATTTTTAATAAATTTATGGTCTCAACAGCAAAAAACCATTTATCGGGCATGAAATTTCAGTTTGCCAACAATCCGAGGCCGATTGTCATCAGTCCCTTACTGCGCGATGTTTTTACCTGAATTTCAGGGATTTTCATTTTTTTTAACTTTGATACACAGGCTCTATTTTATTTATGTTGCCATGAGCTAACAACAACAGTATGTTTTTACGTTTTTACCCTTACGTGCAAGAAAATTTTTAAGACTGGTAGAGTTAAGGAGATCGGTAAGATAGCTAGTGATTAATGTGACCGAAACCCTCCTAATTGAAGGTGACTAAATAAAATGCACTGAATTATGTTACCCACGTTGTTTCTCCGATCAGACATTTTTAGCTATTTTCACAAAATCAAATGTCACGAAAAAAAAAATAAACATCATCTCCAATCAGCATTTTTTTACTCGCTTTGTCTTCGTCTTTCATCCATGTCAAAGCTTGCTTTTTGAAAAAAATTAAATTATAACTTGCCTGTTCCTGTTTTGTTTTCAGACATATGGCGGACAACTCTCTAAAGCGCGCACATTTCTCAGAAACAAATAAAATTAAACTGTTATAACAAACTTCTATTCGGAAAGTTTATAGCCGACACCTTTCTATAAAGAAGGACATCATTTTAAAGTCCCAATAAACATTACCTCCTTAGGAGTGACCCCGCTGTAACAAGATTCACTGTAATTTCTTTAAATTCACGAAGAAAAAAAAGCTGTAAAAATTGAATTTTTCTCAAATTCGCAATAAATTACTATACGTAAAAATATCAACAATAGTTTAATCATTTTAAGGATTGAAGGAAATATAATCTTCACACAAATAGGTGTTATATAAGAACTTGACACTTACGCATGATTTTTCTTTATTTTCTCTTGTTCTCGCAATAAAACGTATGCAGTTAAATTGAGACAAAATACACAACGCCCACTTTTTGAATCTGATAAGAAATTGAAAAACAAACAGTAAGAATTTGTATTATTCTGATCTCTCCACAGTTGGTGATTTTTGTTTTAACTCGAACATGCGAAGTTATATATGGGAGTAGTTCTGCATGTTTTCTTCAATAATAAACAAACATTGCATTTTGGGTATGCTAATTTGACATAAAAAGTCGTATGTTTTTAATATTTTACAGTTATTGCAGGTATATTTCAAATATGGGACATTTTAGCAAAACGCAGGAGAACACCCCTGCCACTTATTCATCCGATTTTGCGTCTTAACAGTTTTGAAATTGAAATAACTATAAACTGAATTGCTATAGATCATATGTTATTTTTGTATAGATATCCTGTGAAGAGAAACGCAATGTGAAATGTGAAAAATGGCGTGCTTTTTTGAAATATTTTAGAGTACCTTTTAGTTTTCAAGTATTTTATGATGTTTTTCTCAAACTAAGCTTAGGAAGACACCTCACAAAAACCACAACTTCCAAATTTTCTTCTCCAATGGATTTTCAAAATAGTTGCAGCTCCTTTTTACCTTGATGAACTTCGACTGAATGTTAATGTGTTTTTTTGTTTGTTTTTTTGTTTGTTTGTTTTTTTCAATATTTCAGTCTAAACGACCAACAACAAATACAGTGTTATTACTACTGTCGATAAACAGCATAGTTCATTTCATGTGATTTTTGCACCTAAACTTTTGTCAAACTCGAATTTTAAAATCCAAAGTGTTGTTTTATGCTCAATATGGAACTGAAACATCTTCTATTGACACAACTGTTGCTTAAAAATTGCCAATGTTAAACTCTTAGACTTACTAATGGTTATCCATCTTTTGTTTCACTCTTGTTTTATCTAGGATTTTCTATTTCTCGTACAAGAAGGGTTGCTGATTTAAAGTATGCACACCACTGATGTATCATTTTGCGCATTGTTTGATCTTATGTTTATTCTTTGAGAATAAAATCATACAGCATATGATTATGAAAGATTGCTTTTTAGTTCTGTTCTCCTGTGTTCAACCATTTTATGTAATTAACCTTCAGAGACCGTCTTTAGACCGGTTGTTTTTGACATACACTTTTTTTACGTTATAAAGCTTCAACTTTCTTAGTAGCTGACAAATCTGGACACAGATTTACTTTAACTTTTTTAACATAGAGTTGCTAGGAAAACGTTACTTTTTGGTTGATTTTACGTCGCGACGTCGGTGAACTGAAAAACAAGGTTACCGCAAAGTCAGAAACATAACGTTGCAATTTGAAGTGCAAAAAAACGTTGTTCCAACGTTGTTGTTTTTATAGTGATGACAACGTAAGATTACGACGTTAACCTGACGTTGCAACGACGTTTTGCATTGTCGAAAATTACATCCTTAAAATCCGGACGAAAGTTCAGGTGATCTCATTAGTCTCGTTGGGGAAATGTACGCAAAACGAAATTTGACATTTAGGTCGATCATTCGGCACAATACTTCTAAGTTCGTCACACTGGGGTGAACTTAACTACACATGTATAAAAACGTTAAAAATTTTAGACCAGCGATCAAATAATTTGCTGTTGGACATTAACTCTTAACCAGAGTCGTTTTATTTCCTCTAAAACAATGGAATGATTTAAAAAGCGTTTTGTTAAATAAAAAATATGTAACAGCTACGAGCTATCCTCAAGTAACAGCGATACTGTCATTTTCTGCAATTCAATCCCAAACATTCTCTTTCGGTTGCAAAAAACATTCGAATTTATTTTGGTGCGTGTGATTATTCACCATTTTTGACGCAATTTCAAAGAACTTGTTTGATTTATTAAATTAAAAAAAGTCGAACATGTTTAACTTGTAGAAAACAAAATGTATAATACATAAAATTTGCCGAAACAACATTGCAGTTGCAGCTATCATGGTTGTAAAAAAATCATTTTATAGATAGATTTTCATTATGGAAATCTTTTCTAGTTCTATAACATTAGTGACAAAAACGCATTATATACATTAAATACAGGATTTTGTATCTCTGAATTTAATAAAACGAAGATATGAACTTCGCAATTCACACATTGCGGATAGACGTCGCTCCGAAATGATTTTTGTTGCGGATAGGCCTCGCGTTCACACGGTTTCGAAGCTATCCGATATGCGAAACGGAATGATTTCGTTCCGCTATAAATAGTGAAATGATTCCGCTTCTCTGTTTTTTGAAAAACATGTTCACACGTCAATCCAGAACAATACGATTCCGAATTGATACCTATCCGCAATGTGTGAACATAGTCCTATTGAACGTAGTAATCTAGTGGATTTTGCTTTTTCTGATGTCAATTGTTCCTCAGGGATTAAACGAAACGGTGATTATAGTTATTTTAATAAGCAGTAATGAGCTTTAGAAATTTTATTGTCTTTGCACGGTGTGACTAAGTATAATATTCGCTCAGTTTCCATTTACGTACTATTTTATCTTTATAAAGTCCACCATCCAGTTGGTAGTGAAAAAGTTTTGGTGGTAAGAAAGTTTTTTTGCTTTTGTTTGTTTGTTTGTTTATTTGTTGTTGTTGTTGCTATTTTTCTTTGTTCTCTCCTTTCCAATTTTTTGTATGTCACATATTAAAAAGTGTAACGTATGCAACAAAAAGTAATAGGTTTTTTTTAATTCAGGACACTTTTGTGAAATATGTCAAAGGCCGGTCTCACTTTAAATATAATAATTTCACTACTTTTTCTCAAAATGTTTGAATATATAAATCTTGTAACTTTGAAAATCTACCTTTTCCTGATGACGCTTCTAAGGTGACCCCTGTTCATAATAACATGAATGGTTTTAAATCTTATTTGGACCAACTTAATTCTCTTAGTAGCTACTTCAAACCTTTTCGAACATAAGGACGGCATTGAGTGGCGACTTAGCAGTACCAACTATAAATACTACAAGTTTCTTGTTCTGAAATATCTCCTAATCGAAGTATGTGGGGAAAGCTAACAGAAGATACCCGAAGAAAATTGTACATTATTCTTCCTGCCCCAATCCAAGTTCATTAAGCAAGGTATTGCTTTCTAAAATGTGTACTCCTTTTTTGAAGCCATTTCTTCGTCCACTTATGACGTTTCTAGCGGGGGTTTTAAATTTTGTAGCATTGATTAATGTAACTGCAACAGCAGCGAGTTGCGAAACAACATCACTCTCTGATAGCATCGCGTCAAAAGAAAAATTTAAAAATCTGTACTTGTGTATCACCGCATAATTGAACCGTGTATAATAGGACTTGACAGGACTTAACAGGATGTCTTAGAAATATTAAATAATTCTTATTCCTCATCTAAAATTATTTGATCAGTTTTCACTATATTTAACTGTATTCCCGTTGCAACAGTTTTCTTTAGAAATTTATATGTAAATTTTATTCGAAAATAATTAAAAAAACGTAAGTTTAAAGCAATCATTTGATTGGATGTTGCGTTAAGGTTAATGAAATTTGATATTCTCAAATGTAAAAAAAATAAGTACTTGAATGTAAAAAAATAAAAACATATTTTTATTTGTGCAATATCAGAAATGTACACTGCACGAGTGCAAGTACTACAGATTAAATTGTAGCCTGGGCGCCTTTTCAATAGTAATTCACAATTATTCGATAAAGGCAAGAGTTTTGTCGATGACAATAATTCAGCCGCTTTTCCCGACCAATGTTTTAAATAAACCGATTTTTCCCATTTAAATACCGAACCGTAATAATTCAGGTTAACATAATTTTCTTTTTAGGAAATAAATAAACCGAGGAATAATTTTGTAAAGTTTTATGCTTCGCTGATGCTACCTCATTGATATCAGTGGGTTTTTGCAGAGGTGTTGCAGCCAATAAAAACAAAAAAAGCTACGTCTTTTCTTCTAATAATAATATTTTCAAGTAAAACTGTAAAAATATTAAATAGAAATATAACATACTTTACATAGATAAAATATAAAATCAAATTACATCTATAATGTCATCATATTTGTCATTTTTTTGTCTACATCTGTTGATATAATTCGATTACTTGTGTAAACAAAGAAACCAAATCATTTTATTATTCGTACCATAGGATGGCACGGCAAAAAGGAGAGGTCTTTTAACCAAAACCTTTAACCAAAAGAATGAAGGGGTGACATTTACATATCTTTTCATTCCACAAGACAAATTCGCAGAGACGCTTAATTGCCAATACAAATTTTAATGACTGTAAACTTATTATGAAAAAATCTAAAGTGTAACATTGATGTCGTATACCGCCAAGCTTTAACAAACATTAGTAAATAAAATATTTTGAAATGAAGATAAAAAATTATTTCCATAATTTTATATTACATCTGAATCTAACCGTGTTTAGTGATTACTTTAACTCTAAAAACAATAGCATATAAAAATACAGTATACTAAAGGAGGAGATTCTATATGTGGCTTAGTTTTTTAACAATTTCAGCTTGTTGTTGATCAAAGTTTTCATGGGGATTTTTTCACTTTAGTAGGAAATTCATGAGCTGAAATTGAATGTTTAGCATTTCAAATTTCTAACTTTAGAGAGAAGTTCAAGAAGTTTTGGTAGATTGTGAATAATTTAAGCAAAAACATATTGCATGGGAGACAAATGCTCGATATTTCTTGAATTTTGTTGCATTTTTTAAACTTAGCCTTAAATTTTGTTACCTTGAGGCCGTCTTGGTGGACATATTGCAATCTGAGGTTCATCCACAGGATTAGCAAGACTTGAGTATTCTGTGTCTAAAAGACGAAAATAACTGTGAGGGCTCTTTGGTCTATTTTACTATTTGCTTTTCTGATGAAAAAACTGGATTTTACAAATGAGCACACTGCGGACATGTAACACCCACTTTAAATTTCCAGCAGTAGTAGCGTAACTAACGCTACAAACATGTACAAACATTTTTGGTAGGTTGAAAGCAGTGTTAGCATTCAAACTTACTATATATGATTTACATCAAATTCTAAATTTTGTTACCTTGTGGCTGTCTTGGTGGACATATTGCAATCTCAGGTTCATTTGTTTGAGTCTCGAATAGCGAAGGAGGTACCTGTATAGGATTAGCTGGATTTGAGTATTGTGAATCTAAAAGAAGAATATATAACCTTGAGAACTCTAACGTAGTATACTTCGGGGAAATTATCCTGTAGGTTGCGACATTTACGACGTGTCGTAGAAAAGTCGGAGGCAAGACCAAACACAAGTGTACTCCATATACTTCTTTTTATCATATATTCATTAAAGGGTTTCAACGTAAGAATAGAAAAAAAAGCTTGATAGACGCATTGAAAAAGAAGTAGCTACTAGCAATTAACAAAAAATTTTAAAAAAATTAAGAACATGAATGAATGAATGAATGAATGAATGAATGAATGAATGAAAATTTGCAGAAGAATATTTCCACAGTTTAGTCAAATGTTACCGCTGAATAAACACCTGCAAAATTAAAACTTCGAAAACTTCTAGAATGTAGGCTTTCCATGAATGGTAAGTTTATGGTTTCAAATCATACGTTGATACTTAATGGATTGCCTAGGTGGGCATACTGCAATAACAGGCTCATCTTCTTTCTTCTCTAGAATGATAACAATTTTTGTTCATAACATGTTGTTTTCTCAAAAAGAATGTGTACATTTTAGCTGAAGCTGGATGTGCTTCGATTCAGCCTCGAATATGTTCTTATTTGTGTTCTTCCAAAAATGGAGAAATATATGGTACTCATTGCTGATAATAATAATGGATTTATAGGATTGTAAACGATAGTGTTTGAATTATTTTATTGTAAAAACTTTAAAAAAATCATTGTTTCTTAGTAGTTCCATGGAGGTATAAATGACATTCAATGGTAGTTCTAGAGTCACATTACCTTGTTTGACTGAGTGCGTCTGTGATAAGTTCTTAGTCTGTGACAAAATTACTTACTTACTTACTTACTTATCACGTATTTTTTTACAAGGGAACATTTTAAACGAAGTAACTTGTAAGCAACAATTTAAAGTATAAAAAAAATAGTAAAAACAGGAAATATAAAAACGAAAGAAGTTTTTGAGACATATCTTTTTCTAAAAAGATCGAAGAGAGGAAAAACGTGATTAAACATGAGTTTCAGCTAAAAAATCTATATTGTAGGAAGGCATATATGGTGGATTAAAACTTCATAAATAGAACTGCTTATTTTGGTTGTGTACTTTCTTAAAAGAAATAAAGTAAAACACTGTAACGTTCTTTATAGCAGACACCTCCCTATAGCGGACACTTTTCTTAGGAACAAATAAAATGACGATCAAACTCTCATAAGAAAACCTATAGCGGACGCCAAAGGTCCCACTTTATATTACCTCCTAGGATTGACCTTTTTAAAGCGGACACATCCAACAATGGGTCATATTTTACATGTACATTTTCATTTAAGGATGCGTTGACTTTAGTTATTTTTTTGACAGTTTTTTGCACTTTCGGGGCTATAAGAATGAATGAAACATCTCTTAACATATCTTGAGTCTTTCTTACTATTCAGAATGAACTATGGCATAATATTTTGCCTTAAGTATCTTTCTTTTCCTAAAACAGAGGTCATTGGCACACCTTACAGTCAATGTCACTATTTATTAACACTTAAGAGTAGGTTGATAAAGCACCTGTTGTATTTTGAAACTGTTTTTTAAAATATATATCTCTTGTGCTTGAAACAGCTTGAACAATTTTTGCATTATTTTTTTTAACTAAAAATTACGGACAAGTAAAGAAAATTATATAATGCTCTTGATAATTTTCCTTTTGGTCTAAGCATGGCTGCTAAAAGAATTGCGATGAATTATTACATGTGTTTCCCAGTGCATTTTAATTTAATAGCTTACCTGGTCGCATGGGGGGACATATTGCAATCTCAGGTTCGTCACTTTTTTTTAAAAAAAGTGAGGATGGTAGATATGCAGGATTTACTGGTTCTAAAGGAAATTCAGTATAGTAGCAAACACATCCAAATGTTAGGTAGGGTTGGGGGTGGTGGGAGAAAAGTTTTAAGATTTAAACCTCCTAGATTGAGTGAAGATGCATCCTATGTACAAGTCGCCTTCATTTTAATCTTATGTGGCGACTAATTTTATTTCGGGTTGGGTGTGGGTGGGTGTGCTGTCCTCTTAGGCTGGTACGGCCCTGATAGGAATGTATTTTGAATTCACTTCTTTAAATAAAAGATTTTTATGATGAGGAAAGCCTACGTGACAACAAACAGTATGTTAAATTCACACATTTCTTAGAAAAATTAAATCTTACCTTTTGTTGGATCAACTGGCTGATCTTTACTTAATAATTTACTTTAATTAATAGGAGCATGTTACGGGAAATATGATCAATTATAAATTATACATATTCTCCGGGAACTATTTATAATGGTCAAGGTTATTGCTATTAAGCATAATAACCGGTTAATATGCATAATTCTTGAATCTAACACAAGCCCCGTAACATATACTAAATAACAGGTCAACAGAATATCCTTTTGACTTGGCTCGAAACAATGTGTGACCAACACATTATTGGGTATCATTGTTTTACTTTTTATTTAAAGATGAAAAGTCGATATCAATTCGTTTCATCTTAACAATTTAACAATTCTGTCTTTATTTAAGTCGACTGTCAAAAGAATTAGTATAACCTTTTATATTACTAATACCCGTAGTCCGTGTGTCCAAAATGGTACCGCTACTTTGTACTAAGAGTACACGAAATAGTGATTTCCAGATAATTGAGACAGACGATAATTTGAGGAACGAATATGCACTAACAGGCGAAGCCGTGGATTCTTGCACGGGCTAATGACTAGTCTCCATAATAATTGCACTGAAGCTTTAGTTTGAACCCACACAAAGAAAAAAGAAAGAAAATTACTTCATGTTAAGAGGCAAACAAGGATGTACAAAATACTGATGTGGGGCAAATGTTTTCAGGATAACGACTAAGTTTTGTATTTAATACTTTACCTGGTCGCATGGGTGGACATATTGCTATCTCAGGTTCTTCATTTTCTGTTTTAAAAAGTGAAGATGGTAGATATGCAGGATTTACTGGTTCTAAAGGAAACACTGTATAGTTATAAATACTGTGATTTCAATTCTTTAAAACACACAGGATGCTATGAAGAAGAATTTCTGTACAAAATCAAATCGACCAAGTTTACACACGTCTTTATCGTCAAAACAAACAGCTTTCGTAAAACGAAGATTTCCTACGCAATAATACAAGCCTTACCTTGCGTTGGATCCACTGTCTGATAGTCAGCTGAAATATCAATATCAATAAGACAGATATAGAAAATAACAAAATATTTTAGGAATTGCACGATCCTTTATAATTATGTTACAGTCTCGGCGAAACCGAAGGGTTGGGAGAGGGGGTTGCGTGTGCGCCCCTTTCCCTCTCACATTTTTTCAGGGATAGATTAGCTTTTAAAACACTATTTTTTTTCCATAGTAAAATTTTGGAATTTGAATATTGTTTTGGCCAAATTGGAGGCCGTCCACAATCATGCTGACGCAGGGCTCTCCTTAGTCCCTCCAGTTTTAAAACCAATTCGTCAGCCCTGTGCTAGCCTTTAGTTAATGCATCGAATTCGATTTAAAGCAACCAGATGGCTATTTAATCAAATTCACATATATATCAGTTTCGGTCTACTGTTAATTCTTACGAATCTTCCATATCATTAAACATCTTAAATATAACACAAATAAAACAGTGATTTATACTTTTTCAGCTCATAATAAATAACACACAACTGCCTCCATACATATCAGAAATGTAAATATGATATTTTAATTATTTGCAAGCAGTTCTGTCTACAAATATTTCATCAAAATTCTTCATTTTCGGCTAAAATAAATAAATAAATTACTTGATTGTCTAGGTGGACAGATGGCAATCTCAGGTTGACTTCTTTCTGTCGCGAAAAGTGAAGCTGGAAGATATCCAGGACCGACAGGATCTAAATTGAAAGATACAACTTAAATGGTTTCTGTTAATAGGCAACTTTACATTTTGCTGCGTGTATCTGCATTCGTTTGCACGACTTGTTTTTAGAGTGGATTGCAGTAAGAGAAGGTGTTTTTGCGAACATTTTAATGCATTGAACTTTAGATACAGTTAAATATACAGCTAATTCGAAGTCGAAAAGGAATGGAAAAACTTGTTAGAGATATAATGGCTTCCTACTTTGGCTTTAAATTTTTTAATTAGTATTTGAATAAAAGTCAAATTCTTACCTTTTGTTGGGTCAAATGAATGATATTCAGCTAAAATAAAGAGATAAATTACTTGATTGTCTAGCTGGACAGATGGCAATTTCAGGTTGAGTTCTTTCTGGTATTTGAAGTTATTAATATTCACAATGGATTTTAGTAAGGAAATATTTGGGAAGTATACAACCATGTAAGGGATGGTGCTTAAGCAGCATTAAAAGTACTTTATTTATAACATTATTTATCTCATGGTTGAGTTTTTCTTGCATTTTGATTGGCTAACCTACAGGAAATATATGTTTTTATTTTCTACTAAGAAACAAGAGCAATTTTTACTTATTTTTCAATTCTTTATTGCAAAAAGCTTTTATTTTTTCCTGATTGGTTGAGTTGTTTTTGTTTTCTTGAAAAACGAGAGCTTGTCGAGAAATTTATTCCAAAATTACTTCTCAATGAAACAAACATAAATGTTCACAGTTCAGTTCACGTGTGACTTCAAAGAGATTCATAACACGTTGAAAGAGACTTATATGAATTAAATTAAACTATCCACATTATATATTGACTTGTTAGGGGCTGTTCATAAGGGAAATACTTCCTCCGTTAACGGAGAAATATTTCAGCATGATATAATTTTTATATGGCATGGGCGAGAAAACTTTTCTTCGGGTGAGAAAATACCATGTGATAAGTTTCTATTGTTTATTGTGATAAGAATCTATTGTTTATTTTTCGCCTACCGAGGAAACTTCTGTTCATATGGGAAAATGCATTAGATCTCGGTAGGCGGGTAAATATTTTTTTCTCATATGAACGCAACTAAATTTTGTTAAGAGTTTGTTAACAGCCCGAGATCTCGACTTGATATCATGCTGAAACATTTACCCGGTTCTCGAGAAAATATTTTCCATATGAACAGCCCCTTAGGAACTCGTCTATGCATGCAAAATCAGATTTAAATGTAAGATTTAGATAAAATTAAAAATTAATTTAAAAAATGGAGATCTTGATAAATAAATTAAAAATTTAATGACTTCAAAAAGCAAACACCACGAATTATCAAATAATATATATTTATCAAGTAATTTACGGTCCACATTTTCTGTTGAAACAAAAAGGTTACTTACACATCTTGTAGTCAGTTCGTTTGCGTCCAAAAACTTTATGTTTGTATGAGAACTGTTTTTTAAACCAGATTTTGTTATTCTGTCATCATCGAATCGAATAATCAGTTGGAATCTAAAGATAATATTTTTTTAGGATCTTATTAATTATTAGTTCATCAATATTCAATATTTAATTTTATATAATCACAGTTTACTATTTATTTCGAAGAGCCATCGAATCTCAGTTGAATTAAAAAATACCGTAAAAGCTCTAATTAACGATCTCTAAAAATCCACAAAACTAAAAATCGCTCAGGGCGTCTACTTCTACTGCAATCAGTTGGAATCTCGTCCTGACATGTCACATTGATTTTTTGCCTGTGTTTCCCCTTTGATGATCAACAGAGACGTTGGATCATTAGTTAAAAATTACAGTTTAAGTTGAACAATATATTTTTGCTCCTGTTTCACACAACATAAACGCATAACAAAGCTTTCGCGGATGAAGTAAAGTGAAATATGTTATAAGGATAAATTTTCTTTAAAAACTTGAAGTTTGCTAAAAAAACTTACGGCAGTTTGTTTTCTTAAAATAGACAAAACCAGCTAAGAAAATCACCCACATTGTTGTGAAAGTTAAGTGGTGAGAACTTTATAATTCAACCGCCGTGACGCAGTTGAAATCGTTAAAATGAGCCAAAGTTGTACTAACCGAATTTGGGTAGGAATTCAAATTCTTGTTAAAACTGTGACAATTTTATTACTCATATCAACCATGTATCAACCAAATTTAAAAAATATCCTTACCTTTTGAAAGATGGCTTTGTGTATATTTTATTCACATCTTATTTCTCATATATAATAAAAATAATAACTGTGACATAAAACAACGGAAAAATATATTTTTTGCTGTTGTAAGCGCAAAATTAATCCGTCATTATCTATTTTAATCTTCGAATAAAGTCCTTCTGTTTTTAACATAAACCAATGATGGACCCAAAATAATGGCGCAAGATGAGGTTAATTAACCAGCGCGCGGAGAATCCCGCTTAACTTAGTGGCCGTCTACATAAAAGGTGAGACGGGAGGATTGCCGTAGTAGAATCCCGCTCTCATTAATAACTATACTAAAAAAACTCTATGTTTATGTGGAAAATTTCGTCCCATCCCGTTTAAGGTTAAGGTCCCGTTTAAGGTTAAGCTTTTCTCCAAGCCTTAAGGGAAGAAATGAATGCGGAAGAAGAGAATGGTTTAAACAAGGACGGACATACTCGATATTTTCTTTCAGATTTAGGTTGCGTGTTCTATAATGTATTTTGGACGTTCGAAGAAAAATGTCACTTCAAAACCGACTACTACCGCTTTATCTGCCTGAAAAATGGATGTTTTTTTACTCTTAGTTAGCCCCAAATAATTAATTTGTTTTTAAAGCTTATTTTGAAAACATATCTTTTTTTGCGAAAGTTATCCAAGTACAAGATTTGGGATGTGTTTTTAGCTAAAAATATAACAATGCGATGTTTGCATTTTCATTTACGGCCAATACAATGCCGTAACAAACCTTTCTACTAATATTCTCAATTTTACAATAATACTTAACATCCGCTTGACAATACATCTATTTCCATATAGTTTTGATGTAAATAATAGCGGTAAGCATAATCTCGGAGTATAGGTTAATAAGGGAAAATTAGTTGTTTGCAGCTTTGGTAACTTTGTTACTGTGGTTTAATAATCTTTTCATGAGTTGATAGAAATAGATAATAAAAAGCCCTTGCAGGCTTAAAGATTTCGGATTCGTAGCTTGCGTTCGTCCACTTCCATCGAACCTTCTGTACATTTTTAAGTTAAAGTCAAAAATGTTCTTGAATAGTGCCAATAAGTGCGTGAGGAACCTGTCCTAAATTACATTTTCACTATGTATTTAGACATATATACATGTAATGAGAACTTCAGAACATTATGTCATGCTGAGGGTATAAAATAGATTTGATAAACCTTTTTTTTTCAATTATCCCGCATATAGAGGGAAAGATACTAAGAGGGTAAAATTTGCCATCGGGGTGACAATGTAGGCTTTAGCTGACACATTTGAAACAAGCAAAACATTCACTAGTTGATTGTTAATCCATTTAGTATCGATTAAACATTTACTGAGAGTTTATAGTGGCTGTTCATTTTTAGTTCATTTTTTCCAAGTTACATCGACGATACGACAGCGTACAGGTAAATCAGTGTTCGGAAGTATGATCTGAAAACGCACTTCTTTCCTGCAACATGACGAACCGAATTCCAACATACGAGAACTGACAGTTGAACACCATTTTGTGTACATACTGGTTTATGAAACTAAAGCTTGTCTGGTAATCGATGTTTATGACTAGTGGAATTGTATTGGCAAGGTGTTCGAATACACATGTTGAACTATGTAACGAATTCAATAGTACAACTTTGTCTGCTTGTTCAGTTTTAATGAAGCTATTTCCATCGCTATTGCATTGCCATGGTATTGGAATATGCATGTTGAACTATTGGATAATTTCAACAATGGTATTAAATTATGATTGAAGAACAAGGACGTGTGTTGTACCTTATTCCAAATAGCACTTCATATTCGATAAAAAGTGCACGAGATGTAATTTGAAAATTAACTACACATTGCTGTATTCGACATGTACGCCATATCTCAGAAAAACGCTTTATTAAACTTTCAGAGATGGTTATTAATTAATGTTCCACCTTGCAACAAACGGAATACAGAAGATGCTTCTTTATTGTTCAGGGTTCAGTAAAGTTCTTCTTATCTAACATGCAAGTGGTTGTATACTATTCCATTTTCAGTATCATATCAGCTTCACCATTTAAGTCCTTAATTTTGCCACTTTCAAAGTACATCCACATATTTTACAACATTTTTACAACGTCAAATGATACTCAACATTTCAAGTGAGTGGAAATAAAGAAGCTAGGTGGCTATCACTCATGTGACGAATTTACTCAGAAAAGCTTATCAGATCAGAACATTACCATGACAGAAATGCCCGTCTAGTTCCTCTCGCTGAAAACGCCATCATGAAAACAAACTTTATGTTTACGACAGCATATTCTGCTTTTATGACAATGGGGTAACATATGAGGAGAATAAAGGAAGTAACAATACAACCTACTAGGGTCCCGTATGAATGAAATAGCCTCTTTATCCTAAATGTAACCTTATTTAATACTTTTATAACTTTGTTATAATTTTGTGTGAACTATAATGTGTCAAAAATAGAGATATATTTCGGGTACAGCCCCCGGGATTATTTTTCAACACAAAGCAAGCCGGCCTGAACCCTGATTGGTGGTCCTTTCCGTCACAAAAAATACTCGAACCTGATTGGTTGCATTATACGTCATTACAAGAAGTTGCCCCCGCAACGGAAACGGCATCGATGGCGTTTTGGTCAAATTGCCGGACGAAGAAAAAAAGAAAAAGGAGGAAAATCGGCCGGTTTCAATAAGAATTCGGATACGATCCGAAATCTTAAAAACAATTGTTGTGGATTTTTAGTGATGTTGTTCGAGATACAGAACAAATAAAGAACAGAAAAACTGCAAGATCCAACATTGCTTAAGAATGAGTAAAAAAGACAATTATTAATTGCGTAAAGACATTGGAGCCTTTTGAAAAAAGAATTGAAAGAAAGGAGAATTGTTGTGAAAGAGAGAATACGGCGTTCACATGCTAGTAAGAAAATCCTCTTTGAACAAATGCGGATTGAAAGTAGTTGTGTATCATCAACAACCGATGGTGATACTGTGGGACAATGTCACCCATGTAAGTATCAATTCCACTTCCAAAAAGAAAAGAGGCGTCTTGAAAACGAAAACGACTGACTCTACAAAAAAAAAGGAAATTGGAAAATGACAGAAATATATTACGAAAAAAGTGTAAGTTTATTCAAAAGAAAATATTTCAATAAAAAATTTCCAAAGGAATAGTGTTGCAAATTTTGGTGAGAATCTTTGCTAAAATCATTGACTGGAAATCAGGCAAAAATCCAACGGAAAGAAAAGTCTGTGTAAATTGAGGTGCCATTAGCAGAAACTATTGAACGTTTAAAATCGACAAGTATAGTTCCCGAACCTAGTTACTACCTTGCAGCCAATTATGAAGTACATCGCACAGATAGAAGAATCGATGAACAAGATGAAGAGACGCACATGAATTTCCTGGAACCTGAAAGTGATTTACAAAGACTTGGCAAGTTCTAAGTAACCGCAAAATGGATTCCTCTTTCCGATATCATGTAACATTGTTCCACAGCCTACAGCAAAGGTCTCTTAACTTTTAGAAAAACTAAAAACCATTGACTTTGTTCTAATTATGCATTAGGTTAGTTGGGTATATCAATACACAGACGGACAAAAGAGAAAGAAATTTTTTTTTTTCAATTTTTTAAAAATTATTCAAATCTACGCATATATTCTTTTTTTTCGCTGGTAAAATTAATTAAAAAACAAAACAGTGACCCTTTGTTTATATAAATTTGGTCGACATATTTGAAGCTGAATTAAACACATAATACAACCTAAAATTGGGTAAATAAAAATAAAATAAAATTTCTATTTTCATTGTCCACTGTTGCATATTAATTAGACTAAGGAGGTTTCTCTTTTTAAGCCTCTTTGAATAGACTGATAGATCTTTGGCAAGTTAGCAGTCAAAGCGAGTGGAAATACTCAGCTACAATCAATCTCCGATTTTTTGGTGAATTCGTGTGTATAAGCTTTGTATTCGAAATGAGAAATACATGATGAGACTGCGGGAGAAAAATGAATAAAATATTTTTTTCAGTACACGGCAGCAAAAAAGGTACGATACGATACAGAGCAATATAAATGGCCCAGGCGAGATTAAGAATTGCATAAAATTGATAAGGGTTTTAAAGCATTAAATAAATAGAACATTGATTGAAATATTTGTACATAAACTGCAAATAGCTAAATACAAAATACATAAAATAATACACAAAAAAACATCACGAATAATTATTTTGGTTGCCGTTGCTTTGGTTAATAAAAGTCTCCGGTTTGTTTTTCTAAAGAACAAACATAAAACAATTGAAAGATGCAATCCTAAACTTGTTTATTTTTTATTTATTTATTTTATTATTCAACCTATACTAGGCCGCCTGTGGAAAACTCCACGGGTTCGCCCGTCTGTTTTATAGCGCATTGCGTGCGTCTCGCTACATGCGGAACCATTTTGCGTGACAAACAGTATACGGGTATTATAATTTAAATACACAACTAAAATACATAACTACAATCCTGAAAAATGTTTAAGCAAATCTAAAATCTTCAACCTTGGAGGATTCCTCCAAGCCTCAACTAAGAATGCTATATCACATCTAACTCTCTTTCCATTTACAATTTTTATGCGTTCCTAATTGAGGGATAAAAAAGGTAAAAGGAAAACTCTTTCCCTTGACAGTTATATTGGACCTTATTTTGATTGGAGATCCACATTTTCCCTCACTGTTGCTTTTCGGACTTATTGGTATGCTTCTTACCAGCCCTTTATGTGACTATTAATAAAACTTTCGGACCTTTCGGGGATTTATGCCACTTGCGGGTGACCATAAGACGATAGCATCTAACAATTCTATAGGAAACTTTAAAAGTTGTATTCATGGATTATTGACCGTATACCGGTCTATACGGGAAAAAATAGACTGACCACGTGATAAAAAATAACCATTAAAATGCCGCGAAAAAAATTCGAAAATTCTACTGCGGGATAAAGGAACTCTTTATTAAATAAAGCTATGATCATTAGACTAGGTTCATATAGTTCATATAGTCACAACAGGAGTATTCCTAGGCCTATTACTTTCTTCAAAATATTTTTTGTTCAAAATTATTTCCCCACACAGCTATTCGAGCTACTTAATGTTGAAGTGCAGAATACTTACTCACTGCTTCTTTAACCTTTACACAATCAGCTTGACAATCATCTAAATAGTAATATGAAACAGAATGTTGTATATTACATGTAAAGGCGGATTTCTACTTAAACGAATGTAGTCGAATCGATCGACGTCGATCGAAATTGCACATGCGCAAAGATTGTTTCACCTTTCCTTATTCGAGTGGTCGACGTCGATCAATTTGTCAATCGATTCAATTTTAACCAATCAATTTTATTTTAGACAATGACCTCGTGAATAAAATATTCAAAACACCGTTACAACGAAACAAAAACGTTTACCAATAACTCGAAATTCTACGGTAAAGTATGATGTCTCATGGAAAACTGCTCGTAATACTTCGTCTTTGATTGGTTCGTTATCTATTGTTCTCACACAATACTTATCAATATTAACAAATATATATAATTTGTATTCGATCGAATGCAAGTTTTGGCGGTAATCGGTATTGATCGAGAATGATCGACGTCGATCCATTCGACTACATTTGTTTAAGTGGAAGTCCGCCTTAACGTATTTTTCTGTGAAATGTCATTTTTCTATTCATTTATTATCATTATTTTTTCCAATTAAACTATATTTTACTTTGAACAACCGTTACCTTGTTGCATTTCACACTCAATAACTTTTGTTGTACAATCCTCCTGGTCTAAAGTATATGTCAGAAGATCGTTACTACGCAATAATTCTTTGCAATCATGTAGATATCGATTTTCCAAAGAAATACCAAGAATAGCTTGCATTCCTTTTTGTTCCATACTAAAAGTTCCATACCAGGTATCTTCACAGGTGGGCAATCAGAAACTTTTGGAGTCTCGTCTATAATAACAAGAATAATTATAGTCAAAACGCAAACGCCAACAGTTTAAAAAAAACAGCTCGAATTTAGAAGTCCTGCAAAATATAATATTCTGTCAAACAATTGTAAATCATTGAGAGTTGAGTTTACTTACCAGGTATCTTCACAGGTGGGCAATCAGAAACTTTTGGAGTCTCATCTATAATAACAAGAATAATTATAGTCAAAACGCAAACGCCAACAGTTTAAAAAAAACAGCTCGAATTTAGAAGTCCTGAAAAATATAATATTCTGTCAAACAATTGTAAATCATTGAGAACAAAGTAAACTTGTGAACACATGAATATGATATCTCTTACAAAAGTTATCCTTACCTTGTTGCTTCGACGGATCTATAACATATTATAGAAATAAATTATTGACCGTAAACAACTCAGTAAGTTATCCAAAATACCTTTCTTACCTTGAAACATGGTATTATTTTGGGACCAAATGGATACACGCTTTTTTATATAACCAACACAGATTTGGGGATCAGACATTAAGGTGCTAAGACTTTTAAGCTCTCAAGTTGCTTCGCCGGTTGTTTAGCACCTGCATTTTTACCACGCAATACTGAATTGGATTGTGTTCTTCCGTGGTAAACTTAACATACAGATAAAAAATCTCCAAGGCGCACTAACTACGGTGCTGTTTGAACAATGATATATGTTGCTTCTCGGAAAACTTCACCTCTAGTTTTACCTCTAGTTTAACAGGTAATGTTGATAATTATAAGAAAAGTGTTCAGTTGATGGGTGTGAGACCTGAAGGTTGCTAACCAATTCGTTCATTCGTGGCTAAATTTAATGCCTTTAATAACTGGTTTGCTTATAAAAAGAGATGTGACTCAAAACGACAAATCAATATTGATTCTCCATTTGTCTTTCCCTTTCTCTTACTATAGCTAAATTTTGAATCCATAAGGCATAACTGGTAAACCTAAACCTTGAAAAATTGGTAAGGTAATAATTATTGAAAATTAAGGTTTGTGTTCAAAAAAGAATGTGTATTTTCCGAAACAACGTTAATTATAATTAGTTTTAAAATTAATTAATTTAATTACTTAAAAACTTTTGCTTTGCATTGCTCATGTGGATACAAGTACGCAGCAAGAATAATAACAACACTGATCTTATAATTCCCACTTTTTGTATTTTAAAACAAATTTACGCTATTAATAAGTTTTAAAATAATAAAATAAGCAGTTCTTTTAAAGGCTGGATTAGTTTAAAGTTTTGTTTAGTCGAAAATCGAAGAGTTGGGTGATTACCAGAATGGCTAAGGCATTTGACACCTGCATTATTTTCACGATACACGACATGAACACACCCCTTATGTCAGGCAACGCCTTAGAGTCTTCTCCTTTTACGAATCGTTCAGTAGATTGAGTCATATTTGGAATTTGTTAATTTTCTCTCCACCGTAGACGTTAAAATTAGCCTTGCCCATATTTTTATGTATATAATATTTTAACATGTTTAGTTAAAACATTATTTGTATACAGTACACGGGCAAAACACACCTCATATGACAGACAACGTCTTAGAATTTCCACCCTTTTATAATAGAAGAGTCATGCCTGGAATTTACCAATTCCTAGTTTCTATCTTCACCGCATAGGATAAGTGCGTTTTCTAGTCCAATGATTTACTGGAACGTTTAAGATGTTAAATATTTTTTTAAAAGAAAATTAGTTAAATTATTATTAGTTATTTTCATACCGAGGTATCCTTTGTGAGGAAAATGTTTTATTAAGCAACAAACAAGTCAACATACCAGCACTTGTTATGGATACAAAAATTAATCGGTACTATAATGCTGTCTGTCTATGATCCAAAGATGGTAGCTGCAAATAGCGATGGGGAAATTCACGTAAATTTTAATAGGTGTTTTCACCGGCTTACGACAAGGGCTAAGAATATTTTACATTAGACACAAACTCACGAGGTACTGAAAATGATGTGAATTGATTGATGTTGTCAAATTTGTGTTAAACATAAAAATATATTTACAAATCACAGCTGTATCTACTTACGTTTAATCTTTTGTTTCGATTGTTGATCTAAAGTAAAAAGAACATTTAGTTATTGTATTTCTTAATAAAATAACCTTTTGTAAAATGACAGTCTTCAACAAATTTCAAGGCCTTTGTGGGTCCCAAAGTGAATAGTGCTAGAGAATGCGACTAGAAAATTTACGCTTTCCGCCCGCCCTATGCGTGTGCAAAAGTAGCAATTTTGCATTTGACGCTTTTGTCTATACTTCAAAAATGACGAAAAAACTGCCTTTGTGTCAATATTTATATCCAATATTATACCTATCTCCACAATTTATTTAATTCCGCCTTATTTAGGCCTTTATTTGTGCTATTCCAGCTTAAATCCTTCTATAATCTTACCTCACTGGTAAATGCTATGACAACAATCGATTAGCTAATTTCTGATCAGAAAAAAATTGTTTTTAAGAAAAATTTTACAGAAATATGACGTTCTTGTACTGTTACATTTAGAACATAGGACCTAGATTATGAATGGTATTCTAACACTTTCGATTACCACAAAAGGCTAGCATATTCTTTGCTGTTAGCAATTCTTTGCTTAGAAAACATCAAAATATACTTAGCTATAATAACTATAATTTTACTCACACATATCTGCCATTTCCTTTTTGTTCTTTCAAGCAGAGTACAAAAAATGTGTAACGGTTTATCTCTCTTAAGAAAGTGGATGAAATGTTTGGTATATGTCAGAAAGTCTTTCATTACTATTTTCAAAACACTCCACCTCGTATGGTTTTCTTATTTCACTGGATCTACAAAAGTGGTGTTGTTTGTTGACAACATTTTCTGCCATTTTGGAATGTTAAAATGCTGTCAAAATGGTCAACGCCTTTTTTTACTCGTATAACATGCGCGAAGTTACCTGCGTGTGAAACGCAGCCTTTTGAACGCAACTGTAAGCTGGTTTACATATGTCACAGCGTCTATTTCGTATAGAGCTTAAAATAAAGACGAAATGAAGTGATATGTACGCTTCTTTTACCAGAAGTTTTGAAATAAATGTACAGAATGTATCCGTGACTTGTTTCAATGAGACCAGGAAAGAAAGTTATATCTCAATGTAGAGATCGCCATGAACATTCCACAAATATATAACCTCTCCCTTACTTATTATTTTTTTACGTTTTTAATTTAGCGATTTAGGAAGCAGAAAGCAATGTTAATGTAATAATTGTTCAGTGGACAAACAGCAAGCGATATAGTGATTAGATTTCCTTTGGTATCTTTTTATTGACCCTCAACAATGCTTTTACAAGTGCATTCTACTAAACTGGGATTATTATGGGCTCAAAAAGTAGGATTATTAAAGCATCACTTAGATTCAGCAAAAAAGAGAACGATTTGTACTAAATGTGCCACGCTTAGTAGGTTAGAAATAATTTTGTCCGTATTTTCCAACGTAGGCAGAATTTGACTGCATTCTCCATTATAGCGCAAAGCTCACAAGGTTTTCTTGTTACCGCGTGCGCCCTTGGACAAAATCTCTAATTATGTACGACTTTAAATTTAATACAAGTAAGTCATTAAAGGAAAGAAAAAGGAAAAAAAAGTTAGAAAAGATGGACAAAACAATCAGCAATAGCTGGTGACGTCTCTTGCCCCCTCTGTTATAACGGAGCGAATTAATGAAACAGGTAAAATGCCCTTGAAACGGCGTCCTGCACAAGACTAGTTTAGGAATCTTACGGCAACTTTATCAAAAAATTAAAACATTCTAACACACTTTTCCACTTGGACGAGGAAACGACAGGCTATAAGCCTCTGCATATTTTACATCGAATTATTTTTTAAAAAAAGACATTACGTCCTCGCACTGCATCTCCCACCTAGTCTTCTGTTTTCCGCTGGTACGAGCTATATGTGCTGACACTTTTGTAAATCCTTTTTTATGATGTTTTCGTTTTGAGGAAATTACTTGCTCACTAGGCTGATACACGAATAAGTCAGACAGGAGCATATTCACCATGAAAATAAATTATTTTGTCGTGATGGCATGCGGCAGTGTAATTGGCCAACAAATAGATTCGAAATTTTTTAGAAGTTTTTTTATACATTATAATAACGTGTACATTGACAAAAGTAAACATGAATAAAATTTTATATAATTAATACATCAATAAATTAAACAAAAAAAATGTAATGAGCACAATGTTTCGGCTACGGTTCATCCAGTTGATATCAGTCGGCCTACGTATCTAGGAAAGAAAAAGATAAAAGAATCTAACCAAGTTGGGCGAACATGACATTACATTTAGTAAGAAAAATTATTTACTTTTCCTTTATGCTCTCTAATTCGCTTCCAATTCATATTCCAACGATGAGCTGGAATCCTTAAACAGCCAATTACCGCAACCAAATTCGTACGTCATGTTAGTCTCCTCATGAACGACGACAATCTGTTTGTAAAAATTAGTCGAAATATACATCTGTCGCTAACTATTTTGTCAAGAATGTTTCACAGATATTGTGAGGAAAAGAGTGTGCCTCCTAATCATAAAAGTTTTTATAAGAGTATTATTGTATTAAAACATTTTGATATTAAATATTATAAATATTTATAATAAGCCAGAAGATACGAACCTTTTCTAAATACCATCCTGCCCATATGCCCCTATTTTCATGTCGTATTTTCAATTTGTAGAGAGGACCAAGATTCTGGGATCGAAACTTGAAAGAGTCTCGACTAAAAAAAAAGATAGAAAATGTTCTTCTCTAATTTTTTTGCACGTTATTTTAAAAAACCGCAGAGCAAAACTCATTTTAGAAAATCACAAACTTCAATTTCTATAAAAATAAAAATAGCATTTTGTAAAAATATATGTTGCAGATGAAATACATTACTTTTTTCTTTCAAACGGATTATCATGTTCCAACGATTTCTGCAAATAGAATTCTTCGCTCTCTCTTATACTTCCACACAATGTAACGAATATTTTTGCATTAGTTCCAGCAAAGGCGCATTCACCAGTGTAAGTCATTATGTTATACGAATGATAGCCTGTAAACAAGTTTATAATAATATTTAATGACTAGTCGTCAACTCGTGGAAAAATCCACGGGATCGCCCGTCCTTTATATATTGCATTTCGTGTTTCCGTAACAGACAGAAAAACTTATCTCCACATGATACCGCGTTCTAACACATTTAAAGTTTTCACAGTTTTTTTGCTGTGTTTAAAAGTATTTTGCTCCTATTCTCCGGATTTTTTAAGGCTCTTAAGCAAGAGTACTCGAAGCGGATGTTAAAAAAGACTAAATATTGCATTGCTAACCACTCAAACCCAAGGGAAGAAAAGTATCTAAATGGTTGTAAGCAAACGTAGTCTAAAGTTTAACGAGTTGCTAACATCATGATTAAGCAGACTTGTTTTTGGAAAAATTAATATTTAGGCTTTAGGTTTTTTTTCTGGAGAATGATAGAAGTTGAAAGTTTTCAAGAACACCTGGTTTAATTGTAAGGTTTTGGACTGTTTAGACACCCTCCTGAAGGCTGAGAAAAGTTCATATTTTTTTCGTACAATTAATTGACCTTTAAAACTTGCCAATAATAATGAAAAATAGTCCAGAAAATATAACCGATCATATCACAATAACAATTTTCTTCATTATTGCTTTTTCATACCTTGTATCTTCACTGATGGGCAGTCATAGGCTTTTACACATTCATCTAAAACAACACGAACCATTTCTACATGTGAAACATCAACGACGTCGATGCTGATTGAGACGTTTATACGAGAAAATTGTTTATGAGCAGCACCAACTGCACGTTGTGTTTTTAGTAAACTAGACTAGTTGTCTAGCTACAGACTAGTTGTTTAGCTACTTGTTTCAATAATTTCAATCATTGGGAATACGTAACTACTCTCTTTATCTCGAATTCACATTTAGTGTGAGGTAGAAAAAAAAATAGGCAAAAATATCAGATGTAGAGAGATATTCGAGTGAAAAAATGTGTACTGGTCTAATATTTTTGTTAAGTTAACTATTTTATTTCTTATCGTAATGTTTCAGAGGTAGCATTGACGCTGGCTGTTCAGGGCTTCCTAAAGTCCAAAGGGGCGGGAAGTCTCCAGGAGCCTCCTCAATATAACTGCTAGGCAGAATGAACTATGACCTGAAATTTTGCATACACATAGCTATTGATATGATCAGTAAAATGTGAGAAAATATTGTGATGATGTCATTGATTTTATAATTACGTTGTACCACGTCGTCATTTTTTTCTACGGAAGAACACCCCCGACACCCCGACTTAGGATTGCCAGGATAAAAAACAAAAATGAAAATAATGAAATAAACGAAATTGTCTTACCTTGTTGTTTCGATGGAATTAAAATATAAGCAGAAAATAAATATACATTCGTTATGAATAACGCAAAAATTATTTCTAACTTAGAGACATGTGATTCTATTTGTTGCTATTCTTCCCTCAAAAACAAATATTTTTTTATTGAATGGGAATCTTTAACTGTAGTAATGACTGCTATAATAACTTGCATCATAAAGGCGAATTTACCTCTAAAGATACCTGGTGAAGGGGGTGGGTATTCCACAAATTCCTCCTGGCATGCTTTTCTTAACAACTTTAGAAAGATTAACCAAATATTTCTAAACTTCTAGAAGTTTGCCTGCTTTATCGTTTGGAATAAAAAAATAATTTAACAATTGCCAAAAAGTGTCGAACATTTGCACCAACTTTTATGGCATTTAACTCAACACAAGGGAAATACACCTTTCCCGAATTTCATAAACTATAATAATTATGACGTCATCCAAAATTTTATAATGGTTCTATGCTCTCCAATTAAGGATATTCAGATAGAATATCAAATTATCATGACAAAACTGAAGTTTTTAGAGCAATATAATATTCTGGTTGGATTTTATTTAGATTTAAAGAAAATAATTATTTTGAAAACGAGGCTATTCTTAGGAAACTCGGCTATATGAAGGGTTTGACCGTAACTTTCAGCTCGGAATTGGAGGCACTTAACGAACAGAAATATTTACGAAATTAGGTAATTTGTTCTACCTTTTGCTAAGGAACTTAGGGATAAGAATCATTTTTAGTATCGACCTCTTTAATTGAGTTTGACATAATTAGGAATTCGGGAAAGGTCTATTGGTAAGGTATTTATGGAAATTTTAAATTTGTCTATTTACAAAGTTAGTGTATGCGAAGAGTTACGCTGATCGTTTGAATTGGGAGAATCCACGAAGCGTTGAGCATATTCAGGTTTTTTGAAGGTTACCAATCATATAACCAATATTTTCCTTCCATCTAGTTTATAGAAATCTTCAATTTAAAAGTTACTTAATTTAATAACGAGGTTCTTCCCTCAAAAAAAATTTTATGTGAAAAAAGAGATTTTTTCCATTTGCAAAAAGCATATTTTACGTAAAGTTTATGGATCTACATGAAGTAATTTGCCATTAAGGAAATATTTTTAACAGTATAATTGACGATCATGAAATGCAATTATTTTTTCGCTTCTAAAAACTTTTCTATTAAACTAATCTCCCACAATTTTTTAATAGCTAACAACTGCTTAAATAGTAACTTCTTTATCCTTTAAAATTTAGAATCTTCCATATTTTAAAAAAACGCACGGTGGCATAGCTACGGTAACTAATTTCGACAGTTAGTTCTTCTGACTGTCGAAAATCGCCAGTTAGCTTTTACAATTATAAATGTACCTAAAAATGGCGCATACATGCCACCGTACAAAAGGGTAAAGGGAAACAAAGGAGCAAACATATGAAAAAGCTAGCTCATTTTTCTTCAAAGAATTTAAACCTACCTTGCTGTTTTGTTGGAGGTACTAAAACAGAAAAAAGAAGAAAATTCTTCATTAGAAATAAATCAACAAAATGCCTTACTTTTTACCCAAAACGGTAAATATGAATAAACGGATAATGGCCCCTTTTGCCATACATAAACCATCAGGAACTAACACACAACTACTGCGAAACTTGAACAGTGTGAAGTATTTGTAAGTGTACTTGTAAATTAGGGATATCGTACAGCTTCTTAGTAAATAAAAAATGTATGTATATATCCAAACAGAAAGGCTTGTTTAAAGTCTAAGCAATGCAAACCGGCATCATTTAGAAATACCCTTGATTTAAAAACATTGCTTTTATTTCCATATTTTTATGTATATAATATTTTAACTCGTTTAGTTAGAACCGTATTTCTATACAGTACACAAACAAAACACACCTCATATGACAGACAACGCTTTAGCATACCCACCCTTTATACTGTTCAATAGAACTGTCATGCTGGGAATATAGTGCTGGGAATTTATCTCCACCCGCCTATGATAGGCGGGTGGAGATAATTAAACCGTTTTTTGTTGTTGTCTTTTTTTGTTGTATTCCACAAGAACATTGCTTCGAAAATGAAAAGTGGTTTCTATTTTCAAATTAAACTATTTAGCCATGAGCACAACGAAGCAGTTTTTGTGTTAAATTGCGTTATTTAATTTATTTTTTTAAACTGGCAAATAAAAAAAGGTTTTTTGTAACCTTTAAACTTAATTTAACCTGAAAAGGCACTGTAAATGTCAAATTAATTGCTGTTGTCAGGTTTGTTGTATTAAAATATATATATTACTTTTAATACTTACTTTTAATTTTCTGTTTCGACTGTTGATCTAAAATGATAAGAAATTTATGTTACCATACTTCAAAATTGTACTTTAAATAAAATATTCTACGATTTAGTACACTTAGTAGAAAATGCTTCAAGTGAATTAAGTTCGGGTCAACAATGAACATCTTAAATAAAAGTCAAAGTGTAGTAAAAATGTTGCTTGTAACACTCCTGCTTGTAAAGTCGCGAGGGAATGATTTCATATAGAAGATGTTTGCACTTACGGTATATTATTAACGATAGGAACTCGTGTTAGCTAGCTACTCCATCACTTTAAATAAAAGAAGTAACAACAGTAAACATAAAAAAGGAAGGTTACTTACACATATCTGCCATTTCTTTTCGTTTTGAGCCAAGTGCAAGTCGCTTACAATTGAATAAAATGGTCAACTGTTGTTCAAGATATTAGCTGGAATAAATTATGAGTATCTGGAACACTTCCTGGTTTATATACTCATAACTTCACCGTAGGTGCTATAATATATTTCAGTGGATCTATTAAAATTTGTATTGCCAGAAAACAGTTGTTCAGGAGGGTGGGGCAATGCATAACAGAGTTGCTGCCATTATGGAATTTAAAAATAAATTTTAACGCCATTCTCTTACTCATACGGCATGTTTTACCTGTCCATGATAATTCACACGCGTTGCAACAATATTATTTTGTCTTAGGCGTAATTTATCACCGCATCTTAAATACATTCAAATGCCTTTCCTGTTACCAAAAATAGTTTTTGAAGTTTTTTCTCTATTTATTGTTTCAAAACAGCATTTTTAAATTAACTCTGACAGGTAGAACATGTTATGACAAAAAAAGGGCGTGTTGAAAGCTTTTTTGAAATTCCAAAATGGCATTCACTATTATATATATGCCTAACGGGAGGAAGGCAAACAAAACACGAATTTTAACGGAGGTTAACTTAAGTAGAAATAAATTGAAAAAACGTTTCTTATACCTGTATTGCCGTAAAAACGCTAAAATTAAACGCGTCTAATTTTAAGAGCATCCACAAGCCCACGTAGCAATTATTTAAGCTGTCAAAACCCTTTTTATTATTTACTCATGCATTCTTTATAGGGGTCCCTCCATATACCAGGACTAAATGAACCAGTATTCACATGCACCACTAATATTTTCCCTGTTGGATCTAATATCAGATAAGCTTACCCCTTTCAGATTTATAAAGGAAGAAAAAAAAAGTACGGAACGAAAAAATATTAAAAGTAATAATACTCTATATTTTTCCACCGTCCTTTTGTAAACGGTGGCTACAAGTAAATTTGTAGTTGAAATTTTGCATGGGACATGATGACACTGTCCAAAGAAGTGAAATAGCTACTTATAAAACTGGACAGCTTTTATATTTGTTGATCGATGAGGGGTAGTTTAATAACAGAAGCTAGATTGTAATCCATTGTGGAGACATTGGAGGTTATTGAAGCATCCAGATGCAAAGCATCATATGGAAAATTACTTAGAAGATCAGTCAATAGCACAACTAATGAAGACGAGAAATATCGACACCCAACAACGTGGTTTAGTCCGTGATGGAGTTTGCTAAACGTCTTAATAGGTATGTACCACTTAAACTACAAATGTACTGTCACATACAGGCACTGATTTTGAGAAAGTTCACAGGAGTATCAGACTTTTTTTATCATTTTATTATTTTAGATATGATATGGCACTAAGTTAAAGGTATCAAACATGACAAGTGACTGGACTGATAAATTTGTGATGGAATACACACCAGTGTTATCAAACATTATATTATTCGATTTAGTCGTTAAAAGAAGCTTTGTTGTGTTGCCACGATAAATAAACGAAGAATATTACATGTAAAAATGTTATGACGTCAGACATTGTATCTAACTTAACAAAAATGTTTGATATAAAATGGCGTGAGCTTTCTTGATCTTACAGAGGCGAATTTAGAGGTGCTACATATGCACCATACATTTCTTCCTATCTTCTGCTGTTGATGGTAACACACAGCTCACAACAGCGGTCGCTCTGGGGTTTTTTCTTGCTCTTTTGTATGAGTAACGTGGTCTTTGTTTTGAACAAATATTGCGCCGCTGTTGTTAACCTGATCCGGCAAAGGTATGACTCCTAATAAATGATAGATCGGTGCCGGCATCTCTTTAGGGAAAATATATTTTGGTGTAAGGTCTGGTATGGTGCAGTCCAACTGGTGCAAAATTCTTATTAACCGGCAGAACGATCCAGGATCCGTTGATTTCAGAACAGAACAAACGCTAATAAAGCCATTAGCTAGTTTTATTTGAAAGTCATATATTTTAGTGTTTCTCTTATCTTAGCTAGCTGGCCACTTTCCACAAATTTCCCAAATTTTCCAAATTTTCTTTATTAACAAGTTGTGTCATTATTCAGTTCTGTACTATAATAGATACCTAAATTAAAATATTTAAGCGTTTTTACGTAAACACGGCCGTCCCAAAATGTCTTAATTTCAATAATAGAAAAGAATTTAAAACATATGTTCTGGAATTTGAAAAGATTCAACTTTTTCACATAAGCTCGTACTGCGTAGAGTGTATTTTAGAGAATGCTACAGCTTTTTACAAAGTTATATGAATTTCACATAAATTCCGTAATTCCTGTTTTTTACCCCGGGGCTTATTAAGCCTAGTTGTTTTAGATGGGGGCTTATTAGAATAGAAGCTACGTAAATAATAGAATTTTAAACACAATAGCTGTTTTTCAAATCAATACATAATATTAAATTCTTTTTCATCATCATTCCCATCTAACAGAAGAATTTCTACGTCTCCCATGCGTTCTTCCACCGCTTCTCTTTTGGGACAGCGAAGCACATGATTTCATTGTCATTCGATCTAAGGAACCGGATAACGATTTCAAAAATGTCCACGCGTTGAGAAACATTTTATTATTTGCTCTTTTGATAAGACTCAAATACTTCCTTGCTCAGTATATGTGAATAACATATCTAAAAGCATGTTTCTTTGACTGCCTTAGTTTTTTTAACTTTTTTTTGAAGGAGGGTAAATAAAAGGAGAAGAGAGCGTGTTAAAAATTGCGGTAATACAAAATGTTTATTTATATTTTATTTAAATATTTTTAAATGATTTCTTAGTTATTTCTTAAGTTATTGTTTCAAGAAAGACTTTGCATTCACTCATGTGTATTGGAACAGTCAGAAGTATTGCTGCAGCCATATATTTTCAGTAAAAAGGAGTCCCACACTCGCTGTGGAGTTTAAGCAGTCTTTCCAAGTTTGGAAGAATGTTGTTGAATGTAAGCAGTGTTGAATCATGTTTCAAAGTGAGTCCATATACTCCTCCATTGTATCAGGTATATGTACATCTTTTGTGTCGCCAAGATATAAACACAACGTTCCGGCGATAATATTAAGAATAGTCATCAACAGAAATGGAAACGCCACATTAACATATTTCAAGGTGGTGATGACCATTGGTGCGAGGGATCCACCAACTCTGCTGATTGCTAACAAGAATCCAATCGCTTGAGCTCTACAAAGAAAATAAACTTGTCTATTTCTTTAATTGAATTGTAGATGTACAAATAATTATACATTAAAATCATCAAGATATCATAATAAAAGTTTTGGAAAGTTTTAAAATCTTGAAAATCCTTCTATTTTGTTAAATACTTTTTGCGGAAAAGCTTTTGCCGATTTTATTAAACAAGTTGGAGGCCTGTAGGAAGTCGTCTGGCTACTTGTGCTGCTTGTAGGACTATTTTTGCGTGACAAACAGACGTATACGGGTATTATAATAGCGACTAGCTGGGTTAAACCACAAGTAGCTGTGTATCCCAGCGTTAAACGACCGAAGGAGCGATTAATAACAGCAGTAAATTGTATTACACATTCGGGTGGAGCGTTTTAGTACAGATATGTAGCATGTCGTAAATCAAGCGAAGCAAACAGAACATTAATATAGTGTTTCTGGTGTAATATTTGTTTTAAAAGATAATTTTCCGGCAACTTTAGCTAAAATAAAAACACATTTCACAACCCGTTGTTACCTCGCCATAGGAAAACAGTCGGCCAACATCCTATTTATTCAGCGGAATATGTTTCCGAGAAAATTAATCAAAATTAATAGTGACACCAAGCTGACGGCTTAGTACTTGTCGCACGTGTTCATTTTTCCAAAAAAAAGTAGAAACGGTTTAAGTAGAAACACAAGAAACAACCGGGCGTTAACACCTACCGCACGAGCATATAGGCATAACACCCTTTTCGTAAAAACTTTATCGCAACTTTGTTTTTTTTACGTTAAGAAAAATCACTTCACAATTTAATTTTATGGAATAAGTTAAGCAGTTATTTTTTGTACCAAAATGGTATTTGGCTATTTTCACTTTATAGCCAGAGGTATAGCTAAGGAGCTAGCTAGATAGCCGCAGCCCCAACATAAAAATAAATTTTGGCTAGGATAAAAAACTTTTATACCAAACAGAATAGTAATAACTAAGGCTAGCTAGATAGCTGACTTTGAAATGCTTCCTCAAAATATTCGTTCCTAACCAACTAAACCTGGTGCGTTTAAGATCTGTACATGGCTAAAAAATCCTAACATCGAAAACAAACAGAAAAACAAATATTACAAAAATATAAAGCAGACTTCAAAATCAAAATAGTCTTCGATAAGAAATCGCGAAAAGATCGAAGGGATATCGGTAGCCGCATATTACGCATAAAATGACAAAATACGGCTATTATTATAGAGACTAGTAGTTAACCCGTGGAAAAATCCTTTATATTTCGCATTTCGTGCTTCCGTAACACGACCTTTTTCTCGCGCACAAAAAGACAGAATACGGCTATTATTAAAGAGATGAGTACATGGCATTCTTATGTAAGAGAATGAATCTGTCAAGCGAAAAAGCAATTCATATTCCTAAATCACATTGTTAGAAGAGGATGACTGCACTAGAAAATTAGAAGGCATATATTTCTGTTTAAACCTCTTTGTTTTCACAGAAATTATAAAGTTGTGTATTTAATAATTTTGTTATCTATCAAAACATTGGCTCTATAAGAAGCATGCATCACCTTATAGATGTCGGGTGTAATTCTGCAGACCAGATATACATTGAATTGAAGTAACAAGTTGCAGCATACTTCGCAATAATTCCAGCAGCTAATCTGACAAACTTCTTCTCTAAAGCAACAAAATATATTTTTTATTATTTCCTACGATGTGTTTGATCCAAGAAAGTTTCCTCGGCTATTTTACCTGTATTTCCATTTGGTTCAAGTGGTGTAAACGACACCACGAGACAAGCCACTGAAGCTAAATAATAATGTGTTATAACTGCTCTTTTACGTCCAATTCTTAAAAAAAAAGAAAAAAAATTCTATCAAATTGCGTTACAAATATACCGACATACATAATTCGTTTATGTATATATCTTCTTAGGGAATAAATGTTAATCTGAAATGTCGGGAAAATAGAAGTTAAATATATATTTTTTAATAAATTAAATGTAGAATAAAACTGCCCTATATTTTCTTGTGATGTTAGTGTTCACACTCTCTTGAGTAACAAAAACATGCAAGGACATCAAGTTATTTTAGTAAGTCAGAAACCTGCCCGCCTACTGTAACTTAACAACATTCTCCATCACAGATGCGCATAGGATCGCTCAATCTTGCTTTTTTGCCATACAGACTGGGGTTCAACAGATAGCTTCAATTCGAAGATACAAAGAATATGCTACTATCACATCTCTTGATTCAAAGATTTGATATTTTTTATTAACATGTCAAATATGGTAAATTGCAGAACAACTTAAATCTCGCTTAGTAAAAATTATATTCACAATTCATAACATCACATTTTGTCTATGCTAACAAATGTCTGTTAGAGAGCTTTTTCTTGAACGATTACGGAATACTTTCTTATAAACCCATTTCCTCAAAAAACATGAGAAAATTTCCAACAGAAATATGGCGATATATGGTGTAACGACAAAGTTAAATAAATACACAATTTTAATAATAGAGAAACAAAGCTCTTGAGTGGTACTGTGAGTTATTATGTACGCTGTTGGCACTACAACATCTGATCATTGAATGACCATAATGGATAAAAATTAAAAGTTACAGTAGGAATTTAACCACTTACCTGTCACAGAAGAAAATAACTGCAACATTAGCAGGTACTTCTATGATACTGGTCAATATAAAGTCCATATAAAAGTTTCCACTTAGATCTTGAGCAGCGAACGTAGCAGCGAAGTATGTAAGACCAGACACAAACCTATGTTAAACAAGAAAATAACAAGTTAAACTATAAAAGTGTTTTATTGTGGGTATCGCATGTTTGGAAGTCTTTAGTGACAAACAGTCGGTTCGTTTTAGCTTATATCAAACGACTAATCATTGCTTACATGAACATTAAATTTGGCCTAGGTTTATACAACAACCCTGGACCCTCGCAAAAGAAGACCAAATCTCAAAGTTCACTCCACAAGCAAATACAAGACACGCCCAATTTAAACTTGTCATTGTTCGCTTGCCAATGTTCACAGACCTAGAGCTTATCATTATAAGGTTTGATAAAAAATATATATATATATTAATTATGTCGTCAGTATTTTCCTGATTATTAATGGATCGTCGCGAGAATTGCTACATAATGTGGACGTTGGAGACACTACAACTAGCCGAAAAGCTGTCATCTTCAACAATAGTAAGTCCAGCATTGTAGTTAACAAATCACAGTCATGTTTTTGTCTGCATCTTACCAATCACCGTAATTGTCAGGATATTTGATGAAATTTCTCAGCAAATATTACAGATGTTGTCACGAAAAAATGTTTGGGAATACGACATTATCAGTCATTGATAGCGTAAAGGTAAAAATCTTTTTGCTCATTTCAAATTTCATATTTTTACTGTCAGTAAAATGCAATAAGTTCAATATAATTTAAGAATTTAAAGAAAAAAGTTTATTCAAATCTGCGCTTAACACAATACACTCCAAAACATTGTGAGTTTAGATAAAAGTTTATCAAGGCAGATCTGAGTGCGTTCTATACTGAGAATGATTTGCCCTGATTGGATCTCCAATCATGACGTGACTAGTGGTATAGTGGGTTCGTCTGCGGCTCCCAGTACCGGAGACTGCAAATCGAATCCCGCTCACAGTATAATAGCGAAGGACAAAGGAGCTCTACTTTAATTTAACCACTTTGTGAACCTACTGCACCTTTTTCCAGGAATTTCTAAACAAATGTTACTAACCAAGCTAAACTTTGTATTGATGTTTGAGTAAAAACCTTCGTTGGATAAAATAAGTGTAGAAATGTTGTAGTTGTGTATGTTTGAGATTCTCTACGAAGACTTGCATGAGGTACTGGCTTTCCGTTTATCTTTGCCATTAATTTCAATAACTCTTCAGCTTCTTCAAGTTTGTCATTCATTCTCATCCATCGTATTGATTCTGGAAAGTACCTAAAGAAAATGATGAAAACAATGTTACAGCTACTGAAAACTGCTAAAACAATGGAGTCATGAGCCATCAAGAAACTCACGCTTAGGAGTGTTTCAATGTTTCTAGGAATGTTTCAATACGATACTAACTTCGGTATTTGCTCATATCTTGCAGATGTCAAAACTCTTTTGATTAAGAAAATTACACGTGGTGAAGTTATTGTTTATAAAGAAAATGAACGATCGATATAAATTCTCTCCACTAATTTAAACAACACATGCTCACATAGAAGCAAATCTATCGTCAACCGATTCTTCGATTTCCGGACATTTTTTTGCATAAGCAAACTTTTTTGACGATATTGTAATCTCATAGCATACCTCCAAGTAAATATTAACAGTAGAAAAGGAACTGTGAATGTCAGCTCCAAAGTCTTCCAATTTTGTGATAGATACGCCACTCCTGTTAATAACACCAACACACCAGAAAAATAAACCCAAATCATTGTCGATGTCAGTGCTCGATATTTTGGTCCAGAGATTTCAGCAGCTAGTATAAAGATTACCCCTCCACTGAGAGCTATACCAATCACAAGGCGAGAGACTATAAACAATATCAAGTTATTGGCAACAACTGAAAGAATAGCGCTAAATATAATAGCAAACACGGATGGGAATATGATTGTTTTACGCCCAAATCTGTCCATCAGATAAGTCATTATTACAGCGCCACCGCCCATACCAATAAACACCATGGAATGACCGGCTGTAGCATAATATTCTCGATTGCATACCAGTTCAAACTATAAAAAAGTTAAAATTAGAAAAATAGTTTTCTCAATGACACATATAAAGCAAATAAACACTCTAGGACCATGCTCGTGAATGGTGCACTTCGTTGCAGTGGATGGCGATAACAGCAGTTTATGAACCGAACTTTGATGCAGATGCAATAACTTTTTTTACCTGAGTAACAATAGAGTACTCTTTATGTTTCGTGAATTCCCATTCGCTTCGCGGTATTTTACATTTCTCGCGAAAGTTTACATGATCGTGTGAAGAGATAGGTGATGTGAAGTTACACAATGTGCTGTTTTGTTTACATTGCCAAGGTGGATCGTGAACAACAAAGTAACTTATGAAGATCTGCGATGCTATTACCACCATGAAGAATAGAAAGATAACTTGTGTTCTAAATTGATACAATCCACAATCTCCGACTTCTTCTATATACTCGTCTGCTTCTAGTACTAGTTTAGCAGGTTCTTCAGGTGAAGTGCAATATTCCTTTGCTTTGCCTATACCTGAGCTCATCTGAGCATCACTAAGAATACTCTCCTTATCGTCTTTTCCCATCTTTTTCTTCTTCGTTACACTTTCAAATGTTACTAGCTATCAAGTAATGCAGCTGTAAAAGGAGTGGTAAGACAATCTTGTATGTTAAAAAAAAATACTAGCGCAGCATAAATAAACTCACTATGAGCATGATGGAACTCAGGTTGAGTATAATAACAAACAAATGTACTTAAAGCGTACTTAGGTATAGTTTCAGTTGAATACAAGTTATGCAACAGATGTAAACCGCAAGTTAAATATAATACTATTTGCCACAATTTTTTTTGACATAGGCGCGTAACTTTTGCGATTATATCTGACAAATACCCGACAGTTGGCTTGAGTTTTCTTTTTTTACAAGAGCGTTGTACATAAAGTGCTAATGTTTAGATATTTCAAAATCAAAGTTACAAATACAGCAAATGTAGTAACTCACCACTAATTGGGCTACAAAATGACTGTTAGTTTCCAACTTTTTATTTTCTTACACGAAAGTCGAGCTAATTGCGGTGAAAAGGTTTATGAAAACCGAGGAAAAAATATCAAAATTAAGTATCATATTTGACATCCGTAAATACCTAAGAACGAGAGAAAGTTTCTCCATATATTTGTTTGGTATTCATTTAATCGATATGAGGACTTATCTTGTTTTGAAATCAATCCTATTGCAAGATAAAAAATCAAACTTTTTGATTTAGCCAGCTTGCTACATTCTTCGCAATTGTTGTAGAAGAGTATAGCACATCAAGTCAGTCGAGTAAACAATGACTTTAGTATCTTTTCAGAGGTACATGTTATAACTTGTTTAAGCCAGTTTATACGAAATGCAGCTTCTTGTATTGACTTGCTTCCTCGTCAAAACAAACTTTCGATTCCACTGATATTCGTATATTTTGAAGACCTGAGTTTATTTCACCCCCAAAAGTTAACGTGTTTTTATTTTTAAAAGACAATTGGTCTAGACGTCTTATTTTTGTTAAGTATGTATAATTTCTTGTATCATGACCCTTTGGGTGTTCTGTTTGCTACACGGCATTCTTTGTGAAAGGGATCCAAGTCCCTTTCATTACAGTACCGAATGAATCGTTCAATACACGGTGCGTATTGTTTTTGTGTTCCATCACTCCATCCTTTGATGATGACATCAACCACCTCCTCTGAAATATTTCGCATTCCGAGGGATTTCCTGACAGCTTGCATGCCAGTAATTTCATTTTTGGGAGCAATGGGTGCGTCTCCTGTGGTTGTGACGGTAAATTTAACAGCTTCTGATACCTATTGTTTAAGATAAAAGGCACATCTATAAGCATACGAATCAATACTGAAAACCATACTTGATTGGGTCAATTTGGTATAATTACCAAACCTCTTGCTCCATCCTGTTGATTTTTTTGCAGCACTTTGCCAATAATTGCAAAAGGTGGAAATGCATATATTGGAGACCATTTTCTCCAATCTAGTATAAAAGCATTTACTTTTAATGCCTCCGGATCTGGTCCGTAAGAAACAAAAGGTTTTAATTGATAATTTATGCGACTTGCAAATAAGTCAATTTTAGGCTTGCATGAAAATGTTTCACATACTTTTTTAAATGTGTGTTTATTTAGCATCCATTCCTTATTGTCTATACCTCTCCTTGATTCCATATCAGCCTCCGTATTCTCCTTGCCAGGAATGTAAGAAACAGTTAGCCAATTGTTATTGTATATTGCCCAGTCCCAAATTTGTGTCACTACCTTATTACACTCCCACGAATGGGAGGTTCCCATTTTGTTAACACTGTGGACTGCTGTGGTATTGTCCGACAAGATTAAAATATGTTTTTCATGTGTATTATTGAATAACGCCATTAAGCCAAATAGTATTGCCTTAAGTTCGAGAACATTTATATGTAGTTCTTTTTCTAACTCAGTCCAGAAGCCATGAGCTCTTTTATGTTTAACTACAGCTCCCCAGCCTGAGTTACTCGCGTCTGTCTCCAGTTTAAAATCTGGGTTTTTACGCCTTATTTGTTTTGACGAATTTATAATATTATCTCTCCACCAGACTAGTTCATTAATGCCCATGTGCGGAAGAGTCATTTTTGCATCAAAATTTCCCTTGTTTAGTTTTAAGTGATTACATTTGTCCCTCTCCAGGTATCTATAATGCAGTGGTCTAAACACCACTCCAGGAAAGGATGATGTAATTTTTCCTATTACTGATGCCAAATGTCTAATTGTGCACATGGGTTTTTCTACTAAGGTTAGACACAACTCTCTAAGAGTCATTTTATTCGAATCAATTTCAAAACCTAAGTATACCATTTTTTGTGTAGGAACAAACTGAGATTTTTCTGGATGTATTACAAATCCTAAGTTGTCAAGTACACTTGCAGATTCCATCACATTGTTTAGGCAGTCTTGAAAATTTTCTCCTGTGTTGATGATGTCATCAATGTAACCTGCAAGGATGTGATCCAAGCGTCGTAAGTAAGCTAGTGGAGGTTTTAGAAGTTTTGTAAATTTTTGGGGGCCATGCACAAAACCATTTGGTAAACAGAGAAATTTATATAGGTTTTCTTTGTGAAGAAATTTGAAATATTTTTGGTGTTTTTGATTAATGGGCACACTGTAATAGGCATCTTTAATATCTATGCTACTCATAAAACATCCCGGCGTCACCAGGTTTAATACACTAGATATAGTTTCCATTTTAAAATGCACCGAATTCAAATTTTCATTGAGAGATTTTAAGTTCAGGATTATTCTAAACGACGTTTCATCCTTTTTTCTGAGAAAGATAGGGGAGATAAACTCCCCAGGTTCATGTTTAGTTAGCTCGATAACTTTTTTGTCTAAGAGTTTCTGAATCTCCTGGATTAAAAATTTTTCTTCTATATTAGAAAACTTTGTTTCTCAAAATTTCTCTTGAGGTTCAATCAATTCCTCATCAAGGATTATGCCTGACACTGTCTCTAGGATAGTGTTTTCAGATGTTAAGCTTTCCCAATTTTTAAGATAATTTTTGATATTTCCTGCCTTAAAATCTCTCACTTTTACGGATAAAAGGTTTTTTACCGAATTTAAGGTTACCTGTAATTCAGTACTGGTTGACGAGTCCTTCACTTTTCGTATTTCCTCCTGAAGGTATGGTTGGGGGTCTGGTTTGCTGCCGATTCCGCCCTAAAAAATGTTTTTGGTCGTTTTTTCCTTTCGGACGATATGGTTCTTTGGAGGTTCTCCTGTGGTAGCTCACAAAGGTATATGGCGCAATTTTTGACACAGGATTTTTTTCTATTCGTATGAAAACCCTATTTCTTGATTTTTTGATTAATTGCGAAACATGGCGGACGCGCGATCTGTTAAAAATTTTTTTGAGAAAAAGTTCCTCTAATATTAGTATCCGTAACGAAATGATTATAGATCCAGGAACTTGAATGATTGTGAACGTAATGTTTAATCATAGACTAGAAAATTCATATATTATATTACAAGTAAAAAGTGATGAAACAGGATAACTTTGGCAGAAAAGTGGTAAATTTGTGAAAAGTCAACCCAACGAGCGAACACACTTAACGATATGAAATTAATTTGGTAAAAAGACTGCTGATGTTAAATAATATATTCTTTTTGAGCTTTTTAAGGTTTTCAACGAAAAGTAACAGTTTGATGCCCGAGTGGAATTGCTGTTATATAAATGATGTTTTACAACAGTAAATCTGTTAGAAACTTCGTCCAAATAGAACGCTTGAGCGTCATGATTTACTATGTTCAAATATGCTTTACGAACCATTTTTTTGTAATGTAGTACTTCCCACACCTAGTACTGAGGCAGTGAATTTATTTTTCGTAGTAGTCATCTTTATGGTTCACCCTTGATGTTTCCTAACTTTGATACCCTATTACAGACCTAAGAATGATAACCCATCCATTTTATTTTTTAACGCGTCCATTTAAAGAAAATTACCACCCACCCACAAAACCCTACTGTTTGGGTTTTTTTTTACCATTTTTCAGGTTTACTAACGAGGCGGGGATAATAAAGTAACTACGGCATGTGGTCGCATGTTGTGGTTACAACACCAGGTGTAACATTACCATATTTTTAATATCATTCACAAGAAAACCTTATGTGTTATTTGACTATCTTCTTTTCACAAGATTTCAATGAGTTTAGAAATTGTTCCATCGTATCCGTGATTGGCTTTCCTTTTGTTTCCCCTAGGTATAAACACAACGTTCCGGCGATAATATTAAGAATAGTCATCAACAGAAATGGAAACGCCACATTAACATATTTTAAGGTTGTGATGACCATTGGTGCGAGCGAACCACCAACTCTGCTGATTGCTAACAAGAATCCAATCGCTTGAGCTCTACAAAGAGAATGAATTGTAAAATACTGTAGTATGAGTGTAAAAGGTTGGGTGGGGAGGGGAGGGGGTTTGGGGAGGGGGGTGGGGTAACCTTTAACAGATGTTGTTAACAAAGCTTGACGGTCCTGGTCTCTTGTAGTGACAAATTTAGCATGTGCTAAATTATTTTTTAGAGTAGTGAATGCTGATGGCTTGCTGGGGTGGTTGCAAAAAAAAAGGCTAGACTAGTTCATGATTAACGTGGAAAAGTGAATTACAACATAGTCATAAAAATGAGAAAGAGGATTTTTTATAAATTTATATATATGATGTGTAATTGATGAAAACAAATATTCATGAAAGATAATGTATCCAGGGTCGACACCATTTGTAACTATAACAAACTGTGATAACATTCACCTTATAGCTGTCGGATGTAATTCTGCAGACCAGATATACAGTGAGTTGAAGTAACAAGTTGCAGCATACTTCGCAATGATTCCAGCAGCTAACCGAAAATACCTTGTTCCTAGATGAAAAATTAATTTCATTATTTTATTTTATTTTTCATTATTGGATTTAATAAAAGCTACTTTACCAGTTTGAAGCGCAATTGTTACACAATGACGTTTCCGTAAAATTTTGTTAGAAGAGATTATCTTTCTGTTAATAGTTAGGATCAAAATAATGGCGGAGTTGTATTGACAAAGAAAGAACTTTTCGTTTCCAAGTTGTTTCGTGAATATATAGTTAAGCAAGACATGGATGATATGTGTTAAATTTGGCACAATATAATCAATATACAAGATTTCCCTCTGTGCTTTATTTTACCTGAGTGGTTATTAGATTCCAACGGAATGAATGCTACCAAAGCACATGCTACAGAAGCAACATAAAAATGTGAAATAACTGCTTTTTTGCGTCCAATTCTAAAATTTAAAAACAATTATATACATGTATTGCTACAATCATGGAGGTAGAGCTACAATGCCCTTTACAGTTCCTATTGGTACTGTTATGAATGATAATACGTTTTAAGGCTCTACTTTTAGCTACGAAATCAGTACAAGCATTACGGTTAAAACAGACTACTGCAAAAGCTTCATTCTTATTCTCAAGTGATGCGCAAAAAGAGTAAATTTATGTTGATATCCTATGTCATTTTTGGTTTGCTGTGGGTTTTAGTACGCTACTTCTCCCCTATCAGAAGCAAACACTTTACCGCTTGGTCACCAGCAGATATTGATGACTTTATATTTTATTTACAGCTGGTTAATACTAACTTTTATTAACTGATAGCTATTTTCAACCGGTTAAGACGGGAAATCCGTAGCGCTGATTGGATAAAAAGCCTTAACGACGGGCTCTATACTAATGCAATATAAACTGTTTTGTCTATCTATACCGAGAAATATTACCCGAGGTCAAAAGTATAGACCGAACTTGCGAGGTCGATACGCTGACCGAGGGTAATATTTCTCGGAATAGATAAAAAAAAACAGTTTATAATGTATTTATTAACTGATGCTATTTTCCAAATGTTTGTACAAACCAGGATTATTTTCTAAAGATTTACTTGTGACAAGGTTGTAAAAACCAGGTTTTGTTAAAAAAATAAAACGTTCGATTAGAATTTCATTGTTTCAATTTTTCAAATACATGTACAAAGAGAAAACAAAACATTCGAATAACTATATATAGAACTTTTTTAAACGTTTTTTGAACCAAAGTTTATTCTTCGTCAGAAGAAGAGTCTATCACACAAATTCGACGTCTTTTTGCTTGTTGCTCATTGTGCTGATGAATGTTTATATTAAAAACGCAGTTATTTATGTGTGCACCATCGAACATGGATTTACATTATCAACATTTCTTGATGATGAGACGGATGTAGTGTTTGTGATGTTTTGCAAAGGACGTTTTTTGTTCAAACTGATTAGGTCTGACATGTGCTCTTGCTGTTTACTTGAAACCGTGTGGTATGATTCCAAAATTACTTTCCAGTTCTTCAATGATACTTGAATCGATCATTTTGTTGTTTTTTGTAGCTTTAAAAAAAGCTGTTTTGTAAAAATATAGTTATTAAATTAAAATTTCAAGACTTGTATGTAGCTATGTTTTCACGATTCTCTGGCAATGTTATTTGTTTACATTTATAGCTACCATTATGGTTTCTAAGAGGTTAAAAGTTATACCGTGCTGTATAAAGCCCGTCGTTAAGGCTTTTTATCCAATCAGCGCTACGGATTTCCCGTATTAACCGGTTGAAAATAGCTATCAGTTAATAAAGCACGGTATAACTTTTAACCTCTTAGAAACCATAATGGTAGCTATAAATGCAAACAAATAACATTGCCAGAGAATCGTGAAAACATAGCTACATACAAGTCTTGAAATTTTAATTTAATAACTATATTTTTACAAAACAGCTTTTTTTAAAGCTACAAAAAACAACAACAT